>JNFW01000001.1:2011256-2263367 GCA_002564245.1 Saccharomycopsis fermentans
TTTTTTTTTTTTTTTTTTTTTTTGGGCTTTTTCAGGGAATGATGAGCTTCTTTAAAACTAAAATATCACAATATTTTACTCAAAAAGACAACAAATCAGAAAAAGCTTTTGGGTTATTAAGAAGGATTCTTGGTTTTAGGACAACTTCTGGCAAAACTGGACGAGTGCCAAGGGGAAAAGGTTTTGGCTGGGATGCTTTTGGTTTTTACAAAGCATTTTTATTGTTTTTATTTACCTGAATATTGACTTCCTTGGGTTAAAAAAAAAAAATCTCAAAAAATTTCATCTATTGCCGCCCGTCTTTGTTTAGACACAGTAGTGCAAATAATTTTTTTTTTCTCTTCTCATCAGAGATCATCGCATGTAAAACGGGGGGAAAATTTTTTTTTTGTTGTATCTGCGACATTAAACAAGAAAATCCGAACATTTACCACACCAACATCCATAAAACCAAACACTAAACCCACAAACCTTGACACCCGAAAATCCATGATACTTGACATGATTAAAACAAGACACCGTTAAACATAACACCTCAAACCCCAAACACCCACAAATTAGTAGCCCTAGATCCGTACATACAAAAGCCCAAAACCAATAAGTACCACACCTTAAAACCCAAGCACCAGTTAATTAAAACAGTTATAAAGCTAAACACCAAAATAAACAGTACACATATAAGACCGAACATCATCTAATTATAACACTAACAACCATAACACCACGATACCAGCCATCGCTCACAATCCATACAGCCAAAACATCTCTTTTTTCCTCTTAATGTAAACATCAAGTATTGTTGATCCCTATATGGTTTTTGATTTTGAACCTACCAAGGCCTGACTTTCAACTTCCAAAGGATCAGATAAGGTTAGCCCGAAACAGTACTGCAGAGCTTAGGGGTGATATATCAACGCTAAACTGTTGAAAAAAAGGTGAAAGGTACCAAAATATCCACTACAAAGGACATCTCGTTGATCCTTAATACATTGAAAGAACAACCATGAGTTTTGTCAGCAAAAGCAAAACAAGGTTTGCCCCTAAAATTAAAAGAAGAGTCCAACCAAACCCTGGTTTATCAGCAAACAGCGATACAGAACAAAAGAAAGATAAAGTAGGAACTTCGCAGATAAATGATAAAGTAGGAACTTCGCAGATAAATGATAAGGTAGGAACTTCGCAGATAAATGATAAGGTAGGACCATCACAGATAAATGATAAAGTAGGAACTTCGCAGATAAATGATAAGCTAGGACCATCACAGATAAACGGTAAACTACAAACTTCACAGATAAACGATAATTTTAATTCTTCGCAAACCAAAGAGAACCTAAATACATTGCAAAATCAAGGAGAAAATGACGTTGCAAGCAATTCCTCTGCACTTCCCACAGTTAGCAAAGAACCTGAAACAAGCATTTCAGAAAACATAGACACTAATGGTAAATCTGTTTCTCCAATTATAGAATCAAAAGATAATACCCCAAAAGACAATAAGTCAACACATATTGGATCAAAACCTATTTCTAGCTTACCCATCACATCAAACAACAAAACTCTGCTTCCATCCAAAAGAAGACTTTCTTCCATTACTACAAATTCATCAAGAAGGGTATCTGTTAAACTCGAAGATAAATATATGAGTCTAAAAAATGGTGTCGAGCAATCTAATAGTACAGAAAATTCTAGTAACGATCTATTAAAGAAATTGAAAAAGAAAAAAAAAAAAAAATCAAGCTCTCTGTCCTCTGTGGTTCTTCTGGTCCCCAAATTTCGCAGCTCTTTCAGTGATGAGAATAGACATAACGAAAGTAGATCTAATAGTAATATCAGATACCCTACAAATTCAAACTTAAGCACTTCGATCAGCCGTCGCAATTCTAATATTCTGGTAACACCACCTACAAATGAACCTGGCAATGAGGTTATCACTGCTGCAGAAAAAGAGTTTGACAAGGCATTCGAAGCTGATCTTATATATGAACTGATCCCTTCTCTCATTTACAAGAAAAGAAAACAGGATAAAAAGAAAGAAATTCAGAAAGAAATGGGTCTCGATGAGAATGATAAGAAATTTCTTGGGACAAACGAACAGGAAATCGATTTCAATAAAATATGTCTTGTTTTGGATCCTCGAACAAAACAAGTGAGAGCTTTAAAGAAAGTGTATCATGAAATTTTCAAAAAGAAATATCCAAATATGGAATTCAAAATCACATCTTATTCTCAACTACCAAGACACGGCGTAAGTCTAGATGAACAACTTTTCAAAGATTTTTCCATCGATGAGAATAATTTTTCTATGTCAGATCTTTGTGTTCCATCGCTACCTATCGGGGAAGTATCTCAGGATTACAAACTTGCCAAGGAAGGTACCAAAAAACTTCGGCTTGCTAGATTGCATCAAATGAAGATGAGAAAAGAGGCTCGCCAGTTAGGAATACCATTAGATGATCTTTTAAATACGGGCGAATCTTTAGAAGAAATTCAACGCAGAAAGGAAAAAGTAGAAGAATTATTTCTGAGTCATGAGGACATTTCTGCTGCAACCTCTGCTTTACAATTGAACTTACATGGTGGTGAAATTGTGGTTGATCAGGACTCACAACTCGTTGATACTAGACAGAACTTGAACTTCAGTGGAAGAGAACGTACAATTGAAAACGAGAATCCATATGAAAATCCAATCCATTCAAGAAGTTTCAGCAAATATTCATATCTGGATAGATGGTCATTAGAAGAAACAGTGAGATTATATCATGCTCTTGGAACTTGGGGTACTGATTTTGGCATTATTTCTGGCTTATTTCCCCACAGAACAAGAAGACAAATCAAGAAGAAATTTACTTTGGAGGAAAAAAAAAGATTGCCGTTAGTTGAAATGGCCCTCAACAAAAAGTTGCCTCCTAATCTAGAGAGTTACATTCAGGGTTTCAATCTGAAGAAGGATAGTTCAGAAAAGGTAAACTTCAAAACAGTAGAGGAATTCAATGAAGAGTTGGATGCCGAAAGAGAGAAACATAAAAAAGAATTAGAAGCCATCAAAAAAGAAATTGAGAAGTCCAAAGAAAATGATCGCGAGATGACAGGTAAAAAGAAAGAAGAAGATAATGATTCAAACGAGGAAGTCATCGGTGAAATACCTCTCAGAGGTAATTGAGGAAAAAAATTAAAGCAGAATGTAATAGAGTCTTTGTAAAATTATTTAGCTCAAGAATATATATAAAACAAGTCGAGAGAATAAAGATTTCTTGATTCAATTATTTTTGAATACAATTTCTTATTATCAAAGTTGAATTGCAAAAAGTTCAAATTGTGGTACTTTCGAAAGTTGTAATTGCTCTTCTCATTGCGGTTCCCAGTAAAAGCCAATTATCAAAATACTCACTGGTAGCTATATTGATACCAGTTCTATTTTGGTATTCGTGGATTTCTTCTTTTTGCATTTTATTTGTAGCTGCAAACCCAGATCTAATATAGTTTTGAGTTTCTACCAGTAGAGCGTAGCCTGGTAAATTAGTGGTTAATTGGTCTCCCAAAGTTTCAGAACTCACTTTTTCAGTACGCTTCTCAAATAAATGTTTACTGTTGAGTAAGGATCTTAAAAAGTAACAAATCTGGACATAAAATGAAATGTTATGTGTCATATTGGACAAATACCACTGTTGTTGAACTTCATGGATTCTGAAAAGGCATGTTAATTTATTTTTACTATCTTGTTTTTTATTTTGTGGAATTGCTTTGTTTGTGCTGCTAGATGAAAGTCTTGGGCTTTGAATAGGACCACTAGTGAGCATATCATTCTCAAAATTTGAATTTGTATCTTCTGCAAACATCGACTCAAGGCGGGTGTGCCTAATAAATGTCAAATAACAATACTGACAACAAGCATAAGCATATATTGCACTGTTTTTCGTATTGGTTTGTAATAGATACACCTTTTTAGATTTGATACCTCTTTTAAAAAAATCACAAATTGGAATATCCCTAATAGAATGACTGTAACCTGAAATGGTATCCCCGTTATCGAAGCTATAAAAGGCTTGTTTAATAATTCTTGCTATCTGATAGTTTTTATAACCGATATCATGCTTGGTGGAATGGATATTGAAATTACAATAGACACCTCTAGGATCATTACGATTTTCTATTTGAAGATTTGGAAAAGAATCTAAAATTGGTTTCCATTTGGTAGAGTAACAATTCTTGCAAATATTGAAATCAGTTGGTGATATATTGTAAAAACTAAAAGTCAATTCATCTTTTTTACACAGAGGATATTCCATGGCATTATTCAACGTATTGATAAAATATTCAATTCTGTAAGAAGGTGATGGTAAACAAATTTTCAATTGTGAATGTAGATCAAATTCGTGCACTGCACATGTGAGTTCTGTCAGATTGTTGTTATTTGGTAGCATTGAAAAATATTTTCTGAATTTTGAAAACTTGAAATACTTCAGATAACAATATTCACATAAAAAGCAGTTTGAAAATTTTTTGAATTGAAACCAATGCTGAAACAAGGAAGAAGAATCTTTTGAATTCAAGACTACGTTTCTGAAAGAATCCCAATCATCTATTTGCGCATAATTTATAAACTCCAGCAATACTTTATCGTCTTTTAATCCACAAACATGGTTTTGAGAAGAGTCAGTTGTATTGATACTGGCATTATCCTCTAAAATAGCTGAATTACTTTCTGAGGATTTCATTTTTTGGAAATAGGATTCAAAGTTTGAGTGAATAACACTTCCTTGATAACAGCCTGAACAGACAGCTAAATCAATGGAATCACAATAATATAACACCTTATTTTTGTTATAATCATCATGATAATACCTGTATTTAGGTTGTTCTTCTAGAAAATCCCAAAATTTCACCAAATTTCTCAAAAGATCATTGGTATTGAATGACGGGATGACAAGAGAGTTCCATAGATTCTTCACTGAAAAATTTCCAAAATAGCATCCTTTAGTTACTGTTGGATACGCTTTTGAAGTTTGAATGAAACGTAGCACTAGATCCGGTGTATCATGCAAATATGTGTTGTAGCAGTGTTGGCATATGAAGGCGTTCTGTGCAGATTTAAAACAGAAGCCTGAAACCATACAATCATTATCTAGTAGAGATAAATCATTCAAGCAACGATTTATCTGATTGTTGATCCCCATCTTTGCTATTTTCGAGAACAGGCTCCTATCTATAGTAGCTCAAAATGAAACAAGAAGCGGTGGGATTTTTCAAAACTTCAGCGATCTTTATTGAAATTCTTCCGAAGAAAAATTAGGTAAAAGAAATGAGTTAATCAAGAATGTACTAAACAGTATCTACTTTGAATCGACAAAGAGATCTTTTAATTTAAGAGTTTTTCAACAATTTAAGGAAAGTTCTTACGTTTATGTAGTATTCGTTCCTGTTTTAATTTGACTGCCGTTAAGGTCACCGATATCAGTAGAATTGGAGCAAAATCAGAAATTTGACAAAAGAAGAAAATCCACAAATGCATCCGGAAACTTTAAAATGGCCAATACAGTAAAAAAAAACACAAAATGTAGCACATACATGTGAAGATGAAAGTATATTCAAAATGCATTTAGCAGTATATATTGTTTATATATATTGATTTTTGATAAATAAAGGAAAAAAAAAAGATATTATTAGCTCTAGATATTATACAGAATTGAAGAAAAACGAAATAAATAAAGAATATTAGGGGTTAAATGTTTCTTTGTAAAATACATAATGTTGGTATTAACCGACAACTTGCAAGCTAAGAGCCTAGAAAAATTTCAATTTATTGTGGAATGAATTTTTGTTACTCTTGATGCTTGTTGAACTGGCCAATTTGTTCTCGGATTCTCGGTCAGAATGTTTTTTGCTTTTCATTTTCGAGAATAAGCCTGACTTAGAAGAATTTGATTGCAGGATCAGAACGTTTTTTCCAGATTTATAGTTTTTGGACTCTGAATGTTTCAACTTCAGTGATCCCATATCTTCTGCTGCGTTCATCAACAGCTTAAAGTACAAATTTGTTGCAGCAGTGATTGGATGTCCTTTGTCGATATATTCTGAATGGAAATCATTGATCATTCTTGCATCAGAAGAATGGTACGAAAGCTTTATTTCTCCATTCAACCGCACAAGTGCTTCTGTCTGGAGAAGTTGTTGATACAAGAAATAGTAAAATCTCAAAAATATCTCAGGTTGCCCAAGTTCACAAGCTATAAAATATTGATTCTGAAGTTCTGCCATTGATAGAAAGCATGCATTCAGTTGCATATTAGTGTTTGGGGTTTCAGTAAAATAGCTTTCGAGGGATGTATTTTTCACAATTGTAAGGTAACAATATTTGCAACATCCTATAGGATAGTTTCCATTCTCATCGATATTGAATTTGTAAAAAACATTTCCCCTAACACCTCTTTCAAAGAAACTGCAAGTTGCAACACCCGTAACACATTTGAAGAAATCAATAAATTCTGTACCTCTACTCTGATCAAATTCTTGATTGGTTGAACTTAGCACCTTTTTCTGATTGGAAACACCATTCGAGAAACACTGCATTAATTTCAATTCATTGTGATAATTTCTGTAACCAACACGATATTTGGGGAAATTAATATTCAACGCACAAAAAGCTGAGCTTTTTGGATTCTTATATGTAAGCTTGAGCGCAGGCATGGTATCAAACATGACTTTACATTTAGTCTCAAAGCATCGAGCACAAACAACAAACTCTTGGCCCTCCAATTGATAATAACTTTTAGTTTGCAATCCACAAATAGGTGTTAATAATGCTCTATTACAACTCTCTAAAAATGTTTCATACTTGAAAGTGGTCCATTCTCTTGAAAAAAGGTTGAGCTGGAAGAACAAATTATATTCGAAACAGAAACACATGTCTTTTTCAGCTCGAATCACAATATCAAATTTATCAAAAAATATCTCTGGCCAATACTTGAAAAATGAAAAGTAACAGATTTCGCAGAATCCAATCTTTGTATCTTTAATGAAGTAGAACTTGTCAGTTTGATGAAAAACTGATTTAGGGTTTGACCGCAAAGTTATGCAGCGCAGGACATCTTCATTGAATTTATTTGAAAAATTATTATTCTGTTTAGAATGGTATTTCACGACAGTTGAAATTTCGTCATTTATGAAACTGCATTTCTTTTGAATAGAATCTGATGTTATATTTATATTACTTCTCAAAATGTCTTTCCCCTTTAATAATAGGAAATCTTTAGCAAATGACAGAAATTTCAATTGCTGTTGGTAACATCCATCACAGGCGTACAAATCATTTGTTGGATTATAGTAAATTTTACTTGATTCATAATTATTTTCAGTAATAGCTTCATGGAAACATTGGGACTGATGAATTGCCCGCAAGTGGTCCGAAAATAGATCCAAGTTATTGAGCAATGTCTCAGGAGATTTGAAATAAGGTATCAAATATTTCTCATAGAAAGTTCTGGTGGATAAACAGCTAAAATAGCAGCCTTGAGTGATGAAAGGATATGCTTTACAAGGCTTTACCAATAACTGTATTGGGGTATTTTCTATGTATCTTGAGTAGCACGATTTGCAAATGAATGCATCACGCGAATCTCTGAGACAATAACCGTCCAATTGAGAGCCTAAGAAATCCATGAAATTGAAGCTGGGGCAAGTATTTGTAATTTGAAATTCGTTTCTTTGGCTCGCGTAGGAGGAACTGGACAACATTCTGGCTAAGGGCAACGGAGGCTCATATTGTGCTTTTTTTGAGCTCGAAGTCGAGATTGAGAAAATGCTTCGTTTAGACTCCACTGACTTCTTGGATGATATACTTCTTATGTCATCATAAGGAGGAGGCAATGAGGGCATTGTTGATGGTGCTATTGAAGGAGCTATTGAAGGAGCTATTGACGGAGACATTGGATGCAGTGCAGAAAGACCTGGGGAAGGAATCATGGATGACGGAACAGAAGAGGCTGGTGTGCTTTCCAGAGAAACAGATTCTCTTGCGTCTCTTCTGGCCTTCAATTTTTTCAACATTTCGGGGGGGGGGAGAGCAGACGAAGAGGGGGCGGAGATATTTCTCGGTGTGTGGGTGGTTCTCTTTGCGCCAGAAACGCAGCAGAACTTTTGACTTGTGGAGATAAAGAATCCAGATATGTACGTTTCCTCTGAGTGTTTATCTGGACATCAAGAAAGAAAGTATCTGGCGGAAAACAAACTTGGAACAAGCCTGAATAGTTACCGAAACCTCGAACCTCGATACGTAGGATGTTGAGACAATGTCAGTGGGACTCTAACAGAGTGAGAATAATAATTATTGGAAAAAAAAAATCCCACATTAGTAAACTACAAAAATTGCCCTGCAATCAAATGTGCAGCTGCTTTATTGAAAAACACTAATTTGGGTCTTTAAATCACACTGATCAAAATTTTTAACGCTCAAAACCTTTTTTAAGTTTACAAATACCAACCAGTGATCGTAGATCGTTGCTACTGCCAAACATAGTACTCCAACCACTCTTTTTGGTGCCTTTCTTTTGATCTTTCTTTTGCTTTGGTCTTTCTTCGAACTTTTGGCCTTTCTTCGACCTTTGATCTTCTGATATTTCGTTTTGGAGGCAAGTTTCGAGCAGGTTTGCCATTTTTTTATTGAGAATACAATAGGGCTTCTGTTGCCTCTAATTATCAGATATTATCATGCTTACTTACACTCCTGCTCAGCTCAGTCCAATCTTGGTTAAAGTTTTATCTTTCCGTGATTTTTCGCAGTGTATTTTTTTGTATTCTATGTTTTTATCGTATTATTGTTATCTAGTTATTGCAATTGTTATCTTACTTTCGTCATTGCTGACTGCATTCTTATCTTTTATCTCCAATATCATACTTGACTCCTATTTGTATCTTGTTTATTTCTATCTGTTTGCCATACTCTTTCCCCTATTCTTGTGGGAAATCTTGGATTGTTCAGCGGTTGTTATGATATTCCATTACCTTCCGAAAATCCTAGGTGCATTTCTTCCTTTGTGTTGAATCTAACGTGCTTCTTTATGCCTATTATAGCTTTAAGATATGCTTTGGCCTGCTTTACGAAGATAAACTTACATTAGCAATATACCCAGAAGGACAAATCAGGCATCCACGTGGATGGCTCAATTTGAACTTTTTGTAGACATAGAATGGTCGAAGATACATCCAAGAGGTGGTTTCGAGCCAGCAAAAAAAAATTCTCTCGGGGGCGATTCGAACGCCCGATCTCAAGATAAATGTTAACATTACAGTCTTGCGCCTTAAACCAACTTGGCTACCGAGAGAAGGTTGTACTTGGAATTTTCCAGCACATTATATTTTGGTAGTTAAAAATTTTATTTTTTATCCAAAAATATGAATTGTGTTCAATTCCCGAAAATTTCGGGCCCTAAAGAACTTTGACAGTAATTAGTGATTACGAAACTCGCTAGAGCACTCAAACTGGTACCCCAAAATTGTATGGCGGAATGAATCCAACCGAATAGAAAACTACAGAGATGTGAGAACTGAATGTAAGATTGTAAATTATTTTGTATGTATAACTAAATCTGATGCCACAAAAAAAGGAATAAGATAAAAAGATAATAAATAGGAAATTCTATAATGCTGAGCGGGAAATGAAACACGAAGGAACAAATAAATTTATGCAATGCTGTTTGTTTGGTTGTTTTTTTTTAAAAAAAAAAATTCTAGTTGAGATTAACTCTGGGTGTTCTAATAAATGTGAGATAAGAAGATGAGAAGAATTGTATGCTGGATTAAAGTGATTGGACTTCCTCGCTGGTTTCGCCATCACCTAATTTTTTGAATCTTCTCGATGTGTATCCGTTTTCGTTAGAATGTGTCTTGTAGTGTTGCATACAGCTATCGCTTCTAGCAAACTTGGATCCACATCCAGGATACTGACATTTGTACTTCTTTTCTCCAGTATGCACTTTCTTGTGTCTAGACAAGTTTCCTGCTGTGTTGAAGCCTCTGGAGCAGAGTTTGCACTTGAATTTTTTCTCTGGTTTGCCAACTATTCCACCACCAATGATCTTACGGTCTTGCAATAAAGACTGTTTGAAAACCACTGGGGATGGAGCGGACATGACACCAGTTGACATGGCCATTGAAGGAAACTTTTCTGTTTGATATTGTAAAGGAGATTCAACACGGGAAACTGGGGCTGAGATATTATTGACAGAAGAAGAAGGGATGATTTGAGCAGCTGGAGCTAAAAGCGTCTTTGGTTGTTGTGGTTGGTCAAAATTGAGTTGACTGTAGTTGTATGCACCTTGGAATGTACCTTCGGATGCTGGCAATGGAGAAGAGAAATAAGGGTTTGGCTTATAGTTCGAGTTTTCCAATTGCAAAGAGTTCATCAAAGGAGTGTCGAAGTTCAAAGTTGTGGTGTTTCTATTGGCAGTTTGAGGGGTTTCAATAGATTGTAACAAAGACTTGAAAGATGGCAATTTGACTGGAGATTGGGTGACATTGGAGTATGGGGTCACGGTTCTCTTGATAGGAGACTCGAGCTCGGTAGTGTATTGAGAGGATTCGTATTGGCCATTGTAGGTGTAGTTGTTAGGGGTAGCGGTCATTTGAAACTGCTCAGCTGGGGCTTGCATGGAAGGTAATCTTTTAGGGGTGAAATGAGAAGCATGTTGGCTTTGGGCAGGGGAAGCTTGTTGTTGTTGTTGAGGCTTGTAGAAGCTGCTGTATTGAACTTGAGACATGTTGTTTGTGTGGTGAGTAGGGATGGTTCAACTGTGGTTTTGCTTTACGGATTCAAGGCAATCTACTTGTAAGTGGTTGTAGCTGGGGAAAACTATTTCTGTTTGAGAAACTTCATTTTTGGCCAGTATCTTCGAACACAGGGATATTTGCATCATTATTTATACTACCTTGTGTTAAATATAGAATTCTCCATATCCAAATGATCAGTGTCGATGGATCTGAATAATTATCCATCCAGTGTTCGGTATTGAAACCTTAGAGAAGATTAGCTGCATATGGGTGTTTTAAGTGTAAATTTGCAACATCTCACCCCCCAAAACATACCAAAAACAATTTTTTCAAGGGTGCGTTTCAAGTCCTAAATTACGGAATTGTTTCAAAACGCACTGGTCAGATGCAAGTTTTCAACATGAAGAAATGATCTCCAACAATAAAAAAACTATCCTATATATGGGAAAAAAAATACACATTACCTAAAATAGCCACAGAAACTTTACCTTTGTGTTACATGAGGGCTTTGCCTGCATTAGTCTAGGTGCTAATACAAGGATTGAGGCTGGATCACAGGGAGATACCTTAAATGGGTTTCCTTGATTTCTCTTGACAGAAGCACATTTAAGCTCTGTTCTCGTTGTACCTATCTCATTTCTGTAAATAAAAGTCTAAATCTTTGATACATGCTGGCGCACATCCTTTAATGTTTAGGCTTATGTCTGCTACCGAAGCACAGAGAGAGAATAGCCTAACAGATACTAAACAGGGTATCCTTAGCCATCTTGGTCTGGAACGTCTGTGGTCTAAAAATAGCTAAATGGATACTTTGCATACTACAGAGAAACTAAAAACTCCAAAAAGAAAAGAAAAAAACCAGCTCGAGGTACCAGCTTCTATTGTTCGTCGATCTACCCCTGGAAAATCTGTAACAGGCTATGTTATCTGCTGTTATCGTCTGGTACTATAGAGTTAATAATACTGATCCTTGTTGGATGGTACATTCTATAACCTGTAAAACGAGACTAATGCGGTCAAAGATGCTTATGAAGCTCTCTAAAATTCCTAGCTTCTACAACACACATACATACTATATTTGGTGGCCAATTATTCTTCCTTATCGTTGAAATAAAATCGTTTGGATCTCACAGATTCAAACGAGTAAGACATCAATTCAAAACACTAAGACATCGATTCAAAGGATTAGACGTCAAGTCATCCCATTAGCCACAAAAAGGAAGTTTCATCACAGCAAACTAATAAATACTGGATGCTAGGAAACCCTTGGAGTCAAAAAATTACAGTTAATGTGATATTGAGTCATTTAGAGGGTTATACTTTTCTGTTTTCACAGTAAAATATTAAGTATTTGGTAGCACAATAAGCTGTGAGCATTTGCTGTTACAGTAGATACACTTACAACATCAGAATTGAGAGAAACAGAAAAATTCTTTGGAAGTCGAATTATTGTACACAGATGTAATAAAAATTGAAACAAAAAACACCTCAGTAGAATGTCAATAGACTAACGAAGTTGGGGAGAGTCCAATCAAGATGGTGTACTTGATTCAAATAATGTTAACCTCAAATCGATCTTTTTGTGACTCATTTTTATCTCAACCATATGTAAAATATCCCTTTGAGCGTCATAACACACTACCATTGATGAATAAAATCCTCCATGTTTGAAACGTCATGTTTACCATGTGTTTGAGTATTTTCCTTTGTTTTCATGCGGAAATCAAAATGTTGACTATAATTTGGAATTGATCTTTCATTCTGCGAATTCGGGACGCAAATCTGAACGACGAGGAGCAACCAAAGGATGCAACTGCGCCAAGTATGTGATGGCCCACATCAAATATGCCATAGCAAGAAATAGTATTATACTACTACGCCAAACACTATAAAAGGTTCTGTTAGTATAAAGTCATGATTGAGAGAAGGTGGGATTAAGATCGAGAAGCGGGAAGCGCCTTAAGATTTGCTAGCAGTAGCAGAAACTCTTTTTTTGTCCTTCTCCTGTATTTGCCAATTTCAGATATACTGTTCCTTTCTTAGCCACAACATACGTGGCTGACACTTTTCTGTTTTTTAAACAGACTCTCTTCTGTCCACAATTTACAGATCCTCTTCTGACCTCAATTTAAACTTCCCTTTTCCTTTTTCCACAATTTGGTTTCTCAAACACGTTTTGGGTGCATTTTGAACATTAAAGCATATTTGGAACCTTTCTAGCACAATACATACGTTCTATCCTGTTTTGGTGCAAATATCCATGTCACAACAGACAAAACAGCCACCACTAATAGGTTAAATACAACTATCCAGCTATAAAAAACAGTCTCAATGTTAGTAACAATGTTGGTCTCACCAGGCCGTTGTCAGCTCTTAAGGCTATTGCCAGCTCACCAACCTTGTGCAGCTGCGCGGACTAGATTCCGTGCAACAGACTCTATCTGGACTCTGTCCCCACCCATCCTGCTTGCCTACTTACCCACTCATGGTTATCAAATTAGTCTTCTATATTCTCAAATGGATAACCTGCATTCAACTGAAAATCCTGCTATTAACTGCCAATATCGTTGAATGATTACTATCAAACTTGGTTTAGTTTTGGGCTTTTTTCCTATTTTTTGACCTTCTTTTGCCAAATATTTAAATGCGTGTACCATAACCTGGTTATGTGCGATGCGTGACAAGTTTCTATATTTTGATTCTGTTTTCGTTGCAACAAATATCAGAAAAGAAAAAAATTTTGTGAAATAGCACAGAAAGCTTGTCAAAATTGTAGATTTTCAGCTAATCTACACTGCCTAAGAGCATCTTGAAGCTACTACGTTCTCCAACAGTTTGGACTTTTTTTGGATACTTTGGACACTCTGGATCGAATCCCCCCAGTGACCCGAATACAGACCCTCAAAAGCTGCTGCGCGTGTGTTTTCATCGATATTTTTTTTGCAGACCATAAGGAAAAATGCCATCTTTTGAAGAATCCTCGGACTCTGCGTTCGAAAAGATCAACCATGTCAAAACGTTGTACCAAGCCAACTTGGACAAGATCACCAGATACGTGACCTACAGATGGGCTGTCTTCGGCGCGTTGTTCGTCATCTTCATGCTCAGAATTGTAATCGCCCAGGGCTGGTACATCATCTGCTACACATTGTGTATCTACTTGCTATCCTTGTTTATCCAGTTTCTCCAGCCAAAATTCGACATGTCTTTGCAGCAAGAGATGGAGAGCGAGTTACAAGAAGAGGGCTTGTCTGGCGCAAACGAAAACTCCTTTGCCTCTGGTGATGATGACGGCGAATTTAGACCATTTATCAGAAGATTACCTGAGTTCAAGTTCTGGCATAACGCAACCATTGCAACTACAATTTCCATCTTCCTTTCCTTCTTTGAAGTCTTCAACTTACCTGTGTTTTGGCCAATTTTGGTGATTTACTTCATTGCATTATTCAGTTTCAGTATGAGAAGACAAATTCAACATATGATTAAATATCATTACGTTCCATTAGACATTGGTAAAGCCAAATATTCTGGAAGTGCCTCCAAATAAGCACAAAGATAAAATGAAATTAATGGCATCATTGCTGTGCTTTCGTTGCCTTGTCTTTGCAAATCTCGTATCTATTCCATTCTACTCTTTCAAATCATTGTAATACTACTATTTCGTATCGCTATTCTTTAAATACTGACAAATATATATTGATTTATATAAGCACATCAGCAGCATATTTTTAATAGAAGTTATCGCCCTATCAATATAATCCCTTGGTGTAATAAATAAAAAAAAAATTAAATAAAAATCTATCAATTTTAAATCCCAAATTGTTATTACTAATAATCACTCAAACACGAAATGGGATCCGCACAGGAGAAAGTTCACTTACACTTTTCTCGATCTGCGCAACAGTTTCGTCAATATTGCTTTCATCAAATTCATCGTCATAATTGCTGTACTGGTTTGTGTAGCTACTTTGAGTATTTTCGGTATGTTTAGCCAATTCTTCCTCTCTTCTTTTAATTTTCTCTGATATTTTTTTGAAATCTTCTACAATCTTTTTGGCACTTTTGTTGGCCTCACTATCGTTATCTTGCTCCTGAATCTTGAAAATAGACTTTTTCACTTCGCTGTTGTTTGGAATTTTTTCGATACCATGATCATTGTGTTTTTTTCTTTTGCTTGTCATTTTTTCAGACACATTGGTCTTTTCATAATCACCTCCTGCGCTACCATATTCATCTGAATCCTCGTCGTCACCGACGAACCTTCTTTTAGATCCCACAGGAACTGCAGGGGTTGAGATACCAGTTATTCCAAAAGAATTCAAACTTCCATTCGTAGTATGCATTTTCATTTCCAATATACTTTTCTTGACATCAATTATTGAATCTTCCAAGACATTGATTTTGGCGTTAAGTCTTTCAATTTCTTTGTCTTTCATATCAATTTCCTTTTGTTTTAAAAGTAATTCCAACTGAGTTTTTCTTTCAGACTTCATTTCATCTAGATTTTTGTAGCGATTTAATGTAAATATATTTCTTCTAACTTGGTGTTTAGTGCTACTTTCAGAATTATTATACTTTGTAGTCATTTCCGCTTTATCCTTACTTGAAACTGCAGTACTTGTTCCTGTATTATAACTTGTAACTGATTCTGGTGGTTTCGGTGTTGTAAAACTTGACTCCTTTGATTTAGAAGTCTTTTTAGCTTTACTTTTAATTTCTGTATCACTATTATCATCGCTCTCAATTTTTTGCTTTTTCTTTTTCTTTTTACTTTTCTTTTTCAACTTTCTAGCTTTTTCAGACTTTTTCTCTTTTCTAACTATCTGATTCAACTCTTCTGTTTCTTTCTTATTTAGATTATAATAATTACTTTTGTCTTTCTGAGGTTTATCATATCGCTGCGTATCGTTTTCATCATAGTTATTTAATTTTTCGCTATACTCATTCAACGAATTATTGAAAAGGTTGGATAACTTTGATACGAAACTTGTGAGGATACCGCTATTGTTATTATTCGATTTATTTTTATCAATCACTTTGTTTTCCAGCAGCTTTTTGTTCTCATAATACGGTTCAGGCATGAATTCTTCCCCTGCAACCACATCATTATTTGTCATGTAATTTACATAAGGTGCCTCACCAAGCAGAGAAAATCTATTATGATGAAGTAACCTACTTTCTTGTTCTTGTTTCCTTTGTTTTATAGTCTCACTATTACCAAACAATCCGTCATATTTCGTATCATCATTTGATTGATTCTGAGAGAATCTATCTACTTCATTATTCATTCGCAGTCGCATATTTATATTCTCCGATAATTTACTAGTTTCTTCATCAGCATAAATATTCGATAAGCTATAATCTGGCTTGTTTGCTTGTGAAAAACTTGAGTTAAATCTAGAAAAACTACTACCGAATAATTTTTCATGTGTTTTTGGGGAATATTTAGGTGCGGTGGAGGTAGGTGTTGATTTCTTGATGAACGAATCCAACAGGGTTTTGGTACGTTCTGTTTTATTTAGTAATTTTGAGCGAAGTCTTTCTTTCGATATTTCAAATGGCATAGAGCCTGGTAATGAAGAGGATACGGCTGCAAATTTACCTGGTGAAGCTGACGCTCTTTCCAATGTAGACACAGGTTCATTTCTACGGTTTAACGTGGAATATGTTGGAGTAGTTGATCGGAAATTATTACTGGAAATTGACACGTCAGGATATAATTTTTCATTCTGAAAACTATCGAAACCATCAGTTCTAGAATACAACTGTTGTTGAGAGTGTCCCTGATTTCTGGATGGTCTAGAGGAATCAAACGATTTATGAAAATTGAATGTAGAGGACGGTATCTCAGATTGATTTGGTAAACTTCTTGTGAAATCAAAGGACTTGCTATCAGTATTGGAGAAATTATTGAAAGTCCATCTAGGAGAACCCTTTTGGCCAAGCTTTTGAGGGAAATTACTATGAATGGAACCAAACTCATTCTTGTTTCTGGGAGCAGTTGCAGATGATGACAGCGAAAAATCTTTGGGTAGCTTTGAGGGCCCACTGAACGACTTGTTTGCACGATATCCGTTCAAGTTCAAAGACGTTCTGGTCCTTTCCTTAAAAGTTGAAGACGGTTTAGAAATATGGGACATTCTTGTTGTTAATGTGCATCCACAAGCGACACAAAGTTGGGAGAGAAGGTGATGAATATCGCTAAACTGAATATTCCTAACCTTTTCAGATCTAGCAACTTGTTTTTGCACTCTTTCTGCTTATAAATGGAGTTTGTGGTATCTTTTGACACCTTCTTTGAGCGTGTATATCTAAATGGGAAATGAATAAGATCCATAGTTTTGCAAAACAATATATAATAATAATACGAAAGTAAACAAACGAAAATATCAGATACATCACGTGACTTAGTTTTTCGCATGATTTGATCTCGAGAGTTTGTCAAAGCAGGAATAATGTCTCGAAAATAGCAATTTATCGATAGAAACCCCCTAAGTTTCGATATATAAATACTGGAAAATACAGTCAAAACGAGATAAACTATAGATTAATTATAATTTTTATACGGTGGTTGTTGCTTTTTTGGCGAGAAATGAGGCAATGTGAAATACGACTAAAAAAAAAGTGATGATATTCAATCAAAGAAAAGAACCATTCGGGCGATAAAATGACCATTTGGGTGATAAAATACCCATTAAGGATGATATATTTGGAAAGTATACAGGGAATAGATGATGTACTGAGTTGAGCGGATGTGGGAGTGTAATAAAGAATAGGAGCACGATTCAAGAAGCTAAAAAGCGTCAGGTAATCTTTCGATTTCGTATTTTCTTTTACCAGCATACATGATAGGAATACCTGGCACCTTTCTGATTCTTCTTTTCAAGTCGGCATCATTGGTGGCGACGATGTAACACTTGTGCTGCATTACTCTGGAAACCAAACAGTCATCCGCGTAGGTACCTTTATGAGAACAGCTCAATCTTTTTATTCTAGGATCCTTGGCCAATCTCAAGGCGATTCTGAACTTGGGACCCAACTTTTCCAATTCCGCCAATACACAATCTGTTATTATTGGGATACATTTGGCGAAAAGACAGTCCATCATTCCACGCACGAGATCAATCTTCTTTTGTATACTAAAATTGATGAAATTCGTATCTATTAGAACCTGATATGGGGGCTTGATGGCCTCGTTGTACTGGAAGAACAATGCGGAAGACACCTGGGGGACTTCTCTCACGAGTTCTTCATCCTTCTGTTTCTTTGGTGCCTTTGCTTGGTTTTCCTTGAGTCTTGCGTCCTTTTTCGATATGAGAAGCTTTGTCTGCGCGAACTTTCTAGTTTTCTTTTGTTTACCCATCTTCACTTGTCTGGTTGCTTTCTGTTTGTGTTTTTATTTAATCAAATGTGGATAAGAGATAGAAAGCAACAAACCATGTATTTAACTGTGTGGAGAGTGTTATCAGATAGTGGTTAAAAAAGAAAAAATTTTATGTAAATAAAATATGCCAATGCAAACGCGATGAGCACTGCAAAAATAGAAAAAAATAAAAAAAAATGAAAAATCAAGCTTTGTATATTGGGTGAGTAAACCAGAACACGTTGAACAATCTGGATGATATAGCTGGCTGGATAGCACAAGAGTGAGCAAAAATGGCTAAAAGAACTGCCTCCGAACTTAAAGAAGAGTCCAAGGTAAAGGACGATATTGAATTCAGCGATAGCGATGAGGAAATAGATGAAATAGATGAAAACGAAGACGGGGATGAAGATGAAGAGCAAGAAGATATAATCAACGTGGATTTCGATTTCTTTGACTTGAACCCTGATATTGACTACCATGGAATGCGTACGTTTTTGAAACAATTATTCGGAGATGATTTCTCGAAATTTGACATCTCGGGATTGGCTAACCTCATTTTGGACCCAAAGGCAACGTGCATTGGATCTGCTATCAAGACAGATGGTAAAGATGGTGATCCATTGGCGCTTTTGGCGTTGCTCAGTTTGAAAGACTACAAGCAGAAGAAACCAGTGCACACGCTAATTGAGTACTTGTTGAAGAAGGTTCGGGCCAACGCTGAATTCTACATTTTGTTGAACAAGGTGTTGAGTCTCAAAGGAAACGGGGAAAACGTGGGCTTGATCATCAATGAAAGAATCATCAATGTTCCTGTGGAGGTTACTCCACCGTTGTTCAAGTTTCTCGTGCAGGGAATCGAGGAGCAAGAGCCAGACATGAAATACTTCATCATTATTTCCAAGGTGTACAAGCTTGTGGAGAGCGAAATAAGCGACGACAGCGATGAAAGCGACTCAGAAGACGAGGGATCTCGTAAGGATAAACACAAAAATAAAAGGGTCAAGAAAAACACAAAGGACCAGCAAGAGTTTGAGTATTTCCACTACGAAGATATGATTTTGGAAAAATTAGCAATGAAACACGGCGTGTTCAAATACGATTTAAAACTACAGGAGTCAGATTCAAGAAGAGTCTTCACAGATTATGGTATCGATCCTCAGTTGAGCGTGATATTGATCGAGCGTTCCAAGCTTGCGGAGGCTGTTCCAATGTTAGAAGAAGCTTTTCCTCCATATTAGACCACACACCATTATTTTCTAGTATTGAATTACGTTTCGAGCTTTGTGCTGACCTTTTTTGGTTTTTTCTCGTACACATATATGTGCTTCCACTACTGTATAGTTCTGTTCATTTTTGAGCTTGAAAAAAAGAATAAAAGACAGAATTCAAAAGGTTTCTGAAGGTATCAGGGAAAATCTTACTATCAACTTTATTTGTAAGCACTTTGAATCAAGATTTAAAGCAATCAACGATATTTACCACTGATATCCATCGATTTTCGTTCAAATTGAACTGTTTAAAGCTTATTGGTGACACGGAGTTGAAAATCCGCTGACTTAATGTGTAAAAAAAAAAAGAACCTCGTAGAAAAAAAATAAAAAAAGAAAGAGAGACTCTGACTCAGTCATTCATATTCAAATATTAAAGAATACTGAAATTTAAAAGAATGTCCTGATCCTTTAATCTTACTCATATTCAGACCAATCGTTTATATATATATATATATAAATATAAATAATTATTTGTCTATTTTTCCTTTCGTTTTTGCATTTATCAGTGGCTTCGCTTATTATTGAATAACCAATAGTGAACCCTTTAGTAAATAAGCTAAACATAATAGAACATAGAAACACAGAGAATTTTTTTAAAACAGATCTATCAAAAAAACAGAAGCCACGATGTCCAAAGACCAAGCATTAGTTTGTATGTGAAAACCATTAGCCACTTAGGCTCTCGGAATTTGAAAACTGCCACCAGACAGCCAAGAACATCCCACTAACTGTTTCTTTTATAGTTGCCCCTGAGACCTATCAATACGACAAGTTCAGCTTGGACGAGAACCAAGTGAACCCAGATCCTATTGTGCAATTCAAAAATTGGTACAACGAGGCAATTGAAGCCAAAGAAGACATCCCAGAAAGTCTACTTTTGTCCACTGCTTCTTTGCCTTCGGGAAGAGTCTCCTCAAGAGTGGTTTTGTTGAAGGAGTTAGTAAGTGATGGTTTCATCATTTTTTCCAACTGGGATCAATCAAAGAAGCTGAGAGACATCAGAAGTAACAAATACGTATCTTTGAACTTTTTCTGGAAGAAGTTGCAAAGACAGGTGAGAATCGAAGGTATCGCTGAGTTCACCTCAAAGGAGACTAACCAAGAATACTATCAAACTAGACCAAGAGGAAGCAAGATCGGTGCCTGGTCCAGTCCACAATCTCAAATTATCGAAGGAAGAGAAGAATTGAATGAACTTTACAAGCTGAATGAAGATAAGTTCAAGGACATGAAGGATGACGAGATTCCATGCCCTGAATTCTGGGGTGGTATAAAGGTTTTGCCGTTGGAAATTGAATTCTGGCAAGGTAGACCAAGTCGTTTGCATGACCGTTTAACATATAGAAGAGAAAGCGTTGACGACAAGTTCGAAATGGTCCGTATTGCTCCTTAGAAAATGCCTTAATTCGACAACTTATTATCATTCAGGCCTTTGCATTCCTTTTTTTATCATTTTTATTATTTTGTCCACTAAATGCGCATACACTTACACTACTGAATAGATACCAAAATACTAGTTATAGCTATCTATTTCTTGTTTATGTGATATATAATACATTATAGCTCTTGCAATTATAAAATATTAACTTATCGAATTTCTGTTTACTGTAAACTGGTTTTTTCATTTTTTTTTCTCGATCATAGTCTTGATTTCATCTTCCAATAAAGCGTAGAATTTATCAAAATTAAGAAATCCGTTCACTGTGTAGACTTGTTTGAATTCAATGCTTGTTTTCACAGGCTCTGCATCCCCAATTTGAAGTTCCAATTCATATACTGGAACATTTTTGGTGACCTTGGTTGAAACCTTGAGTTTTTCACCTTTATCATTGACACCCACGAAGGTGATGTCCTTATTCACAAATCTGGAAAACAAAATATGGATGAAATAAAACACAAAATACACTGCCACTAATCCAGTAATAATATTGATCAGCTCCTTGAATTTCATTCCGCTATATTTATCGATGTAGAAGGCAAAACCAGCAATAGCTGAACACAACACACCAAGCCCAAGTCCTACATCAGTGAGAAAGAAATCTTCTTTGTAGCCTAATTTTTCAAACACCAAGAATAAGTTTTCATCAAGATTGGCTTCTATATCATTGGAGGAGCTGTAGTTGGATGATGTTAGTATTGTGCTAAAAATTGCTGCGAGAAAAAGTCTAGCGTCAACAAAAAAGATTTATTTTGGAAAAAAACATACTATAAATTGAGATTCTTCACCAAACCAAGCATTTTAGAATTTAATATGTGTCTATCTATGGGATTCTGTCAACTTTGATGATATATTTTGAACAAATGTGATTGATTACATCCACCTGACTGTTTAGCTAAGGTTGGAGTGAAAAGAACAACGAGAAACATGAATATTGGAAAAAATTAGGAAAATCATACGGCAATATTGCGGACAATATTTTTCAGCTCATTCTCTACATAAGGCAGCCTTTATGATGAACAGATGTCCATATTTCCTATTATGGAACTATCTCTATTCAAGAAAACATCATCGACGTATAATACAGTTCGAAAAGGTTTGTTTTGAGTATAATTATGATTACTTAATTGAATATGAAATATTAGATAACTGTTTGAAGCAAATATGTATATATGTGAAAAAAACTTCAGATCACACGAAAAATAACCCACAAAGAAAATTTTTAAAAAAAAACTCAAAACCAACGACTCGCTTAATTGTCTTCATCATCAGTATCAACTGGCTTTGGAGTACCCTTTGGAGAAGATAACCATTCGAGATATCTGAGACGTCTTCTCTCATCTCTTGCCTTCTTTTCGTTTCTGGTCAATTTCTTCTTTCTTTGTCTGACCTTGATATTTGCAGGAGAATCATCGTCCTCGTCAGGCTTCTTGTATGCTTCACCAGCAACAATAGCACCTGCAGTGGCTGTATGAGTTTCAAGAACATGTCCAGCAAGTTCACCTTGCTTACCATCTTCGAATCTCTTTTCATCAATGTTAGCAATCAACTTGGTAACCATTTTACCATTTTCAACAATCCATTGTTCTGGACATAAAGCACCTGTAAATTCGTTGTTATGGGAGATCATAACAACACCACCATTCCAGTCTCTGATAGCAATGGCTAAGGCACCTAAAGAATCTCTATCCAAATAATTAGTAGGTTCATCCAAGACTAATAAATGTGGATTATTCCACATAGCACCAGCAATAACAACCTTAACTAATTGACCACCGGACAATGATCCCATTGGAGTATGATCGGCGATTTCACCGTCCAAACCAATACCTTCGAAATGTTCTCTGATAACCTTAGGGGTCAACTCTCTGTAACCTAAACCTTCTCTAGAAGCTTCATGATCATCGAATTTTTGAACCAATTTCTGGAATCCATGCTCGAGTAAAATATCTTTTGGAACCCAAGAATTATATTTAGGTAACCAGAACTTCCATTTAATTTCGTACTGGAAGGTCTTCTTGAATTTTTGTCTTCCCACAATAGCTTCAATTTGTCTTGGTCCTCTGCCATCATCAATAGCAAATTCTTTCTTCATCATTTCTTGCTCTTCTGGAGAAATCTTTCTGGATTCTTTTAATAACACTTCACGATCATCTCCGAACTTATATCTCCATTGCAAATATTGATTAGCTGTCTTTTCCTTGTGTTGTTCAACATGTTGCAAAGCATGTTGTGCGATATAACCAATACGCAAATTAGGATGTTTTTCAACTGTACCTTTGTTTGGAACCAATTCACCAGTTAGCAATTTAATCAAGGTAGATTTACCTGCACCATTAGGGCCCAAAATTGCAACTCTTGAAGATAATGAAAGAGAACATGAAACGTCAGATAAAGAAGGTTTAGGGGCTCCTGGATAAGCAAAAGTAACATCAACCATTTTTGCAATAGCTTTGGTACGGGATTTGATACCTTGCAACAAACCACATCTTGGGAACTGCATTGTAGCATTGGAATCTGTTAATGTGTAATAAGACTTTGTCTCTGGCTTGATCTTAACTAACTCAGATAAATTACCCTTGTAGTAAACAAGCTTCTTGTTTTCATAATGAATAATATTAGTACAAACCTTGTCTAAGAAACCAGAGTCGTGCGAAACAATAACTGAAGTAATTTCTGTATGTTCCAATAAATAGTCAGCTAACCAAGCAACATTTTGGACATCCAAATGATTAGTAGGTTCATCTAATAATAAGATATCTGCTTTCATCAACATAGCTCTAGCCAAGGCCAACTTCATTCTCCAACCACCTGACAAAGAGTTCAAAGCTTGCTGTCTTCTCTCTTCATCAAAACCAACATCTGCCAATGCTTTTACAATTTCATCTCTTGGAATATGCTTGAAGTCTTCTTCTAATTGGATCAAAGAAACTAAATCCAAGTTGTTTGAGGCATCATCATCAGTTGGGACTTTATGTTCAACGAAACAAGTTCTCAATTCATCTTTGCTTGGGAATCCATCAACTTGACCATTATCGATGGCTCTCATTAAAGTAGACTTACCAGCACCATTTCTACCACAAAGACCATATCTGTGACCTTTGATTAATCTTAATCTGGTTTTGTTCAACAACATACGGCCACCGTAAGCCAAAGAAAATATAGTGTTAACAATTTCGACACCTTCATCATCGTGAATATCTTCTTCTTCGGTGACTTGTAAAAGACTTTTGACTTTGGTTATTAATTCATCAACAAATTTAGCTTGCAGTTCAGCAGAATCGAATTTCAAGAAATTTGAGTTATCATTCTCGTGTTTGATAGAGAAAATAGTGTTCAAATAAATCTTCAATTCTTCCCATTCATGAACATTAGAGAAATCAGAAACGATATTACAGACATAATCCATAATGAGCTTCTCTTCTTCTTTTTTACTATCGTATTGACCTTTGAGTAATTCTTTAGTTTTCTCCACACTCAAGAACCCGTTTGATTCATGTTCTTTACTGTATTGTTCAGCCTTTTCTAAAACAATCAATGATTTGGATGCTAATTCTCTAACTTCTGGAACGGTACCAGATTCTGCGATTCTTTTAACAGAAGGCAACAAAACAGAAATGTATCTGGCAATCTCACGGTAATTATTGACTAATCTGGTTAAATTTTCCACAATTGTGATAGTCAATCTTAATTGATCCTGAGAAGAAGAAGACATATTTAATGACTTATTCATGGTTGGAACCAAGATTGCTAAAGTTGGCTCGGTGACTTCTGTCACAAAGGTAGTACTAGCCAAAGATTTGATACATGATGTAATCTTTTTTGGATCATTTAAGGCAGATACAATGACAGGCAAGTTTTTCTCCAAATCTAAATTATCTTGTAAAAGATTGACAAAATTAGATAATGTCTTCAAACCTTCAGCAGCCAATTCTGGTTTGAAGTCACTGGAAATATCAGTCAAGATTGGAATAGTGTGATAAAACTTCAATTTAAGAACTTCCAAAGATGAATCTTCGATTATTTTGTTGATCAATTTCAAAGCTGAAATTTTACATTTCCATTTGGCGCTACTTGTCAAATAGTTGATAAGTTCGGTCAATAAAACAGAAGGATAAGCAGTTTGAGGAATACAAGTATAAAGCATATCCACTGTTTTTTGGGCCGCTTTGACAATATTAGTTTCTTTGGCCATTAATTGATTGAGACATAATGGGAAAAATTTAACTAAGCAAGCCTCGAAAGGTTGATGATCAACAAATGCAGAGCTGATCAATGTTTGAATTAGTATCATCGCACCTTCTTTCAATAAAGCAGAAGAGGCTTTATTGGTGGTCAATAATTTAACGAATTCGAAAAGATCGAAAGATTCGATAGAGCTTAAACCATTCTCGATAATTTTATCGGTGATTTGCAGGGAGTTCTTGCGAACATCTGCTAATGTGGCAGAATCTTTGAAGGCTTGCAAATCCTCGGAGACAGGAGAGACGTGCAACTTTTCCAAGGACTTAGCTAAACCAGCCAAGTTAGTTGAGGAATGGGAAGGTGTTGTATTCACGGAGGAAGTGGTGGAGCTTGCAAGGGAGCTTGAATTTGAGCTTTGCTGGGAGTGCTGGGACATTCTTTGTTGTTGTTGGAACTGCTCGAACGACATGGCTTTTTTGGAATGAAAGCTGTTATTGTACCCATTGGCACGGAAATTACCTGGGTTAGCACCTCTGTTTGCACCAGCATGGCCGTTTCCATGGTTTGCGGAACCGCTAGGGACAAAGGCTTGGGTGCCGTTGAAGTCAAACTTTTCAAACTTCTTTTTACCACCTTGAGACATTATAATCTAGTTTTCTGTCTTTTATAATCTTTTGGATATTCTGGAACAGTCAGCAAGAAAGTTATCTTCTTAACAAGGCTGTGTGTCAAAAAACAAAATAGATATAATGGGAAACAGTTTGGTTCTATCAGTGTTATAGGGGAAAGAAAATGGAAGAGAGAATGAGATGATCTGGATAATGAACAGTGTTGAATATATCAATATTAGGAGATGTCTCACAATGAAAAAAAAAAAAAAAAAAAAAATTTTTTAAAAGCTAAAAAAGTGAGATGTATTTGCATCTGCAGAAAAAAAGAAATACGAGCTGTTTATTTGGTAAAATAAGACATACAATTCTCATGCATGAAATTACGAGCACCTGCTCGCTGTTTTGGCCAGAGAATTCAACATGTGAAACGAATATTGCCCTGATTTATCTTGAAATATTCATTCTTTATCAAGTTAAGAAAGAAACATAAGCTTATTTACATTTAAAAATGAACTCATTTATCTTGAAATATTTAATTTGTCAGGTTATATTGTCGTTATAGATTATTATAAACTATTTGTTTCTTGAATTCAGCGAATACTTACAAGAATCAATACATAAAATTATGGGAAGGTTCCCTTGTTAATTGATATAAATTCAAATAAAAAGTATGTAAAAACGAATCAAAAAAAAAAGAATTATGTAAAAATGAATAACGCAAAGAAAAAAAATTAGAATTTCTTATTCAGAACAAAGTATATGCAAGAGATAACATTAGTGAGCTTTTTCGTACTTCAATTCTTCGTCTTCCACCTCTTCGACCACGACTCTCTTCTTAGGCTTGACAGCAGCAGGCTCTGGCTTGACAACAGGAACGGTGATCTCCAATAAACCATTGGAGTATTTGGCCTTGATTTCCTCGTCCTTCACCTTAGGCAAGCTTGGGAACTTGATGGATCTTTGGAACGAGCCAAAGTTGATCTCCGAAACCTTCAAGTATTTCAAATCGTCGTCTTCTGAGCTCGATAACAACTTGTCCTTGTTACAGGTCGACCCCTTGATAAACAATTCTTGGTTGGATGGATGGAAGTCGATTTCAAAGGAGTTCTTGTTCGCACCAGGAAGTGAAAGAACAACCTTGTAGAGTGCGTCAGGCTTGAAGTACACATCGACTTGTGGAGAAAATGGCAATTCTGCGTTGAGTTGTGGTTGCGATACTTGCAATGGGTCATGAACTGGAGATGGAGCAGAAGGATGGAAATTTGCAGCGGTGTCATTCTTGGAGGATGTTTTCTTGGATTCTGCTGAGGTAACTTCTTTGGTAGCATCTGCTTTTTCTGATTTCTTGTCACCTTTCACATCATCTTGTTCCTCTTGTTCCTCTTCTTCATCTTCTTCATCTTCTTGTTGAGCAGCTAAGATAGCGTCCCTGATAAGATCGGCAATGTCAAACACTCTTGCTTGGCCTTCGTCTTTCTCTGCAGCTTCTTTTTCTGCTTTTTCTTCGGCTTCTTCTTCGGCTTCTTGCTCTTCAGCAGCGGCTTCTCTGACGGCACCAATGGCAGCAGCTTCTTTGGCAGCTTCGGCAGCGACTTCTTTGGCCTGTTCATCGGCAGCAGCTTGTTCTTCCTCTGATTTTTCAGGGCCAAACAAACCGTATTGTTCAGGGTTGTTCAATCTATGTCTGTTGACAAGATTGAGAATGTCACCTAGCGTATACACTTGCTCGTCGTCGTCATCTGCTGATGCATCATTGGCATACATCAATGGATGGTAGTTGTGTTGCTGAGGTGCGGCGTAGGTTCTTCTTTTGTTGGCAGTTGGTGGGGCAGCGTTGTAGAAAAACGGAGAGAACGAAGGGGCAGCGTACAAAGAAGGGCCCCCGTATTGGTAGGGCGATCTTTGTTGGCGACGACGTCTGGAGGCAGCACGCTGTTGCTGTTGCTGCTGGGCCATCTCGTATGCGTCAAGATAGTCGTAGATGTTGTTGTAGTAGGACATGTTGGTTGGTCTCTTCAAAAGAGGCTGGCGAAATGGATAAATAGAAAAATAAGATTAAAAAAACAGCAAGGAAGGTCTTCTGTTGTACTGTTGGCAGTTTTCCCCAAAATTTGTATCAATTGAGGCTTGGAAGTATTGTTGGGTCAGGGATATCTTTCGTTTTTATACTGTTCTTTCTGTGCCAATTACTAATTTTTTTTCGTTCTGTACTACAGAGCTGCTGCTGGAATTTCTGGCCCATTCAATTCACCTAGAAACCCGTATATTGTGACGTGCATCACCCCATTTCAAGCAATTATAATGCTTCAATATGACATATTAGCAGCGGTTGCTAAACTACCAATAGAATGTGCTAGAAAAAAATTCCGCCCCAGCGGCCTGCTAGGGCCCGCTGGAACCTGAAAGAATCTGCTGGAACCCGCTAGAACCTGTTAGCGCCTGTTGGAGCCTGCTAGAGCGGGATGCCAGAACCCCATAGAATAAAAGCTTAAACGCTGCAGAAAATTTTGGAAAGCTTAATTGGTTGACAGCAAAAACCGGATTGCCGGATTGTTAGTGTAACGGTTTACTATTTATTGGTTTGAGGGTGTTAAGGTTTTGGACTTAATGTTGTTTAGTGTAAAGATATTAGTATGCAGATTCATATATGTTATGGTTTATATGTGTTATTTATATATATGTGAAGATTTAAAGATGTTATGATCTATTGTCCCAAAATCTGATGGTTTCGGACTTCTAACTGATAAGCCAAAAAAAAATTTTTGACACATTCCTATCGGATAAATTCTCCATCTACAAACCGTATTTACTAGCCTAATTTTAACCAACAATCGTCAAAAACTAAAAATACATTCTTACAATAGTGTAAATCCTTTTGAGTTTATATTATCTAAATCTTTTTGTACAGAAAATTTGATTTATTTTTTTCAATAAATAAAAGCAACAATTAAATAAATCCCAAAAATTCAACCTGGAAAAAACGCATATAATACAAGAAAGAAAAGAGTGTGCATGATGTGTCAAATATTATTATTCAATCAACTTTGTGTTTGTTTTTAGTTATTGTAATTTTTCCTCAACCTTATTTTAAATCTTGGTAAACTCTACCATGCGTCTTCTCCAATTCAACTTCGGTGATTTGATGGCCCTTGGTGAAATATCCTGCTTGGATTTTTGCATCAATCTCAACTTTACCATCAGCAGGAATCAACTCATCTGGAATTGGTATACGCTCAACAATCTTGATTCCACTGCCAACAATAGCATCGTATTTCATGTTGGACATCGAAAGCATTCTGTCAATCTTAGAAATACCAAACCAATGTAACACATCTGGCATCAATTGTTGGAATCTCATATCACGAACACCAGCAATGTTTTCAGTTCTCTTGAAATATTCAGCAGCAGAATCACCAGCTCTTTTACGTGCATTGTAAACTAAATATTTGGTGACTTCACCAAGCGCACGTCCTTCTTTTTGAAAGTAAACCACCAAACCAGCACCTCCATTTTGGGCTTCTTTAACAGCTTCTTGAATACCAAAAATCAAATATGGTCTGCAAGTACAAATGTCAGATCCAAAAACATCAGAACCGCCACAGGAATCGTGTACTCTGACAGCTAATTTCTTGGATTCATCTGACAAATAATCTGGATTACCAAAAATGTATGCGGTAAGACCTCCGATAGGTGGTAAAAATGTCTTTAAATCAGGTCTTGTGATCAACTCTGGATACATACCACAAGTGTCATCAAAGAGCGCTCTTCTAAGCTCGATTTCTGAGATACCAAAACGGTGAGCAACCGTTGGAAGATGCCAAACTGGATCAACGGCTAATTTTGTAACAGCAACATCACCATTTTGGTTGACCACGATTTTACCATCAACTTTGAGTTCACCGGTCTTGACAGCATTTTCCAATTCTACAAGTTGTAAATGAGCTTTGGTGATAGAAATGGTAGGTCTGATCTCAACTTGTTCTTTTTCGGATACGGAATCAAATAACCATGGAGCCAAATGACCAAAAGGATCCATAGCGCAAATCTTCAGTTTATCTGACCATGTAGGTTGTTGTTTAAAATTGTAAGCCGGTTCTGCATTAGTGTAGTCAGCTTTGTAACGAGGATCCAATTGGTGAGAACCAACTGCCAAGGCATGATAGATATTGTAGCAGCCAGCATAAGAGCCAATGGCGTTATGTTTCAAGACACCGTTACCCATTCTGGAGGCAACGATAGGGCCTCTTTGCTTAGGGTCGGTCATTCCCCAATTTACAGGGATAGGGTTGACGGCAGGGTCATTGTAGTAGGTAGTGAGCGGGATGTCCTTGGACAATTGTTCGAATTGCTGGTCCAACGATTCTTGCGCGGTAACAAACGAGGACGAAAGGTCGTGGTGGTGCACTGAGTGGCATTCCAAGTTGTTGCAGACAGCAGCAGGTGGCATTTTGCTAAGGGGAGGCAGAAAGAGAGTGTGTGTGTAGATAGGGGGGATGTTTGTGGGGTCTATGTGTGTTTCACGTCGTGTAGGTGAATTGCAGATAGAGGAACAAACGGATGATAGATTAATGTGTGATGTATTGATGATGAGTACGTTTAATTTATAAATCGCAGTGAGAAGAAATGGTTTATCTGGAGGGAATTCTGCTGGCTATTTATATTTTCAGGTTTCTGAGCTCCAGTCCCAGTTTTGGGTATCTCCAAAGGAGGAAACTCATTAATTCCGGCTATGATGCTTAGATTACTACTGTATGTATGTAATTTTTTTTTTTTCTATTGGTTGTCTATCACAACGATTAGGAGAAGGCGTATACATTAATTAATTTTGGTGGCTCGGTACGTAATAACTTTTGTTATCATTATTTACATTTTTTGCTTGATGACAGATCGCGGTAATTTTGATAGATATGTCTTATCTATGATTCCGCCATGTGACTCAGGAGAGGAAAAAACGATTTACTGTGGCACGGTTGCCCTGATGGGCCGACGGTCGCCGCAGGATATCATCCAAACGAGCCTGATTAGCCGCGTTTTTTCTTTTTTTTGTTCGTGGGGATTTGCAATGGGGTGTAGCGCGGTTATACGTGTTTCAAATGTGTTTTGTGGGCAATGTGTCCGACGGAAACACTGGCCTTTTCCGGCGGTTGTCTGAGTTGCTGATAAACCAGGCACCCCCACCCGTGAATGACAAGACAATATCACGTGATACAGTACATACATCCAAAAACCCATTCATTTTGCTATCTCTCCTTCGAAACCCTTGCGTGTTGAAATCCAAACATATTTGAGAACGCGTCTCTGTACTTCTTGCCCAATCACATGGCTTAGACCCAAAAGAAGGCATCCACAAGTCGTCGAACCAGCTATTCTCTCCAGGGGTGGCTCTATTATTTTTGAATATTGTGTTCCTAAAGTAGCCAATTTAGCCTAGCAATGTTGCTATTTGCGAGGAAGAACGCTGCGTGATCAAGATTATAACTTCGAAAATGTGATTTTAAATTTTTATTTTAAAAACTTTTAACATCGAACTCAGAAACATAAAGACAATTCCCCAATTTTTTTCGGAAAACTCAGTTGGTGTTTGTGGTGAATTGATTTTGTTGATTCAGTTTTTTTCAAAACTGACTTGTTTGGGTTACGCGTATACATGTTGATTTTCTACAAAATATCAGATTTCAAAACCACGACAGAATGTGTTAGAAAACATTAATACAGAGTCCTCGAATAGTAAACTAAACAATAAATAAATTGGCTAGGTCAATATTTTAAACGGTGAAAACTATTCCAAAGTTTCGATATAAAAGTAGATTTTAAATGGTAAAAATTTTACGATTCAGCACTTTCGATTCTTGAACAATGTCGAGACAATCTTTCTTTCTTGTTAAGCAGAGAGATTTCCTTGTTATCAGAATCACTATCTACGTTAACTGACATAGTTGATTCGAGAGAGATAATGAAGTTGTATAGTAATTAGTTTATTATTCTGTCTTCCTTCTATTCTATTCTATTCTATTTCAGTTCCTTCTTTACAAGGGGAATTCCCTTATATTTATATTAGATACTCTTTCCAATTCTTACTTATCATGATAAGTGATCTATAATAATAAGTTTCATCATATATGATTAATAGTTCTGCTATTAATAGTTCTTCTATAAATAGTTCTACTATGATGGATCTCGTTGTAACACTGAGTCAGTACGTGTTACTGGCTCAACAAATAACATTTAGAAGGTACTGAAAATCAGTAGAAAAACGCGCTTTAGTGTTTTTCAACTTAGTAGTATGTATATGTTCGTTATTGGGACCACTATCTACGTCAGCAGACAGTTGATTCAAGCGGGAAAATTCAGGTGTATACCAATCAAATCTATTTCTATATTCAATTTCAGTACCTTCTTTAATTCCCTCCTATTCATATACAAATGCTAGTCACTCATCATTTATGGTATGGCCTTGACCCAGGATCAACCTCAAGCGACTCTCAGTGGTACTAAGATGTATTTGGTTCTAATAATTGGTCACTAATAATTACTGACTGCACAATTATCAGAAATAGAACTCACAGATTTACCCAGAATTTAACGTTTTGAACGCTTCTAACACACTGCGTCAGTCAGATTATCTGCTCTACAGGCTATTTACTCTACACAACAGATTATAGCCAACGCAATTAGCGGGTAGGCCTGAAAGATTATTTATGGATGAGATTGCGCGGCGAAAGTGTTGAACGAAAAAAAAAAACACTGAAGAGTCTTACAAACCTTGATCAAAGATCGACGTTTTCTTTAGAGTTCTCTGAATAGAACGAGCCATAATTTCCACGGGAAATACGTGAACAAAACAGAATAAGACCTCATATCTGACGGAATTCTGAATTTCCTTTTTTCCAATCTTGAATCTTCTGTTCTCAGACATGAATTTTCCATCCATTTTTGACTTTGTTTGTTGCTTTTTCTTGGCCTTTCTGGCGTTTTCTTCAACCATATATGTCTTAAATAGGTGTTTACTTCAATTAGTGATCCCTAAAGAACCCGCGGAAAAAACCCAATTTCCCACGGTTGTCCAAGTCAAAGAAAAAATACTTGACTCGTTGCACCATAGAGGCTCGATTGACTCCTTCGCCAGCATTATCATCTATGTCCATCGACTTGGCTAGCTAGCAAGCAAGATGTGCGCATACAGACGCCGACAGCTCTGGGTTGCATAAACACCTTGATTTAAGGTTTGGACTCTACAGATAACCCGAGCAACTTCACCGTTGGCCAGCGAGCCTCATGCAGTTTGTCGGTGGATCCTTATCAAGAGACTTGACGAAACGCTAATCACAAGCCGATAGATATAAGGTTTGTCTTATCAAGGTTTGAATTCGTTAGTCTCTAATCAATAAAAAACTGCAAGCATATACACAGAAACGAAAAAAAAAGCACATGAACGAAGACATTACTATGCACCAAAAGACATTATCGAGCTGTACTGTGTATCCAAATGCTCAAAATTGTGTGTGTGTGTGTGCTCACTTTATCGGACGCAGAACTCAGTATTGCGAAAAAAAGCGTAGTTGATGGATGACCCCACTATTCGCAAGCTGCACCAGATTAAAACACCACCAGAGCGTAAGATCAATATATACACAGATTCAAAGGCTACACAAAGCAGTTTGGGAGCTTTTTTCCCGAAGCTTTCGGTGTTTCCGCATATTGAAAAAAAATTCCCTCTGGAATTATTGGCTTCATCCATCTCGATATTCTGTTTTTGGTGTTTTTTTTGTTAAAAAAAAGAAACACACCAGCTGACTGATTGCCCTTCAAAAAAGAAAAAAAAACTTTCCTCGGGTCTCTAGCTCCTTCGATTTGCGTCGAAACTGGCTGTTCTTTGCTTTGATTATCTGCCCAAATCTTTTTTTTTTCCAAAGGTTTCTCGTTTGCCAAACCTTTTTGTTTGCCAGAAACCTAAATCTGTGTTCACTGTTGGCTAATTTTTGCTATTAGCAGGTTTCCGAGAGTCTAAGTCTGCTAGTTTGACTAGTCCGCTAGTTTGACTAGTCCTGCTTTGCGAGTATGCTTTCCACAGTATGTTCCGTTCAGATTATGCTCTTGTTGTTCCGGTTCTGTGTAGATATAATTTAATCTGTTTTTGAGTTGAACGTACATTTTTTATGACAATGCATGTTCTTGAATATTGCATCAATACACAAACTTCAAGAAAAAAAAGTAAAAAAAAAAAAAAAAAAAGAAAATAAAAAAAACATTGGATATTATTTCACATTTAACCTTCCTAATTTCTTTTAAAAATATCAATAATTTGATATATAAACATACAATTACACATATCTGTATTGATTGATGGAAAAATCTCTTGTTTGATATCAATTCTCCCAAGAATCTCTGGTATTGTTTTGGAAATCAAAACATATATAACCTTATCAAAAATAGTCGTCCAGATATCATCCATATCAAAAATTTCTACAGCTGAAAAAGAAGATTTGAACTTTTTGTTCGGAAATTCCAATAATCCTAATCCTGGAAATTCACAGCTGAAGATTAGATCACTAAACATATTTTTTTGAAAAAAACACACGGTGAATACCAAAGCACACGATCGCAGCATTATCTTCGAAAAATCCAGATCTACCAGCCATATCCACGCCAACAAATTCCTAGCAAACGGGACCCTGTGAAATTTTTCCAAGAACAGAAAAAACGCCTTCCCAAATATATACAAAAAAACAACAGTGCTTTCATAAAACATGACTACACAAACCAGTCCTTCCAAAATGATTTCCTCCAACCCACAGGATCCTGTGAAAGAAAATTCAAAACCTAAGAGAAAATACAGTAAAAATGGTTGCCGCGAGTGCAAAAGACGTAAAATGAAGGTAAGTTACTCATTTTTTATTTTTTAGTCCTGTGATATCAAATATACTAACTGTCAACTATTAGTGTGACGAAACTAAACCCTTTTGCTGGCAATGCTCTAGACTAAATAAGTCTTGTGTGTACGACGCAATCAAAGAATCAAAAACATTTTTGAAACAAAAAAAGAGAAAATCAATCTCAAAAGAACCTAGAAATCCACAAAACACAACTCAGCAACCACCTCCACAACTATACTCCAACCTTTTCATCAATAATCCGCGTGGAAACATTCTTCCTATATCAACCCCTCCACCTCCGCATATGTCAGTGTACCAGCGGTATCATGATCATCATCCAAACCAAATATCATCCCCATCATCATTATCCTCACCTCAACCTGCAGCACTAGTGAGTAACTTCCAGCATCCTACATTACTCAGCCAATTTCAGTTGAATGGTTATCAACAACCACAATCTCTCCAGCCTCCAATACGAAACTATTCAAACTCCCCTAATTTGGCACCAAGAAACTCAATATCCTCTATACTTAATGCTTCTACACAGGAATCGTTAAATGCTAAGGGTAATCAATACGAGATGACATCTTCTCAGCAACCTCTACAAAATTTCACTACAAGTCCTCTCAACAATGGAAAACCTAAAGCCCACAACCTAGATAAGCAAGTGGTTCCTTCATCATCAACTAGAGGCTCCTTCCAGCCACAGTCACAGCCGCAACAACAACCAAATCAATCATTTTATCTGTATTCACCAAAGAAGCAAGCACAGATGCAGAATGCTCGTGCCAATTCGATTGCGTTACTCATCAACCATGATTCTCAACAGCAACATCTTTTGAACTCAAAACTTTCACCCTCCACTTCTCCAATACTATCATCATCAGCTAGTTTGTCAAATAATACAAACGCTGTGCAAAATATTCATACTCAATCACCACTAGCTCAGCGGAATCCAAATAATATCTCGAGAGACCTGCTGTTAGAAAGAAAAGATAACTTTAACAAGCCTAGAGATGATTTAAACTCATTAGTAGTGGATTTGGACTCTTTGTTCAACAGCGGATTACTTAAATATAACGGTACACCAGCAGCAAATACCCCTGCCACTTTCAGTAATCATACAAGTCGCCCATCTTCTACTTTATCCTTTGGCTCATCTCTGGGGTATCAAAATGCCGGAAATCATTTTCAAAAATCCTATTCAAGTGCTGCTCTTTATAATTTCATGATTAACGCAGATTTAACTCAACTATATCCTATAAAATTGTCAGAAATTAGTATAGACGAACCACAACGCAAATACATTGATTTCTTTTATCATGATTTTTGCAAAGTGATTCTACCATTTGAACCGGCTACTGGTATCAATCCTATCCGTGATATGCTTTTGCGTGAGGCTGCCCTGCACGACTTCTTATTATTGGCAATTCTAGCTAGCGGTGCAAAATCTTGCTACGAGAATTCAGGCTCTTCTCAAGATAGTGATGCATGCGACCAATTTCTCACAAGTTGTTATCAAAGTTCGGTACAAGCTTTTGGTGATAGTAAATTTGTTGACGCGAACGTTGAATCTGTATTATTTACTGTGCTTCTTCTCACCACATACAATGCTACCTCTCATAATCAGACTTGGAGAACCCATTTAAATGGGGCAAAAGATCTTTTGAAAAAATATGTATTTTCTGAGTCAAGAAAAAAGATCACTCCTGGATTGACTTTATCTTTGCACTGGTTTACTGTTTTTGAAATGCTTGTTGGCCTCCTCAATCCCTATGGTGGTACTTTAATCACAAATGAAGAACTTGATATGTTTTTCCTGTGTGATGGAGAGAAGCTTTCGATAATGAAAGAATTGGGCCTTATTACCACGGATAAAGAATATAATCTAATGTATTGTTTTCACAACGGATTTCTGACTACTTTGAGTTACATGATCAAATTGCTCAACAGAGTGAAGATTGTCACCAAAGATTTTTATTCTATTAATTCCAGTACTGATTCAGCTTGGTTTGAGAAGGTAAGTATATCTGTGGATGAAATTTTTAACCTTCTGGCACAATTATCTAGGGAGCGCAAGTACCTGGTGATTTCTGCTGACGGGAAAGTTCCTTTGTCACACAGTATTCATTTTCATAATTTCAACTATGGTGCAGAAGTTACTGGCATTTCAGAGAAGAACAGATTGGTGATGAGCGAAAAAATGAAGGGTGTTGTATTTTTTATGAATCCTAAGACTGCCGAGAATTCAAGTACTTTGGAAATGTACAGTTGGTATGACATCTCTCATCAATCATTTGTAATTGGTTGCATGATTGTGGTTTTGACTACATTTTTGAGAACTCCTAAAGAGAATAGTGCGGTTCAAGAGTTGGTGCACAAATTGATACACGAGATGTATTTTTTCTTTGACTTTTTAGTAGAAAATGAGTCTGGGTATGTGATCGACTTGGATGTGGTGCGAAACTCTGGAATTAAATACTATTTCATGCTTATACAATGGTCAATGCTTGTTGCGGGATTCAATTGCATCGACGAACCAAGTAGGTTGAAAATCGAGAACTTTTTCAAAATTTTGTCTGAGATTGGAGTTGGATCTGCTGGACATTCGCTCAACAAGCTTCACACTTGCTGGCGCAACTTCCACTCTGCCCATATGGCCTCAAGGGACGACGAACAGAACACTATTTCGAATGGCGCAGCAAATAGCACCAGCAGTGGGAACGCCAAGATCTCATCGAGTGTGCCGGAGGAAGATATTGTTCCATACTGATATATTCTGGTTTCTGTATTTTTTGCATTCAAGAGTGGCTACACATGTCGTCGCTATTTGAAAAAAATACACGAATGTATGATTTTTTTACAATGACACTCTAGTGTGGTCTAATACCAAGCTATATATTTCCAATTACTTTGATTCCTTTTTTTTTTCTTTTTTTTTTTTTTTTAGTTCTTTTTTTATTAATTTTGGCTTTTTTTTTGATTTTTTCTCCAATAAAACGTTATGTTAACAGAAATTTCAGTAAAAAATTATTACCTTTTTCGTCTTTTCATGTTCAAATTTTTCATGCAAAACCTATTTATTGAAGTTGCAGGTTATTTGTTGCTGCAGGGCCTGAAACACAAAACTATGCAAGTGCTGTTTGGACCTGCAACAAATCATAGATTTCTGTCTGCGCTGGCTTCAGTTGATAAGCATAACTTCAGCAAATAAGAATAACATACCCAGAAAGTGACCTTTGTGTAGCAATAAGAGATTCAAATCTTTGTATGCTTTTCTTGAATAATAGGTTGAAAAACTCATCGTGAAAAGTTTTGCTATTCGCAAAAGCTCAGTATCTCCTCAAGGTTGAAGATTTTGAGCATATATCAGTTATCTTGAGATCCCAGTTTGAATATCTACACCTCTTGAAGAAATAAAGGTAAAATTTTGGTTGCAACATTTCAGCGAACCATATTATTCTTCCTTTCCAACACCATTTAGATTTATTTGAGTCCATCAGCCAAACATTGATTTCCAGATTGAAAAACCTAGTAGATTCATTTTGCCCTAATGAGTGTAAGTACCTCTTTTTGAGTTTTCTGATTTTTGAATTTTTTGACGTTTCTTATTCCCCTTGTTTCGATGGTTTTTCGAACATATGGCCGAGATAAACGATTATACAGCATGTGATACTAACCAACGATTCTCCAATTATTGTGAGTTTTTTTTGACGTTTTACAGAATCCCTACGAGAATAGTTATAACTACGGAAACTCCTACGGAGGCAGCAGTAACAACAACGCCTACGGAGGCAGCAGTAACAACAACGCCTATGGAGGCAGCAGTAACAACAATGCCTATGGAGGAAGCAGTAACAATGCATATGGAGGAAATAACTCATATGGAAATAATGCTGGTTATGGAGCTGGTAATTCCGGCTATAGCAACAACAATAGCAGCAGTGGAGGATATGGAAACAACAATTATGAAATGAGTACCTATAACAACACCAACACTTCATACACGTATGATGCTCCTCAACAGCCACAACAAGCGTACGGTGGTTACCAAAACAGTGCCACGGGAGGTGGTCGTGGCGGAGGAGACGATGTGACTTTTTTCAACGATATTGCGCAGATCAACAGTTCTTTAGATGAATATCTTGTTTTGGTCGGGCAAGTGCAACAAAACCAAAAGAGATTATTGAATGAGGTGAACGATCAGGAAGCTTACAGAATCAAGACTAGTTTGGATAGTTTAATTTCGAAGACTGCATCGTTACAACAAGACATTAAACAGCAGTTGCAGAAAGCGTTGAATAAAGCAGGTGCTGATGCGGCCAAGCAAGCCCAAGTGGAGTCTGCCAAAGAGAATTTCTTACAGGCTATTCAGAGATACAGATCAGTTGAGGCAGATGCAAAATCGAAGACCAAGGAGCAAGCGATTAGACAGTACCAGGTGGTTCAACCAAATGCCAGCGATGCCGAGGCTTCAGCAGCCATTGATGATGTTGGAGGACAGCAAATATTTTCGCAGGCATTGTTGAACTCCAACATCAAGGGGCAAGCGCAATCTGCGTTGAATGAGGTGAAGGAGAGACACAGACAGATCTTGCAGCTTGAGGAGTCGATGCGACAATTGGCGGAGCTTTTCACTGAGGTGGAAGGGTTGGTGGCCGAGCAGGACGTGCAGGTCGAGCAGATCACCCAGCATATTCTGACTGCGAAGGTGAACATCGACGAGGCTGTGAAGCAGGAAGACGAGGCGTTAGTGAAGGCCAAGAGCAGCAGAAAAAAGAAGTGCTGGTGTCTCTGGATCATGGTTATTGTTGCGATCATTGTGATCATTGCCGTGGTGATTCCCGTCGTGAAGGCCTTCTCGGGAAAATAGACGTCTCCAGAGGTTCTATTTGTTATTTATATATACATATACACATATATATACATATACACATATATACACACATACACATCTTAGAGTACACGCTTAGTTGTTGTCGAGTAATCGAGCTGTATTGACTTTTTCAGCATTTTTGCTAGCAATTCATCACTTTTATCAGCAATCTATCACTTTTATCAACAACCTACGATAAGAAAAGACCAACAGGCAACACAAATATCCCATATAACACATCTGACCCCCCCCATTTGGGCCATCTCATCGCCAAATTGCCTAGATTCACCTTACTATTCTCACTCAATGCACCCGTACATCTTCAAAGAAATAGCAAAAATGCCTTTTAGGCTGAAAATTCTCTTTTCGACTTTTCAAAAAAATTTTTTTTTTATGGATGAAAAATTTCGTCCATTTTTTTAAGCTGTCTGAAGAGCGTTCATAAGGTTGGGCGAAAATTGGAGAGAAAAATGAAAAAAAAGAGAAAAAAAAACTAGAAAATACACTGATTTTCTAATAGAATCTGTTCCTTTAGCGTACTTAGCCCAGAAGAGATCTATCTTTTGTTGTTTTCTATTTTTATCTGACTAGAAAGATAGCCATAGTGTATTGTGTATAACTATTGTACTGAAAGATGAGTGTATGTTACTGAAAAAGAGCCCCCAGGGCCAAAGGGGTGGTGTTTGAGCGTCCGTGCAGTCTGGCCAGAGACCCGCAGAATTTGGGGCTGGAAGTTCCTGGAAGTCGCTGGAAAGCGTTGTATTTGCTGAAATTCGGGGAATTGGGTACTGGAAGTCAGACGTTTTGAACGAAAATTCGCATAACCAGGAGATTTGGGATCGATTGGGACCAAATAGCGCAAACAGTGCAAGTTTCCCCAACAAAATCCGTTCTCCTACCCTCCTAAGGTTTCATTAATAGCCCTTCCTTGTCCTTGTTACCAGTTTTATGGACAATTGGCCGTTTCCCCCTGATATTCTGGAAAAATTCCTTCCTGCCATGTCATTTATCCCGGGTCTTTCAGAAACCTCACAATGATCGAATCGTGGAATTTGCAACCCCCCTTGCATCTCCCCACTAAAACTCGTCCTCTGGCTCCTCTGCCCATATTTGCACAACAAACTTACCATTTACCAAAAAAAAAGCAATATCAGCTCTAATGGCTGTTGATTTCGTGACACAATTTACTAACTTCCTTATAGAACCCATTTGACCTTTTAGGTATGTAGCTATTTCAAAGAAATACTCAATATTGAAAAAATCTGTGTACTGGTTTCGAGTAACGTCAATTCAAGAAAAACAAAAATAACATCAGGGTTTTCTTGTAAACTACCAGCCGTTCGTTACTTCTAAAAATGTATTTCCAGCGGACTAAAATGACGTTTCTTTTTCTATTTTTGAAATTTACTCGGATCCGGCATCTCCAATAATGTTGCATTGCATTCACCCATCGATTTGTAACATCTACTAACATTGTATTATAGGTAACGACGTCGAAGACGCCTCTCAAGTTGCTACTATCCCAAGAGAAGTTGTCAAGAAGACCACTTCTTCTAAGAAGGCTGATGTCCCACCTCCATCTGCCGACAAATCTCGTGCCAACAAGAACAGACCTACTGCTACTGGTAACGAAGCTGCCTTCAAGGACAAGAAGGCTGGCCGTGCTGCTAACAAGGCCAAGTCTACTGATCCAATCACTCCAGCTAAGAAGGGTGGTAAGCCAAAATTCCAAGGTGCCAACGACCGTAAATCCAGAGGTAGACCAGATTCTGACAAGAAAATCAAACAAGCTGGCTGGACTGATGATGATGCTGAAAAAGAATTGAAGATTGAACAAGAAGCTGCTGCTGATGCTGAAGCTCAAGAAGAAGCTGATGCCGAAGCTGATGCTGCTCCAGCTGAACCACCAAAGAAATCTTTGGCTGACTACTTGGCTGAAACTTCTATCGATGAAGCTACCCCAGGTACCTCCAGAGTTATTGAAGAAATTGACGCTGAAGTCATTGTCAAGGAAAAAGAAGACTTCTTCTCTTCCAAGAACGTCAAGAAAGACAAGTCTAAGGCCAAGAAGGAAAAGCAATCTTTGGAATACACCGCTGTCTTTGCTGATGCCAACCCAAAGGAATTCAGAGGTAGAAATGAATCTACCAGAGGTAGAGGTAAGCCAGCCAGAGGTGGTAGAGGTAAGGGCCCATTCAAGCCAAAGGCTCCAAAAACCTCCGCTGCTAAGGTTGTTTTCAACGATGAAGATTTCCCATCTTTATAAGCAATTCCATGATTGTCCAAATACCTTTCAAGATAAGGTATACCTAACCTAAATCGAAGGTTACTCGTACTTTTTATGTATGGAGGAAAATTTATGGAAATCAATTTCATTGAAATCAATTCGATAAATTTTTTTCCCATGAAGGATATTTTTTCCGATAAAAACGTTTGAGAAAAGTAAACTTATCTTTAATAATTTCTTGACTCAATGAAAAGCTTCATTTATCATTTCACTACTAGTTAGTTTTATAATTACTTTGTTTTGAAAACCTTTGAATGTTCATTTATATATAATATAGATATATAATCGTTTGACTTTATTGTGTTCTCAACTAATCAATTATTTATATTTTTTCAACTACAATGTAGAAAATGATTAACAAAAATTTGAATAAGAACTCTAATCACAATGAGAAAGCATTTATTTTATATTGAGCAAAAAACAAAATATGCATTCAATTACTTTATATACATACAACTTCGTATAAATGTGAAATAATTCAAAGTTTTATGACATTGAAAAATTTCTTCTCACAAAAACATTTTATATTGGCATTTAATCCATTTCAACATCTCCATCCTTGTCAGACTTCTTAGCATCTTCTCCCTTAGAAGCTCTTTCAGCAGCCATCTTTTCAGCCATTTCTTGAGCTCTCTTAGCTTCCACTTTAGATCTCAATTTTTGCTTTTCTTCTTCTTGTTTGGATAAGTAACGACCTCTGATCAAGTTACCAGTTCTGGCTAATTCTTCATATCTTGCAATGTATCTAGCCTTAGTGGTATCGTAACCTTCGTCATACAACCATTCTTCAGTCTTTGCTAATAAATCAGTCAATCTTTGCTTTTCTTCAGCAGAAGCAAATGGAGCGTAGATGTCATCTAATTTACCTCTTAAGTCATAAATGTATTCTTCCAAAGCGTTTTTCTTGTCTTCGGTTTCAGCAACTAATTTATCAGTGCTTACTAAGTTGAATTCATTTTCAAAGTATTCGTTTCTCACCTTTTCTGGCAAAGATTTGTTTTCAGCAACGATATTCAAAGCATCTTGTTTGACAAGTTTCTTGACTTGCTTGTACTCTGGTTCATCACCTTCTTTAGCTTCTGGATTTTCAACTAATTCTTCAACGGTCTTTTCAACGACTGTGTAAGCATCTTCAACAGTGTAAATACCGGATGGGTCCAATCTCAACTTCAACTTGACAGCAATACTGGATTCACCTTCTGGAACCTTGACTCCGCTGATTTTCCATTTAGAGATCAATTCTTCGGTACCCTTTGGTAATTTAGAAACGTCAGTGTATTTGGCGCAAATTTCAAAATCTTTAGATCTGTAAAGTGTGATCATCTTAGTAGATGGGTATGCACAACCTTCAGGGAATACTTCCATATGGTCAACATCTTCTTCATCTTTATCCCAGAAGTAGGAAACTGAGTATGGGTTGTAATCTTCGAATTTGAATGGTCTAACTCTCAAGGTTGGGGAGTGGATAGCACAAATGAAAGCAGCACCTCTGGAGATGGCTTCATCTTGGTTCAAAGTGAAGGATAATTGTTTACCGAAAACTTCAGCCAATTTAGCTTTGATGGATGGAACTCTGGTACAACCACCAACAACTTCAATTGTGTCAATTTCTTCAGCCTTAAGACCAGCGGCAGCCAAAGCCTTTTCGATTGGGACATTGATTCTTTCCAATAATGGTTTGACGTATTCTTCTAATTCGGATCTTTCCATTGAGGAAGAGACATCTACATCATTCATCAAGGATTCGATGTTGATTGGTGCAGAAGTGTTAGCAGACAAGACTTTCTTGACTTTTTCAGCAGCTTGCATGACTCTGTGGAAAGCCTTTGGATTTTCATGGATGTCAATCTTATATTTAGATTTGAATTCTTTAGCGAAATGTTCAGTGATAGCCAAATCGAAATCTCTGCCACCAAAGTGTCTATCAGAAGCTGAACCGAGGATTTTCAATTCACCTTTCTTGACAGAAGCAATACTGACGGTGTAAGTGGAGTAACCAATGTCGACAAAAGCGACGTTTTTGAATTCTTCAGGTAAATCGGACTTGAAAACACCATAAGAGACAGCAGCAGCGGTGACTTCGTTGACGATTCTGACAGGGTTCAAGCCAGCGATTCTGGCAGCATCAGAGACAGCTTGACGATGAGATTCGGTGTACCAAGATGGGACAGCGATGACAACGTCTGTGATTTTACCGTTGACGGTTTTTTGGGCGACACCCTTTAAGTAATTGATGAACATGGCGGACAATTGGGTAGCGGTGAATTCTTGTTGTTCACCAGCCAATCTGACTTTAGCAGCGATTTCGCCGCCTTTTTCAGTCAATGGGACATTGAAGTATTTTGCTTCTATTTCGAAGTCTGGGTCTGACTTTTTGAGACCAAGGATTCTGTTCAAGTTACCAACGGTGTTCTTGATGTTGGAGGTTTGTTGGGTCTTTGCGGTTTCACCAATGGCTCTGGCCTTGTTGTTGAATCCAATCAAGGAGGAGGTGGAACGGTTACCGATTTCGCCCACGACGACGTCGATGTTGTTCTTGAAAGCGGCGGCAATCACGGTGTTGTTGGAACCGAAATCAATACCAAAAGGAGCACTCATTTTTTGTTTTGGGGTTTGTGTATTTTCTGTTTTGCGTTACTGATCTTTCAAATAGTAATTATTTCAACACTTATTCAAAACTTATTCGGAATCTGGGAGGAAATCGAACAAAAATTAACAGCTGGTGTTTGGAAGGTTGAAGTGTAGCACGAACAATGATAAAATGTGGGAGATTCGAGGAAGTATATATAGGATATTGAATATTCAGCGAGAAAAATTTTGAGAAATTTAGCTCTCATATATATGGTAGAATCTGAAAGAAAAGTGGAAAAAGGCAAAAAAAAAGAAAAAATTTTTTTTTTCTTCAGTTCATCTCCATAGGGTTGCCCACGATGGTTCCCTGGAGGCCTGTCCCTGAGTGTCTGCTGAATGTCCCCTGTCACAGCCTACTGCACGCTGAGGTTGGTGCAAGAACCTACGCAGACACCGTAGGTAAGTCCTCCGCTGATACCGCTGACCTTGGCTGTACTGCTGACGATCGCAGACGGTGGCAGGCAGGCTAAACGGCTGCGCTGGGTAAGGGGGCAGCAGTCCGTTAGGCCAATACGTCCAGCCTGTCGTGCTTCCTTGTCTAGTGGCTGCGCTGGATGTTTTGCGGCCTACGATTATTTGTTTTTTCGCGCGTGCAGCAGGCACAAGATGGTTCTTTACAGAGGCCAAAACACTGAGATGATCATGGTGACCTGGTGGGCATTTGAACTTCTAGGTAACTGGCCGCCCAGAAGTTCGGCGGCTGTTGCAAGACAGTTGACACACACTTGGTTCTAATGGATGTGCGCCTGAGCTTTTTCGTTGCTATAGTGACATAAAGCAAAAAAAAAAAAAACCATGCGATTTAATAAATATAGAAAACGCCAGAAGAAATGAAAAGAAACAGAAAGAAAAAACCTTCTATCGGATGCTGGAAACTTTGAAATTCTCTTCTACTGTAGAATATAAAAGAAAGATTTGGAAAAAACCAGAGCCTCTAAACGCACTCGAGCTATGTCGACGCTTTCTATCATCACTGATTTTAGGGTTGATGTTACTGTTGATGTTAATATTTACGCTAATCTCGAAGTAAAACTACTTCCCAGCGATTGCACAGTTATTGTATAGACCAATCAGTATAACTAAGACCAGAGGTTTCGTAGAAGTTCAAAAAAATCAAGTAACTCTGCCACTAGATCACGTGACCTCGGTTTCCCACAATCCAATATCGAAAACCGAACTTGTCGAACGTACACCAAAACCCAAACTAAGGATACAATTACCACACAAAGCTATCCCAAATGCTCCAGCAACTGTTGTCATCGGCAATTGTCATCAACTGTTGTCATCGGCTATTGTAATCAACTATTGTAACCAACTATTGTCATCAACTACTGTCATCAGCTCAGAACTCGCCCTTGAACTTGAAGATTTCTCCCACCAATCTTGGTTGTGAGCGATGGCAAAAACTGACATGCAGGTTATAAGCCCTGACCAGAGCCTGGAGACAGCCCAGCTAGGAAATACCTGACAGCCTGAAGATGTTTTCAACATGCATGAACCACAGATTTGGTTTGACCCCTGCTTCGTGTCAACCCACCACATAATTTGAAACTGACCACCAATCAACGAGCATCTACAGAAATGAAATGGATATATGTATAAGTGTATGTGGACAAAAACAAAAACAAACATAAAAAGCAGCAAAGAAAGAGAGTACAAAAGTGAGTCCTAAAAGAGTAAAAAAAAGATAGAAAAAACAACAATATATACCCAACCCAAAAAAATAAAGTAAGACAAAAACTGATCAATACAAAAGAGTACAGTATTCGAAAATACGTGAAACATTTGACCAGCACAAAAACAATAACAGTACAACAGTATAAAAAAAATACTTTGAAAAATCCCTGAAAAGACCAAAACAAAAAAAACTGAAAAAGAATATTGAATTAAAAAAAAGAAAAAGTCGGCAAAAAGAAAGGCTTGCAAATCATGATTAAGTACAACTGGATGAACTAACCACCTAATGAGCACTCAAATTCATTAATGCCATTGCAGCAGTCTCCTCACGGACTTGAAGCGGCTTTTTCACATCGAATTTTTTGTCTGCCTCACCGTTAGCTTTTGCAGAACCCATAGGACCCATGGATTGCCAATCTTCTTCATCGGTATCGGAATGGTATCCCAGCTCTCCAGCTTCCTTGTCAACGACCTTCAAAGTCGATGAAGACGCCGATGGAGGAGCAGGGTTGGTTAAGCTCGAAATATTGATTCTCTTTGGCGAAGTCACAGGATTAGGTTTCTTATTGCTACCGTTGCCGATATTTATACTACCGGAAGAGCCTCCACGAATAAATGACTCGTTAAACGACTGTCTTCTTGTGCTTTGTCTGAAAGTTTGTAACTCATCCATTATCGCACTACTTCCACTACCTGTGCTACCACCATGAGCTGGCAGATTATTATTATCTTCGGCATTGAAAGAGCTAAGTCTGCTGCGAATACGACCACTTCCGCTACTTCCCACAGAAAGACGTGCATGTACAATATTACTGTTTGCATAATCATTGTTATTATTCAAACTGTTTCCAATTGTAAACCCTCCAAGCTTTCCATTGGTACCAAAAAATGGAGGTGACGAATCAGAAGTACCAAAGGAAGACCGTGATTGACGGCGACTCGTGGCTGTAGAGATCGACAGCAGTGCAACCGTTGGAGAAGCCACAATATTATGTACAGTGGTGGCAGAACTGTTGCCATTTTCAGTTTTCGTAGGTGGTGAGGTTGATGATGAAGACGAAGAAGGTACAATCAGTGAATGACTGCGCTGTCTATCATGGAATTGGAATCTGTTATTAAGGCTAGTGTCCATCAATTCTATTGGATGATTGGCTGAGTGTTGCTGTGTCAAAGGTAATGATGTAGTTGATGATGAAGTGGATCCAACACCAATATTTGTTGTATTTGCGGTTGTTCCAACAAATTTATTAGTAGTACTACTTCTGCGCGAGTTACTTGAATATCTGCGACGATATGGTTTACCCACATGGTAGCCTGTTGAAGCATTTGTTAAAGCATTGTTACTACCAACCAATAAATTGGAACCTGTGGCTCCTGGTGATAAAACTGGAGATGTAATGCTGGTAGGGTAACTAGTATATGATCCAACCAGGTTTATGTTTCCAGCCAGCAGTGGTAAGCCATTGCGGTGCAAAATACTGTTCCTACTGATATTGTTGGAGTTATCATCATCGTCTTCATCATCATCATCGTCGGAAGAAGAGAAAATCGCATCCTCAACATCTTCATCCACGGTTGTTGTACTAATACGTTCGACCTTGTTTGATCTGAAACTTACACGTGGAGAACGTGGGGGATTGGTAACACCATGGGCAGATGTTGCAAGTTGTTTGGAGATAGAATCTCGACGATTCTTCCAACCATATGATTCTGAAGGTTTTCTAACCATTGACGGAGACAATGATTTCGAGGAGTGCAAGTCAGCATTATTTGATGGGGATGAATTATTTTCTTCATTATTAGTCATGACTGCGTCTTGGGGATTATTATTCTCGTTAGTACTGCTGTTTTGTGCTTTATTGATCTCTGCTTGTCTTTGTTTAACGAATTCTGAGCCAACGTGTCGTGCGGCCCATTGACCCCAACCTACTTTTTCGAAAACGCAGCCTGTGACAGGATCACCGGAGTCCAAAGCAGCTATTATGAGACGACGTTGTTTGGACAAAGAAAGATTGGAAAATCCTGGGATTATTCTGGCAAGATGGGAAGTGAGATGACGAATGGCAAGAGGTCCTTCGGTAAGAAGAAGATTTGCGAGTTTATCAGGGGTGACAGCAGCAGCAGCAGCGATACCTGCAGGGGAGGATGTGGAGAGCTGGCCGTTGGGTCTTGTTCCATTTTCATCGTAGTCGTCGTAGTGAGAATGGTGACTCTTTTTTGTTGCTGATTGCGGTTCTTCAGCGACGACAGGATGTTCAACTGGATCGTTGGCTGGCAATTGGGACATTACTGGATGAGTGATACTGGGATAATAGAAAAGTGATTGATACAAGTGGGACGATCAAGTACAGTGACTGGAAAATGGGAAAAAAAAAGTGACTGGCAGGTGAAAAAATGGGTGACTGGCAGGTGAAAAAACGGTGACGATCAGGTGAAAAGGCCAGAAAGCTGGGACTTCTCGTGTGGTAGAACTTCGTTGGAACGATTTTGGAGCGTTTAAGGTGCTTTTGGGGGCTGCTGTGGCGGGCAAGACAACACGGGCCTGCGAGGAGCGACGATAAGGGTTGTTGAAAAAGGGACCAATTCGCTGTAATGTGGCCAAAAAAAGCACAAAAGACTGCTGGGATCGGGAATATCACGGGGGAGCGGGGGTACTGTGTCCTGGGGGCACGAAATGTCGGGATATCTCTGTGTTTTCCACTAATTGCTTGGTTCTTCGCGTACTGGGTCCTTTGAATCACCTGTCTTTGGGGTTACTTCAGTATCGTGCTAATCACTATTTCACCAAACGTGGCACGCATGTTAATCATATTGACTAGTTTTTTTTTTCTGTGTGTGTGTTTTTCACCACTTATTTTTTTTCTTGCCTGTTTATATGAGTTTTTTTATTTTTATTCTCAAATTTCCCTTATTATGGTGTCGTGTTTTTACTTGAAATTTCATTTGTAGTTGCTATAATATACTGAAAACCGTAGAGCCGGGCTGGAGACGCAGACCGGGACGGCCGCTCACCGCACAAAACTCCAAGCCGGCATTATTCCGGATTGTGCCTACCAGCACGGGATTGTTGCGGAAAACAACATACACACGGCATTGTTAGGATGTAAGGATAAACTGATGCACAAATTCTTTAGTGTAATGGTTTGAAGGTGCAATAATGCTAATGTAAAGTTTTTGCAATGTACGAGTTAAACGGGTTTATGGTTGCAAAATGTAAAATTTTAAAGCTGTAAGGGTTAACGGGTGTAATAATGCAATATGTTTGAATGTATTATGTTAGGAAGTCAAGATGCGAGAATGTAATATGTGATGTTGTAAAATTGTAAGGTTTCACGGTGTAAAAATGCTAAAGGTTCGGACTAAGCGGTGTACGGTGGCGAAACGTTTCAATATCATCATGAAACATCCCTCCCAAAGCCTCCTTTAAGGGTCATTTCCCTTTTAAAAAGCCACTCTCCAAGTATTCCCTTCCAGTATTCCCTTTCCTTCAGTTCTCCCAGTATCCCACAACTCATCACTAAGCCACGTTTACCCTCCCACTTCAGCAACAGCTTGCTCACTTCAGTTCTCATTTCCATCCTCACTATGTCCTCGTTTTCTCAGGTTAGCGAAGCCGCTAAACATCACCTCAAACCAGCCCACATCGCCGCCTTCCAATACGGAACCGCAGGTTTCCGCATGAAAGCTGATCTCTTGGACTCTGTCATGTTCACTACAGGAATCATGGCAGCCCTCAGATCTAAGTTTCTCGGCGGTAAGACCGTGGGAATCATGATCACTGCCTCCCACAACCCACCAGCGGACAACGGGGTCAAATTAGTTGATCCCTTAGGCGAGATGTTGGAGCAATCTTGGGAAGTCCATGCCACTCAATTGGCCAACTGTATCACCACCCCAGAAAACTTGACCAAACAACTCTCTTCTTTGATTTCAGATTTGAAAATTGACATGTCTGTACAGAGTCATGTCATAATCGCCCGTGACAGCAGAAGCTCGGGTCCTAAACTACAACAAGCCACAATTGACGGTTTGAATTCCCTCAATGCAAAAGTCACCGAGTATGGATTGATGACAACTCCAGAATTGCATTTTTTGGTTCGTAACTTCAATACCGGTGGCTCTCATGAAGAATTTAGTTATTTTGAACAATTGGCAACTAGTTTTGCTGATATCTACAAATTGAGTAAATCATCCTCAGAAATAGATATCTCTGTAGATGCAGCCAACGGAATCGGCGCTCCAAAAGTGGAAAAATTATTCAAAGAATATTTCAAAGTTAAATCCAATCTTGCAGTGATCAATGGAAATTACACAAAACCAGATACTTTAAATTTCAATTGTGGTGCAGACTTTGTGAAAACAAATCAAAAATTACCAAACGGAATCAATGTAGCTGACGCTCCTACCAACAAGTTGTTTGCCTCCTTTGATGGTGATGCTGACCGTGTTATTTTTTACTATCTTGATGAGAATCTCAAGTTTCATTTGTTGGATGGTGACAAGATCTCTACTTTATTAGCGAGATATTTTATCGCTTTGGTCGAAGAATCTAAGTTAAACGTAACCGTTGGTGTTGTTCAAACAGCTTATGCTAATGGTTCATCCACAAATTATTTGACTGACAAATTGAAAATTCAAGTTGAATGTACTCCAACCGGTGTTAAACATCTTCACCATGTTGCTCTTGGTTTTGATATCGGTATTTATTTCGAAGCCAATGGACATGGAACTGTTTTGTTTTCCGAAAAATTGATCAAAGAAGCTTCTGCTCAACAAGATCAAAATTCTGCCTGCAAAAAACTTTTGTTATTCAGCAAGTTGATCAACCAAACAGTTGGTGATGCTATTAGTGATCTACTTGCGGTGTTAGCTGTGTTAGAGGACTTGAAAATATCTCCAGAGGACTGGGACTCTGCCTACACAGATTTACCAAATAAGTTAGCCAAGGTTCTTGTCAAAGATCGTAACATTTTCAAAACCACCAATGCTGAAAGAATATGTGTTGAGCCAGCTGGTTTGCAAGCAAAAATTGATGAAGTCGTGTCCAAATACGATGGAGGTAGATCTTTTGTCAGAGCCAGTGGTACTGAAGATGCTGTTAGAGTTTATGCTGAGTGCAAAGATCCAAGCAAAGTTGGTGAGTTATCGGAGCTGGTTAGCAACTTAGTCAAAGAATACTCATAACTTTTAGGCTTAATTTATAGATAAATATATACGAATACTATCATTACAATTGAATTGTGATCTCTAGATTCAAGCAAAATAGATAACTGGCAATAGTATCCAAAAAAATTTTGTAAATATGATAAACAACCTTTCTTTTTTGTCAAACATAAACAAATAATTTTCAGATCTTCGAAACTACAAAAAATGGTAAAGTCAAGATAAACAGAATATTCAGTGCAATTTATCACTACAAGATGAATTGTTGAAGTGAATCGATGCATCTTTGCATGGATTACAACACAACAATTATTCGAAAAAAAAAATGATCGTCTAGGTAATATTTTATGTATCAAATCGTAGATAACAAAACTGGGGAAAGAAGAGGAGGAGGATGAGAAAAAAAAAGAGTTTTCTGCTGATCAAAATGCTCATTCATTATAATGATAAACCAAATAATTAGGTAAACCGATGACTTGATAACCTAATCTCTTCGCCATCTTGGCAAATCCTTCGGTTTCGATCAAATGATAGAATGGGAAAGGTGGGAACATTGCACCATCTCTATGAACTTCAGCTTTAACCATAACAGCACCACCACCAACACCATCAAGGGTCATTTCTGCATCAGGAGAGCCCTTTTTGTCGTAATGGTGAGCCATCAAAGGTCTGTAGGTTGCAATTTCTGCATAACCTTCCACAACGATTTCGTCCTCACCCATGGCATTAGCAACTTTAAGACCTTCGTCAGACTCAGCCCAGTTGTTGAAATCATATGGACGAATATCTGGTTCGTTCTTGTCATTAGTGTATCTTTGATAAACATTAGCAGATACAACAGGTTTATCGTGACTGATGAGATCCAGAATAAGAGTTTTAGGTGATTCTACGATATCAGAATCTAACCAAAGGACCCAACTTGTGTATGGTGAAAGGGTCGAGAAAACCAATGAATTTCTTGCGATTGCCATATTTTTACGACGTTCTTTTTGAACTGAGAGAGCATGTCTGTCCTTCTCTGATTGCAGTTCCAATGATTCGTTATCTTGTCTGAGAACAGTGACTTTAGCGAATCTCAGGTCCTTTGGTCCTGATTGGACTCTTTTGATGACTTTTTCAAGTTTCTGTAAAGTGGCATCGCCTTCTGATGTTCTAGGTACGATGAAACCTAACTCGATAGCATCTCTTGGGTAATCGAGCTTTAAAAGATTGTCCCAGTAAGGTTGGAAGAATCTGGACATTGGGGACAAGATGAGGACGTGTTCTTTATTGTATTTAGCTCTTGAGGTAGAAAATAACTTGTTAAGATCGTAATGAGAGATATGGTTTCCAGGTAAGTTTTTTTGGAAGTTTTTCAAACTTTTGGAGCTAAGAAAGCTGCTTGCTGGAGTGTAATCATATTTTGAGCTGCTGGAGAAGAAAAGGTTCTGTTGTAGCAAGAATAAAAGGAGTAAGATGATTGCGAATGGGCCAAAATAGTGGAAAGGCTTTCTTCGTATCTGACGAAATATGTGGCTGGCGGAGGACATTTTGCAACAAAGGAAAAAAAACAGGGAGGACAAGCCAGACGCAACGATGATGGATCAAGGGGCTTCAGGGAGCGAAAAGACGAGCGAGTGTGCGGTTTTTTCGAGCAGAAGGACCAAGTTCTGTGGGGATTGCACTTGGTACAGAGTTTTGACCAGAGTTCAAGGGTGGGAGAGTTCAGCGATTTCCAGCACCAAAAACGCGAGATTCTTGCTATTTTCTGGGACTGATAGTGGGATCTGCGGCGGGTGACCTGAAACTGGCGGCAAAAATGGCAGAAAAGCTGGTTGGGTCAGTATATCGACGTGATCTTGTTCCTGATTCGGTGCTATTTCTTAGCTTTTGAGATCGTTGATTTACTTGGCCAAGATTAGGCCTCACTGGAGTTTTCTTTTTTTTTTTTTTTTTCTTCACTACAGTGCCAACAACGTATATGTTTAGTGTAGGATGAAAAAAAAATATTATTTAGTGGCTATGGCGTGCGTTTGAACAATACGTGCAATATCAGTATTGTATATTGCACGACAATCAAACCTGTTGAAGAACACAATTGTTCTGAGTCAACGGAGCAGATGATTGTGAAGAACGGTTCCTGTTTGGAGTTGTTGATTCTGAAAATGATTACCAACAGGAAATACGGGCGAAACTGAAAACCTGAAGATGTTACGTAGTAAATGTCGTGGTCACGTGATCTCATCGTCTAACACAGACCTGGCAATTCCTCGATGAATGAATCAAGTTTCAATGGCAGACACCAACGATTCCAAATGCCCGCAGATTCAGTTGAACATCTATCGAAACGAAAATAATTAGCTATGTTGAAAAGCCTCAGCCGCAAAACGGTGCAAACACCACCAGATCGCGATTCTACGTATATTTATAAGTGCAGCTTTGTTTGTCAACTGAAACCTTCTATTTGACCTTTTACTCTCTTTTTGACTCTCCTTCGATCTTTCACTCTCTCTTCCAACCTTTCGCTCTCTCTTCTGGCCTGTTATACTCTTTCTTGGATGTTTTTGAGGTTTTCAATGTTTTTGGGGCCCGCTGCTGATCCTTCCTCCATAGTACGTTTTAACCCCTGTATCACATACTCACACTGAAATACGCACAACCTGTTTTCGACAGCAATCCTTTGGCAGCTCCTGTACATATGCTAACCACTGGTTTCAAATCTCACATATTTAATCCGTCTTATGGCGCACCGTTTTCAAGAATAATTTGAGGCACCGCGCACCGCGCTTCTTTTTAAGCCGAGCTGCATTTGAAATATTTGTTCACGTGACTTGCACGTGATAACGGCGTAATTGTTTTTGTGTCACGTGCTTATCGCGTGCCCATTTTTTTCTGTCTAGTTGTATCCTTTTTTGCTGATTTCATATTCCTCATAACTGTATCCCTAACTACTAACCTATACTCCTTAGAATGTCCAATACCAGCTAAAACTTCTCCCTTAAAACTCACCCACTCCCTTCTCTGACCTTTTCCCACCCTACACCCTGTTGCCAACCATGGTGGTCTCAAATCCCAGTCTTTCTTGGGAACGTTTGGACAACGTTTACTACCAGCACAACGTTTGCTACGAATACAAGCTGTCTTTGAAGTTGCAAAATTACCGCACAGTGGTCTCGCAAAATGCAACAGCAATTGCCTTGTACCCCACCGAGCAGCAACTAGCCGCAAAGGAATCTTCCGGTCCCCTGCTACCAAACAAATTCACTGTTCTTAGCGGCTCTGGCCTCCCCCTCTATGAAATCCCCTGGGATGATCGCAAAAACGGTAAAGTCATGGGTTTCCATTGGTCTCTTGAAGAACATCTCATTGTCGTTTCCAGCTACGGGTTCTACAGACAATACTACGATTTTGATAATAATTTCCACGAAGTATTCATTGACGTGCTCAAATACGATATCAAGGCCTGTAAGTTTTTCCAAAAACCCCATCAAGACAATTCCCAACCAAAGATCGATGGGTTCACGCTATTTCTTCAAGATGGGAAAACTTTCATCAAAAAATATTTAGATCGGTCTGATTTCCAAATCATCGAAAATTACAACCAACAAGAAGATATTAGACAATGGCATCTAGGCGTAGATGAAGAAATCTTGATTAGCACCGCAACTGCAACTTTGCAAAAATTGAATCATTCTGAAGATTTACTAATGTCAGATAATTCTGCTTCCGAAAAGGGTGTCGTTAACCACCTAAAAGTTTCGCCAAATAAACAATTAGTCACTTTTTGGCTCTCTGATAATGTTTACATCATGACTGCAGATTTCCAGAAATTACTCAATAAAGTGCCCATAAATTCTCAAGTCACTGATCTCAATTGGAGTGCAAACGATGTTGTCGGTGCAACAATATCCAATGATGAACTACGTATTATCGGTCCTGGTCAGCAAACATTGTCCTTTTTCTATAATGACAAAATTATAACCATAGGCGAACAAGATGGACTCAGAATTTTAAGTGATGATAAACTTGATTTTTTCTCAAAGGTGGACGATTCTAGTCTTCAGATCTTTAAAATCGGTTCTACTTTGCCTGCATCCATTATTCTAGATTCCTTGGATCTATATAATAGTGAGAACTCCACCAACAAAATTATGGCGTTGGAAAATTTGAAACTATTGAATCAGTCAGATAATTTGTTGGATGCAATAATGATCTGTATTAATGCAAGTAAATATCAATTTGACTCTTTTTGGCAGAAAAAGCTTCTCAAGGCTGCAAACTTTGCCAAACAAGAAATTATCGACACATTTCCAAGCAATGTCCTTTCAGACTGTATAACTGATTTCAAAACACTCAATGCGTTACGTGATTCTTCAGTGGGTTGCTTTTACACATATCAAGAATTCAAGAACTATTCTAAAGATTCATTGCTGTTTATATTGAGTAACATATTATTAAAAAGACATTGTTATTTATTAAGTGTGAAGATTTGCGAATACTTGAAACTTCCAATGGATTCAATCTATATATCTTGGTGCTGTAATAAGATCAAACATTTTCAAGGCGATGATGATGCCGAATTATTTCAAATTTTGCATAACAAATTCCGCAATGTTCCAAACATGTCAGTTATCAAGATAGCAGAAACGGCATATCAAGAAGGAAGGCCTGTCGTTTGTAATTCTGTTCTTGATTATGAGCCGAGTGTTCATAGACAGGTTTCATTGTTGCTCAATATAGAGGAATCTGAGCTAGCTATCGAGAAATGTGAGTCAAGAATGGATTATAAATTGATTGAATACGTTTTGCTATTCTTACAAGACAAACTAAAATTCAGTAAATTTTTACAGATTTTAAGTAATAGAAAGATCAGTTTGAGATACTGGGAGAATATGATGAAGCAATTGAATAATTGGTATTTTTTAAAGAACTATTATTCAAGTTTTGATAAAAGATTCAGTATTGCAAACTTGAATTTATTGTTAAGTTCATGTGGTAAAACCGAAGCTGATTTGAACAACCCTAATATGGGAAATGATTCCAATACAATCAGTGAGATTAACATTTTCTCTAACAAAAAAAAATCTATGTACAATACAATCAGAATTTACGAGAATTTCATCAAAAATAACAGCTCAGCTAAGAAAAAATTCCAGGAAGATTTGGTTCTTTTGAAAAAAGAATTGAAGTTGATAGAATTCCAGGAATTATTACTGAAGACGTTACCAAACTTGAATTTTACGAACAAATCGTTAATTGAGACATTAGAGACGTTGATTCTTGCGAACAACTACGACGATGTAAATAATAACAATAACAATATTGAGAAGATCATTGAGAAATTGCTCAAGGAATTCAAAATCTCAGAGAAGAGATACTATTACGTGGTGATAGATAAGTTGAGCAATGCTGACAAATGGACAGAATTGTATTCCTTCGCTACGCGGAATGGTAGCGTAAAGTCGCCTGTGGGGTATTTGGTTTTCTATCAAAGCTGTATCAAATATAACGCAATCAGACAGGCGGGGATCTACATCGACTTGATTGGCAGCAACGAGCCTGTAACCTACAAGGGTAAGGTGAAGATGTACTTGAAAGTTGGAAATTACAAAAGCGCGGTGGAGTTGTGCACAAGGCACAAAGACACCAAATTGTTGGACAGGATCAACGCGGTTTACAGCAGATGATATCTGTAGATGAGATCGGCACATGAGATCAGCACATGGTTTTAGCAGATAAAAGGCCTGTAATTGCAGCATGGAGGACGATAAGTACCGAATAAATAGAATGGTTTTTTTATCTCTGGGCTTTCTTGTATAGTCGTGTAAGCTCTATTGTAAGCAGTATCGACAATTCTGTGTTTGAGGCATCGACCTTTGAGACATCGACGCTTTTTTTGTTTAAATGAATAAATCATGGCAGCATCGAATGCTGGCCGGTTCGTAGTAATTGTGAAAGCATATATTCTGTTTATTCAAATATATTTCGTCTGTTTGTGTGTCCCCCACGAATGATCAGCCTCTTTGGTGTTGATCCGACGTTTCTTAAGCAAACGTTAGCTGTTTGAGAAAGGGCCCCGCGCCTGGTGCTGGCTGGTGTCCTGAAACTGCTATTTACGCGCCGGCCAATCAAAGTCGCGGATTTTTGAGCGCGCGTACCTGGAACGCGTCATGTCTCTGTGATGCAATGCATTATTTTTTTTTCAAGAGCCGCGTTCTCGAACGATAATTGGCTAATGAAGAACGCGACGCTCCTTATATTGCTTTTTTATTGCCATATCCGGCAATCCACGCGCTGTTTATTTGTTTATTGTTGAAAAAAAAGAAAAATATCCAAGCAAAAAATGAAAATTTTCAAATAATATTCACCTAGCACACTTAAACTTACTAACAATATTAAGGTTTAGAGTTTTTTAATAGGGTTTGTGTTGTAATTTGCACATAGATAAGTCATATTGTTTGTTTACATTCAGCATTCCTGCATCTTTTCTCATTCATTTATTTCTTTAAAACAAGAAAATAAAAACATAGGAACCAGAAAAGCAAAAAAAATAATAATAATAACCAAGACGCGAAAGACGCGTATAAATATCTAGTAGATTCCATAATCTTTGCTGTTCTTGTTTCTCATAATTCTAAGTTTTCACCATTATTAACCATCAATCATCTTTAACTCATTGATTTTCTTCTCTCTCTGTGTTATTGCCTAATATATACACACACCCAGCCCCCCTCCCCCCAAAAAAATATAAAAATGTCTGTTGCCTCTATTACCAAATCCATGACTGACTTGGAAATCGAAGCCCAAATCAAGAACGCTGCTGCCATCAAACAAGGTGCCGTCGTTGCCAACGAACAGTCTGCTCACCAAAAGTTTTTGAAAAAACATGCTGTCCACAGACACCATTTGAAGGCTAAAGAAGCCAGCGAGCCATTGTTGATGGAAAACAAGAGAAGATTCGTCTTAATGCCAATCAAGTACCATGAAATCTGGCAAATGTACAAGAAGGCCGAAGCTTCTTTCTGGACAGCCGAGGAAATCGACTTAAGTAAAGATTTGGACGACTGGAACAACAAAATGACTGATAATGAAAGATTTTTCATCTCAAGAGTGTTGGCCTTCTTTGCGGCTTCTGACGGAATCGTGAATGAAAACTTGGTTGAAAATTTCTCTGCTGAAGTTCAAATCCCAGAAGCTAAGTTTTTCTACGGTTTCCAAATCATGATGGAAAACATTCACTCTGAAACATACTCATTGTTGATTGACACATACATCAAGGATCCTAAGGAATCCGAATTCTTGTTCAACGCCATTGAAACCATTCCATGTATCAAAGAAAAGGCTGACTGGGCTATGAGATGGATCAACGACGACGATGCTTTGTTTGCTGAAAGACTTGTCGCCTTTGCTGCTGTCGAAGGTATCTTTTTCTCTGGATCATTTGCCTCCATTTTCTGGTTAAAGAAGAGAGGTATGATGCCTGGTTTGACCTTCTCTAACGAGTTGATCTGCAGAGACGAAGGTTTGCACACCGACTTTGCCTGTTTGTTGTTCAGTCATTTGGAAAACAAGCCAGACTGCGAGATCGTGGAAAAAATCATCACAGAGGCCGTCAGCATCGAAGAGACTTACTTCACAGACGCTTTGCCAGCCTCTTTGTTGGGTATGAACTGCAAATTGATGTGCCAATACGTTGAGTTCTGTGCCGATAGATTGTTGGTTTCCTTGGGTAACCAAAAAGTTTACAACGTCTCCAACCCATTCGACTTCATGGAAAACATCTCCTTGGCTGGTAAGACTAACTTCTTTGAAAAAAGAGTCTCTGACTACCAAAAGGCTGGTGTCATGGCAAAGCAAGAAAACGAAGAGACTGGTTTCACCTTTGATGACGATTTCTAATCGTTTAATTCTTTTTCTCTTACTTGCATTTAATTCTTTTATTTCTTTTTGTAATCCCAGCTTTTATTTTTTTCATATATTTTGGTCAAAATTGTTTATTGTATCTTATCATACTGTAGTGTTCTCTCTCATCTATTTGTCAATCGACATGGTCAGATCTACATGCATCATCTGGTGATTTTTGCATATGATAGCCGAAACCGGTACGGCGCTGCCCCACCCTCCGGATCTCCAGTTTCTTTTCTTTTTTTTTTCTTCTTTTTTTTTCCGATTCAAAATTTTTTTTTTTTTTTCCTTTCATCTGAGGAATTCTGTTGTTCTTTCGTTTCTACAACTAAGAAACTTCTGTTAATGGAAGGAAATTCCGGAGCTCAGAAATCGGAAAGAGCCAAAGCCGAAGAAAAAGAAAGGACTGATCGAAATTGTAGGAACCAATACTAGTGGCTGATCCTGGGTCTGATTGGCAGTTCGTTTCGATATTACACCACCTAGAAGTACTGGTTGGACTGATTTTTCAAGTTTAAGCTCAGAGCAGGCCCCCAAACATACCTCTGCTCGCTGATTTGCCGTTCTTAAGACGTTTCTACGCACATTACGCGCGCAAATAAGCTCCCCCAGACTGCTGAATCAGCCGATTTTGCGTCACCACTTTCCAGCAATCTTCCCAGTGATTCTCCTCGCTCTGTGGTTTTTCCTTGTTCTTCAGCTGCCAAATCCCCTGGTTTCTCACTCCAAGCAACAAATACGCTAAGATGCTGCTGGAGATAGCTGCGGCGGGCAGCAGCAACGGAGTTGCCCATATGAACAACTCTCGCGAGTTTCCTCCCACGGTTTCCCCAATGTCAGATACAGAGATAATCATCCGCAGCAGTAAAGCACAAGATAACGATATGGAATCATTAGGGTCGCAGTCAGACTCGTTTTGCTCGGCCTCAAGCGATATTGCAAACTCTGTTTTTCAACCTGGCGAACTGGTTGCCAGCTCCCATACAGATTTCAAAAAAACTGCTTTCTCTCCAAGCGACTCAGCTAATTCCCTGCAAGACAAGACCAAGTTGTCCAACCTATCATTAGCATTCAAACAGCAGATTGGTGTCGTGAAATCCAATACTGTACCTCCAGAGCCCTCGGCTGTTACCTTATCGGGCTCCGTATCGACTACAAGCAATATCGGCAATAGTCAGTATCAATTAAAAAAAATCACAAGTCCAATCGTGAGAAACTTCGATGCAATCATTCTATCTGATTTAAAGCACGAATGCAAGGATTTGAATTCGAAGATTGATACAATAGTCAAGGAAATCGATCAAGTTTCAAAACAAAAGCTCATCAATAACAATGGCCACTATTGTAGTGATGACGAGGTCGTCGATGACTATCTCAACAGTTATGTCAGCGATAAAGAAAATGATCATCATCACTCAGATCATAGTGAAAGCTCACATGACGTGAGACGTGGATCAACTGGCTCCAAAGCTAATCCAAAAAATGAAGAAAATTTCGATGACTATTGCATTGGTGGTTATCATCCTGCGTATATTGGAGAATATTACAATAATGACCGCTACATTATAATAAGGAAATTAGGCTGGGGTCATTTTTCCACAGTTTGGCTCGCCAAGGATTTGAAAGAGGATAAGCATGTCGCAATGAAAATTGTGAGGTCTTCTCGTGATTGTACAGAAGCTGCTATAGACGAAATCTCCTTGCTAAAAAGTTGTACAAATAGTGCATCTTCAGCATCAACAAAGAAATACAAATTTGTCGGTGAAAATAAAGTGATGAAATTATTAGATGAATTCAATCATCATGGTCCCCATGGTGACCATATAGTAATGGTTTTCGAACTTTTAGGTGAAACACTATTAGACTTTATGTATAGGAGAAGAAAGACTCCGATATTTTATGTCAAACAGATCGCCAAGCAATTGTTAATGGGATTAGATTACTTGCACAGAGGTTGTGGAATAATTCATACCGACTTGAAACCTGAAAATATTCTTTTGGAAATAACTGATGTCGAGGAAATAGTGAATGTGATTGAATTAATAGAAGAGAAGAATTTTTTACTTTTCAAGCTCAAGAAATTGACGAAAAAGAAGATAACTTTGCAGAAACTACCAGCAATGACAACGTCTAACAATCTTACTATTGATATTCCTAAAGAAAAGTATAGTAGTGTTTCCCATAACTCCATTAGTTCTTTTGTGTTGGCTAATAGTAGAAAGAGAAGTCATTCCTTCATAACTGGGTCTCAGCCATTACCTTTGAATTACTCTGATAGTGGTGAATTATACACTTCTTTGCCAATGTTGCAGCTGGCATCACTGGCATCGAAGAGCAATGGTACGGCAAGTACGGAAGTCCCTTCCAATGAAATGAATGAGATTGCCTGCTCACAAGAAGAGGAAGCGGGCATACAAAATGTGGGGAAGATTGTGAAAATCAAAATAGCAGATCTCGGAAATGCGTGTTGGTATGATGAGCATTTCACTGAGGATATTCAGACAAGACAATACAGATCTCCTGAGGTACTTTTGGGAGCCAAATGGGGATGCTCTGTGGATATATGGTCTGCGGCATGTATTATTTTTGAATTGCTTACAGGTGACTATCTTTTTGATCCTCACGGTTCGCAAACGTACTGTAAAGATGATGACCATATTGCCCAGATCATGGAGCTACTAGGTGATCTTCCTCTGAACATTGTGAAGCAAGGCGTGCATTACTCCGAGTATTTCAATTCAAAAGGTCAATTGAGACGGATATCCCAATTGAAGCCATGGGATTTGAGACTGGTTTTGACAGAGAAGTACAAGTTTCCGGAGCAGGAAGCCGATGAGATAGTAGACTTTTTAATTCCAATGTTGAGAATCAACCCCGAGGCGAGGGCCGATGCTGGGGGAATGGTGAACCATCCGTGGCTCAAAGACGCGTTTGGACTTGAAAACGTAAAAGTTGAAGACAGAATAGCGAGGGGTCCGGGCACAGACATCAAGGGCTGGAACAAAGAGTATCAGCACAAGCTGCGGCCTGCACACGTCAGACACGATTTCACACTACCGCATCTGGACACACATCTTATCAATGGCAAAGAAATCCACCACAAGATAAATGTGGAGTAGTTGTCGAGTGTTTGATGGAAATTTGACGAGAAGGCTGTCTGTCATCTTGTTTCTTTTTCTCTACAGATCATTGGCCAACAGGAACTAACTATAATGAGTGATAGATTTTAATGTATAATTTTTCTCTTCTGGGGAACCGTATTCAGCAGTTGTAGGACTCGTTGTAGGGCTCGTTGTAGGGCATGTTGTTGTATGCTATTAAGTCACTCGAGATTTTCTTAGAAACAAAGAGCAAAAAAAAATTGATTTCGCCCAGGATCGAACTGGGGACGTTCTGCGTGTTAAGCAGATGCCATAACCGACTAGACCACGAAACCAACTTGAAGTATTTTTTCCAATGTTCGATCAATTCCTCGCTTTTGTTACGTCACGTGCGCTGACATTTTTTTTCGCTCCTCAATTTTTTTTTTCTTTGGGACTCCCTTCATAGCACAAATATTAAGGATAATGACGAAGTGTGCACATAGTGCGCAAAAAAGACAGAAGAGCTGAGCAGAGAACAAAAAAATAAAAAAATTTTAACAATATATAGGTTATGCTTTATCTACTATACAAACTGAATCTTAATGTGATTGGTAGTCTGTGTAATACATCAAGATATAGGAAAAGCCAACAGCAAACAGAGGAACAGCAACAAGAAACACACATAAAATAGACCAGAATACTCTAAATTAGAAGCAGAATTGCAATCTGGCATCCCTGAATTGTTGATTCTCAGTTTTGGTAGGTTGTTGATTGATTAGTTTACCTTGCATTTAGATACCAGCGAGCGCAGCCTGTTGGAAAGCAAACAAGAACTGGCTACGACGTCCCGCGTGTATCTCTTTTTTGCATCTGTCTGACCACTAGAGCCAAGCAGAACCGCAAATTCCAAGCAATTCGTCGAAACTACAGCTTTTTCTCCCCACAGCAGATCGTTGGGACCCCTTTTTGTGTGGTTTTTTTTTTTCCTTTTTTCTTTATCGATTGTTGCACCCAATAAGACAGCATGCCACCTAGGAAGAACTTATCCACAACAATAAAGAAACGGCCGATGACTGGCTCAGCGAACAGAAATAAGAAGAACAGGCGCTTCAGCTTGATATCAGATAACGATAGCGATGATGAAAACAACTACGACGAAGACGACGATAGTCGCACGACCAATGGTACCAATGGTTTTGACAGTGATGCTATCGCGGAGTCAGATGAGGAATCAAGCGATGACATATCATCCAGTGACGATTCAGAGGTAGACTTCGTGAAATTGACAGCACAAAGGAAAAAGAGATCGTTGAAAGCAGCAAAAGGTTTGAAAACTGCCTCAAAGGGCTTGAAAACCTCCTCCAAAGGTTTGAAGACAACCGCAAATAAAAAGCCATCATCCTCCAAGAACAGTAACAAAAGAAAAGCAAGCACAGTTAAGAATAGTAGCAATGATGCCGACGTTTATGATGATTTCAATGACGACTCAGATATTAATTTCTCCTTTGACTTTGATCTGGGCACCGAAGATTTCGGTGAGGAGGTGGCTAATATCACCAAAACTATCGATGAAATCAATAAAAACGCACCTTCTCTTTCTAACAAAGCATCCAATACAACAAATAATAATAAATCACATAAGAAACAAAGCTCTACTACCCTTAAAAGAAGATTAACCAATCTTGATAAATCCAATTTCCTCCCCAAGTTCAAAAATGATTCGGATCTGCCTCTTTCTGATATGGATTTATCTGAGAATGCCATTCTTACTGATTCAAGTGATGATGATTTCGATTACAGTAAAGAGAGCAAAAATGTTAAAGACGAAAAATTAATCAATGAGCTAGCTAGCAAAATGCAATCAGGGGGTGATAATGATGACGACGACGATGAAATAGATGATGTAAAATTTGCCCAAGCTTTAGCTGCTGCTGATGAGGATGGTCTCGATGATATAACCTCACCTAATAGTCGAAAGAGAAGAAGAAAAGCCTCCTCATCTGCAATTACTCCAAATTTTAAGAGAGCGGATAATAGCAGTGTATCTAATAGTCAAAAAACATCGCGTCAATCCTCACTTATCAGTGAAGAAGATGATGAAGCTTTGCTTAACACAGAGACTGCAAACTTACTTAAGCAGATAAAAGATAATGATGATGATCTTTTTGATAAAGATTTTTTCAGTAGCAGTAACAACAGAAATAATGATGATCTTTTCCTCAATATCAAGGGCGGGATTAGTAGAAAGGCCTCCTCTGTTAGACTTAGTATGATAGGTGATGATAGACCTAACTTCATCAAATCCTTGGCTAATAATAATGCTAAAAAGTCACATAGAAGAAAAGCATCTATGAGACAAAGTTTTAGCAATCATCATCAAAGTAGTCAAAACGAGAACGATGATGAGATTGTTAAATTTCTTTCAGACGATGATGAGTTGGCTCAAGTGGGAAGTTTTGCCATGGATGGTACGGGCAATTCAAGCAATAACAGAAATGATGTCAACAATGCAGATCATGTATCTAATGATAGTGATATTGATGTGTTTGATGAGTTATATTATGACACTACCCACCAACCACCTTTTCAACTCGGTAGTGGAAATAATAATAATATCAGCAGCGGTGGTATCAGTGTTGGTGCTGGAATAATTTTTTCTGGAAATAATGATTCTAATAATACCAATAACAATAAATACCTACAAGCATATGACCAAACAGGTGATGATACATATTTCTGGGATTATCTTCTAGATTCAAATAATGCAAGATCTGCTTCTGCTTCACTGCAACAAAAACAACAGCTTGTATCCTCATCTTCCTCCAACAATAATTCAGAAGCAAAGAGCACTACAAACGCATCCACAGCTCCTAGTTCTGTAAAGATGCCTTCTGCTTCTCCAGAAAAGTCTATTTCAAAAACTCAAAAGAACACAACACCAAAGCTACACCAAACATCATCCCTAGAGGATGTTACAGCTGCTGTTGCTGTTATCGCACAAGTTAACGATCAAGTCGATGCGCTGTTCTTGGATAATACTACCGGAACTTATTTCTCCGATGACCTAACTGATATCGAAGAAGATCTTCCTGTATCAAAACCGCCAAAAAATATCAATGTGACTGGCAACAAAAATTCAAGTGGAAGCATGTCGTCACAAAAGCCACCACGCATGGCTGTTTGGGTTATCACTGATGACCGTCCTTTTGAAATTATAGATGGGGTTTCTACAAAATCAATTTTACCTTACACCAATAAAGCCATTGCTCTATTAAATGAGAAGAAGAAGAAGAAGCAGCAGAAAGTTGATCTTCAATTTGACGAATTCTTTAATATGAGTGAGTTAGATGATCAACACGCAATTCTTGAGGTGGACGAATTAGATGAGGAGGCACTCAGCAGCACTAACGTTGGAAATAGTTCATACAATAGTCATCCTTCACAATACTCAAAAAAGAACAAGATTCCACTTGGTGCATTCCGTAATAGGTTATATTCAAATGATATTGTTCAGCAAATGCACCATCGTAAAAGAAGAAAAAGTTCAATCTCAAGAATGCGTCAACAACAATTGCTAAAGGGTATATCTGACGAAAAATTCATCATCAACAACAATGGAAGTACAACGAACTCTACTGCCAGAAAGAGAAGAAGATCTTCTATAAAGGAAGCCAACCAAGAAGGATTAATTTTCACTGATAATGGTTTGTTCCCAGAAAATGTTCTCAACAACATTGAAAAGTTTCTAGTAGAAACTGGTGAATTAGAAAATGAAGATATAAATGGTTTATTGAGCTCTATTGGTTTTTGATAAACAAATACTCTGACCTGTCAGTCATTTCTACTATCAAGTCTCTTCTTTATCTGTATGCATATATTTTACTGTCATTACTCACATATATTATCATTAATTTTTTCTTTGTCTCGTTATTTTTGATTTCAAACATTAGCTCACTATATATATTTTTCTAGGGTATTTGCTGATCTACTTTCAGATAGCAGTAAACATTATTTGTTTACACTTTTACACTTTTATTTATTTACTATGGATATCACAATATAACTCATTTATTAATCTGGTTTACTAATCTATTAATATCAATTCATTTCCTGTAATAATCTCTTGCGGCAAGGTAATGTATCTATCAAGTAACGAGGCGGCATTGGACCTATAATTCTAAAATCATTCGTATCATCTTCTGGATTTTCAACATTAGCTTCACCTGAATTATCAAAGTTTCCCACAGTTGATGCGATAACTGTTTGTTTGAGTCGCTGTTCGAAATCCATTTTCGGCTGCATTTTCATCATGTATTGTATCCAGTCTACATTTTTTACTGTTTGTGTTGTAGATGCTGCTGTCATCATTTCTCTAGACAGCAACCCATTTTCAGTGACTGAGCTTCCTTGGCCATTTCTTTTTCTAGATAATTCACTATTGGCCAATTCTTTGTCGTCACCTTCAGCGCCTGCAGAGGGTGCAGTCGCAACTGCAGCTGAAGCCATTGGGACCATTTCCAAACCAGGTTTACTTATTCTCGCTATTTTTTTGTTGCCACTACTTTTGATCCATCTAATGAATTCCAAAAAGCCCATATCTGTCTCTACTGAATGAACATCGTACGGGTCAATAGGGCTGGCAGGTCTAATGATCCTTAAATTGATCAATGCCTGTGTGATATCCTGGAGTTCAACATCCATTCTGTTATCTGTGTTACTGAGCCGAAGGCATTCCTGTGTTATTAGCTGCAAATACCTTATATAGAGGTCCACCAAAATGTCAACAGATCGATTGTTCACTTTCTCAAAGCCAATTCCTTTTAGGATTTGCAATATGGGCACCCGAAGAAGATTGAAAAAAAACTGTTCAGAACCAATCATTTCTTTATACCTAATTTACCTCAGTTTTGAGTCTCTGATCTCTCAATAACAAATAAATCTTTCAAACAAGCCACGGCAGTATTCTTTGCTCGCAATATGATCAGATGGTTCCCTTGAAGTCACTAGAAACTTCTAAAATAAGCGAACAAAAGGTAAACAGGGCAAAACAACAAAAATCTAAGGAAGCGTTACCCGGTGATGATTTTTTTTTTTTTTCAATCTTTTTTCAGCATGTATTTTCTGTTCAATACTTAACAGATATTCATAAAAGAACTGAATATCAAAGAAATATAGGATCTTCTACAGTAACTCAAACCATTCTGTTCATCAATTTACAAGCTATAGCGAGGAGAAACAGCTGGATAGTAATTTGTTTTTAGCTGATTGAAAAATAGGTCCCCAAAAAAATATATAGATACTTTTTCAACAAATTCCGAGGATTATATCATAGAAACCCAAATAGAAATTTCAGTCAAGATGTCAAATTTATTGTCTCTCTACTCCATCACAGCCACATTGATCCTCGACAGCGAAGGCAAAAGAATATACGGTAACTACTACCAATCTGAAAACTCGTCTCCAGCATCCAGTTCTGAGCCAGTTTTCCAAATACCCGTGCCATACCCAACTCTCAAATCACAGCACGCTTTTGAAAGTAGTTTATTCCAAAAAACTTACCAGACTAACAAAAATGGTAGTATCATCCTTTTGGACAATCACATTGTTGTGTTCAAAGTTGTGAATGACGTTATGATCTCAATAGTTGGCCAATTAAAAGAAAATGAAATTATGCTTTACCAAGTATTGCAGGGTCTTTACGATGCCTTAAACATCGTATTGAGCCTGGCAATTGACAAAAAATCTATACAGGAGAATTTTGATTTTGTATCGTTGGCTATTGACGAATGTATCGACAATGGAATAATTCTAGAAACTGATGGAAATGTCATTGCTTCCAGAGTCTCTAAGAGACCAAGCAGTGAAAATACATTGAATATTGAATTAAATGAAAGAGGTTTGTTCAATGCTTTCCAGTTTGCTAAAAATACAGTGAAAAATTTCAATTTTTAAAAAATTTCAGAAAATTTTATTTGTCGTTGTATATCAATATTAGACAATGTAGGTCCTTAATTTTATTATATTGCTTTTTGCATCAAACTATATACAGAAATAAATGAAAACTTACAGTAATAAACAATTGCTTTATTTTTTACAATTACTTCTTTTTCTTGGAAGATTTACCACCTTTGCCATTTCCACCTCCGTTATTGTTCTTGCCGCTACCAGCAGGAAGTACCACTCTTATTCCTTTCACTGTAAAGTCAGGTAGTAGATCCACTGCTTTCAAAGAATTAATTATAGCATGTTCTGTCTCAAAATCTACCTCAAAGTCGATATTATCATTATTTTTACCATGTACTTTTCTGTTCATGAAATAATGAGTTATTTCGTTCATCAGTTTACCTGCTTTACCGTTACCTGGTTGAACTTTCACCTTGTACTTATACTTTTGAAGAGATAACCAAGGCGCAAAAGTAGGAATCAAATCATCCAAAGATTCTAATTCTTTATCATTAGTTGCTGCCACACATAATTCCTTAGATATATCTCTTTTAAAGTTAATCTTTTCATATTGATTATTTGAATCGCCATCAGATAGAATATCCATGAATTGCTCACTGTAATTTCTTTTCTGTCTAATACTCTCGAATTTTTCATTACCACTTCTGTTCTTAGCTTCCTGCTTTGCATTTTCCTCTTCCTGTTGTTTGTCCTTTTTAGCTTGTTGTTGTTGTTTCAATACACCCAAAGCTTGCAACCTCATTTCTCTATCCTCTTCATCTTGATCTATATATTGATTAAGCTTCTTTTGTTTAGCCTTTTTACTTCTTGAACTACTTTTAGATTGTGGTGGTTTCTCTTTCTTAAATTCCTTTTCTTTAGTTGACTCTTTAGAACTTTTCTCAGCTACAACTTCCTCCTTATCAACTTCTTTTTCTTCGATTTCATCTAAACTCTTGCTCAGAACCTCATCCTTATTTGACTCTATCTGTTTTATGCTTTCATTCAATTTATTCATTCTCTCTACTTGTACATCTTTCACATCAGTTAATTCATCAACATACTCAAGAGAATCATCAATAGTTTTATCATCTATTTCATCCTGTTTTAAACACCAAATGAACCCAACTCCCATATTCAAAGGCATTGGAGGCAAAAACTTCTTCTCCTCAACTTCTAACATTCCATCTGGTAATAATGTTCCTGTTCTATCTTTTTTGGAAACCTTGGAGCCTTCAGAGTACCATGCTGCACTAATAAGTTTATTATTCCATGCCTTCAGAGAAGATAAGCTGAACATTGCGGCTTGATTAAGCGTAGATGGCGGAATTTCTCTATCTTTAAAATTGTTCTTGACGAAAACATGCAAAGCAGATTCCATATCAGAATGCACATAATAATCATACTTAGAGTTGAAGTATTTATAATAAATCATTTCTAGTTGTAAAGTGTCCTTTGCAGCAATCACCACATAGCCTTCACTACTTAAAAACCAATGGAATTTTTCAAACCAGTATTTATGACGTTGTTTTTTGATAACAAGATCCTTATTCAGTTGTTCTATTTGTTTCTTCAAGGTAGCATTGATTTTTTTAGTACTATTTTTTAATGCCATACTGGCAGTTTGTTCAGTCTTCATTTTTTTAATCGTAGCAGTTTTCTTGAGGCTGAAATAGGTTTTGGAGTTGGCATGTGCCGACATTCCTAATTCAACTACTATTTTGACAAATTTCTTAGGCTTTTCGGGAACTTCTGTTGGAGCAGAATAACCCTTATTTTTTGATTTATTTGTTTTTCCATTTTTTTGTTTCTGAATAGGTTCATCCTCATCTTCATCACTTAGATCAAGATCTGATAAATCAGCTAAACTGTCATTATCACTTTCATCATCAATTATGTCATTTTCTTCAGCAGACGAATTAGGCTGTTGAATTTCTTGACTTATTTCAGTGTCATAACCTTTCTCATATACTTCTTCCTCATCTTCATCTTCAGCAGGTTCAGGTAATTGAACAGTCATTTTATTCACTTTCAAGTCTAAAGGTAAAACAATAGTGTTGAGGACATTTCCTTCAGTTATGCCTCTCTTCGAGAGATCTTCCTGTTCTTTTTTTAAAACCGTATTAATATTATCCCATGACATACCAGAATTAAGCTTCTCCGTAACAATTGATATGCATTGATCAACTAAAGCAGAATGTAAAATAATTAATTCACCCTTTTGATAATTTGTAGTTTCTAATGCTTCGAGCTTAGATATCTTTGCAATGTTCTCATTTTTTACTGCATTCAATTTAGTATCCAACACAGCTTGAGAATGTTGTAATCTTAACTTATTTTTCAATATTTCAACATCACTAAAAAATTTGTCGAGTGCATTATTATATCCCTTTATCTTTAATATTTTATAATCATCCTTGTCCTTAATTAATACAGGTTCGAATGGAGAAAAATTTTCATATTTATATTCTGTAGTTAATTCTTCTTCTTTTATCAAAGCATTTTGGATATTTGCAAGTTCATTTTTTTCCTTTTCTGGATTATACAAGGGGTTTTTCTTTAATAAAAGATATCCTGTTGAGTTTTCAAATATTTCATCCAACCTGCTCTCACAATTATTCAAACATTGGATCACCGAATCCTGTAATTCTTTATCTTCTTTCAAAGATAAACTAGATTCTGATGGATTGATTCCAGCCAATATGAGCTCTTTTTGGATCAATTCATTGGATAAATATGAACAATTCAAAAATAAAATTTTTAGAATAGATAAAACTTTTTTGTTATTCTTTTTATCTACAAAAATTGCACTCTCGAGCCATTTTTCGATGTTGTCTGAAGTGTAAACTTTCTTGACACAAGTTTTCAGAGCAGTTTCTTCAGGTTTCACCTCAGTTATTGCTCCATTTTCATCATTTTCATCATCATCATTATAATACTTAATGGAATCGGCAAATAAGGTGGATGGATCAAATGCACTGTATTTTTCTTTCACTCTGTTGTCATTCACCACTCTCAGCAATGCCAAAATAGTCAATTCTTGGTCAAGCAAGATTAGATTACCTGCGCTAAAAAATTCAAGCACCAAATAAAATCTACCATTACTGAATTCCAAAACGACGATTCTGTCTTTGTCAATTTGCTTGAAGTTGGTCAATCTTTTGGATTTGATGTGTTTACGCAACTTTGTCACGAAATTTGAAGGCTGAGGCTCAGTTGGACGATCATACTGGGTAAGATAAAACTTATAACCATAGTCAATGATCAACGATTTTTTAGAATCAGGCTTCGAAAACTTCAAGGAAAAAATACGGTCATTTCCCAATAAATTATAAATGTTTTGTAAACGGTATCCTACAATCGAAGATTGCACTTCCTTGGTTAAAACTTGGATATCTAAGGAGGTGATTCTTTGCTTTAATTATATGTTAGTAAAAAGGAAAAATTGAAAAAGGAACAATCAGGAAAACTCCATCGGTAGTTCTAACGCACTTTCATCTTTTAATCTTTCTTAGTCTCCTGAAAACGTTTATGAGAAAATAGCGAATATAGTGTGAAAACTAGAGGAGAACTCGGGTGATTAATATAGAGATTTCACTCAGTTTTTTGAATTGATTTTTCATCAATACTTGAGTATTTGAAGAATATCTTAGAGTTAAGTTGATTGAGAATAACGTTGGAAAAAAAAATAAAAAAAAAAATAAAAACTGGTTATACAGCCCTGCCCATAGTGCACATCTCAGTATTTGAGCAGAAAGAACACATCCAGATGATTATCTGTAAATTGCTATATCGTTTGACACATTCTTGGTGCAATTCAAACGAAGATCTGTGATAAAAAATATAATTAGATCCCAAAACTGTTCGTCTTTTGTTTGTTTTTGACAGTTCGACTAGCGATAAATTAGATTCAGACAGAAATGAGCTCGCTAGGGTCTAAGCAAAAGACTAAGTTGAAAAAAATAGCTGACATTTTGACAAATCCATGCTCCAAGATCTTCTTTTTCAATGGTGCAGGAATTTCAGCTACAAGCGATGGAAAGCCTTTGATTCCTGATTTCAGATCACCGGGTACAGGGCTATTTTATAATTTGAAGAAGCTCAACTTGCCTCTGCCTGAAAGTGTATTTGATATTGAATTTTTCGAAGAAAACCCGCGTCCATTTTACTCGCTTTGCAAGGATTTGCATCCCAAATTGCTGAAATTTCCACCTACACGTTACCATTACTTTATGAAGTTAGTGAACGAAAAATGCAACATGATAAGAATATACACGCAAAATATTGATACTTTAGAAAGATTGACAGGTATTCCAAACGACAAAATAGTGGAAGCACATGGCTCATTTGCAGATAACTATTGCACATCATGCGGAGAACCAGCAACAGATGAGCATTTCGATAAGCAATTGCTTCTGGGCGAGATTCCAAAATGTGAGAAATGTGAATTAGGTGTTTTGAAGCCATCTATAGTGTTTTATGGCGAGCAGTTACCAGATAAATATTATGAGTGTAGCGAGTCTGATTTTGTTGAAGGTTCAGACTTGTGCATATTTGCTGGAAGCTCTTTGAGAGTGTATCCATTCGCTGGTCTTTGCGACGAAGTTCCTGAAACTAGTACAAGAATATTGATTAATAAGGAATTATGCGGTGACTTTGAGGCTAACCCAAGAAAGAGTGATCTAGTATTTTTGGAGGATTGTGATATGATCGCTGATGAATTGGCGCAATTGTGTGGATGGAAGACAGAATTGGATGATCTTGTAGAACAAGGTAAAAAGGAATTTTCCGCAGAGAAAACTCATGCGAAATCAGCCAAGGAAATGGTAGAGGATATGAAGCAAGACAAGAATTTGGATGAAGATATCAAGAATAAGAAGGAGAAAGAAGCTCCTAAGAAAAAGATGGATGACAAAGAAGTTGACGATCTTGTTCACGTGGTAGAGAAGTTAGATATAGGAAACGAGAAATAGTGCATTAAATGAGCAATATATCAAGTTTTTGTACCGCTAGTTCAGTTAGAAAATATGATTACATATGTAAGTATTAATGATAATTAGTATATATATATATATATTGTTTCCAAAATCAAGGCTTTGCCCTTATAGTTTGTAATTCATGTTAAACGCGAGAAATATATGTCGAGACAACATTTCTTGCTTGTTAAGCAGAGAGATTTCCTCGTTATCAGAATCATTATCTACGTTGACTGACATAGTTGATTCGAGAGAGATAATTAAGTTGTATATTCGTTAGTTCATTCTTCTGTCCTTCTTTAAAAGCGGAATTCCCTTCTATTAATAGTTTTACTATGATGGATCTCTTTGTAACACTGAGTCAGTACGTGTTACTGGCTCAACAATATGGACTTGTTTTCATATATTATTCTTCCTTTTTGTATTACAATGTTGTTTTGAGTGAAATTTCTAGTTTTTAAAGGTAAAAGTCACGCGTTTGTTGAATTATTTGTGCTCTGTAAAGCACGCGTGGCTTGTGTAATAGATTTCAAGATAAAAGACGCGTCTTTTTGGAGTTGCGTTTTTTATTAGAGATGTCTGAGAACAGCTAAACAGAGTAACAATTGAACAGTACAAGTCAAATGTTAATTTTTGTTAACATTTTGTGATTTTCAAGGAAAAGATGTATGCAGATTTTTAGAAAAATTGGGAAATTCTGGAGTAGTGTTCATTTTGGGGAATACAAAGTGAAAATGAACATTAGATTTGATTAAAAAAAAATTAACTAATGATGAATGTCTTTTTTAAACGTATATAAGACTTTTTTGATAAAATGTAGCTAGAAACAGATAGTTTGACACGCTTTTAAACAAAATGATTTACTATTTTTTTAAACGAAATCAAGCGTTCCATATTTGTATAACATTTTTAGTTCACTGACACTCGTTATTCAAATATTCTACACTTTGTTTACATAATTGTTTCTGCAAGCAATACAAAATCCACAAAACTTAACTGTGAATGAATACAAGCTTAAACAATTCTGAGAATGATGATTTATCCCAAGAAATCGCCAATATTTTTCTAATAATTACTTTAATCTTCCTGTTAAGTAGATATTCAATTATCGTTGGTCTTCTTCATTTTATTGACACATTTTATTGACCTAAAATTGTATTTTTTGATAATTGAAACTTTTGTTGATGAAAATCTCGTCACTGATAGAGGGCTGTCAAATGATTATGGTAGTAAGCCAACACTGTGATGACGGGCGAATGTTCCGCAGTGTCTATTAGAGTATGATTAGGAGCCCCTGTTACATGTGTAAAATAAGTAGTGCTTCCGATCTTCGATGTCCCTTAGGGCTTTTAGAACAACGAATTAGGTTGCATATGTAAAGATACCACATGGATACTACAAAGACTGTATGTCAGAAAAATAGATAACGGTTGCAAACACGACTTCCCCACATTTCTGGTGGAAAAATACCAAAGCCCCACTAAGCGAGAAAGCTCAGAGGGACGCCATATGTGAATTTTAGAGTATTTGTATTTGGCTGTTCCAGATACTATGCAAGTATGCTACTCTATACTGTTATAACTTGCTGGTAGTCAGCTGAGACACTATTATGTTTATTGCCTGATACTGTTTTCTGTCCAAGCAGAATACAGCAAGCAAACCGCAGAAATTATAGCTTAGAAAGTCGGAGTAAGACGTATGTGGAGCGACTTGGAAAGAACCGGTTATGAGCCAAGAAAGTGACATGCACAGAAACGAAGCGGGGGAGGAGACAGATACAGATAGAATTGCAGATAGTCGCTATATGAGAAAGTGAAATATTTGTGTACATGTATGCAGATATTCACAAAAAGAAACAAGCAAATAGTGTCTGTCTATGGGCCCAAATGGTTGTTTAGCGATTTAATCAGCAAAAACCTACAAAGAGACGTTTTCGGATCTACGGAACTGCCCAAGCATGGCTGAAAGTGGCTGTGAGCGGCTAGTACTGGCAAACAGTAAGCATAGTTTAGATGGTGGAGCAGCATGAGACAGGCACGGCGTGAGCGAAAACTGTAAGGAAGGATTCACTAATAACCCATAAGCAACAGCGAAACAAACAATAGACACCAAACAATTCAACCCCACTGGAGGTGTTGGGTATACGTTGGGGTGGGGAAGTGCAGACGTTTTCGCTGCTGTTATTGGGGTCCGACACAACAGGGTTGCAAACAGGCCAACAATTTGCTGTCAATGCTACTGTCAACACCACTTTTGTTGTCTTTTCCTGAAAAACCAAAAACGGTTGCTTGCAAACAGGCACGATTGGGAAAAATTCCCCTTGTTTTTTGATGTTGTTGGCAAAATCAAACAACAATAGACAATCAGGCCATAATTTTATCGTTTTTCTGGGTTATCTACTGCGTCTACAGTATTATTGTTTGAATTTTCTTGTGCCATGTTTCTGTTCACTTATAGTTGTATTACTTTGTCGTCACTGCCTGCCTCTTTTGTACTAGATTACCCCAAGTTGATTCGAGTTGTCCTGGAGCCCAAAAAGAGAAATCAGTAAAGCAGTTTAAAAAGAATCTTAGCGAGAAACAGAATTTGAAACCCCGGGAATTGAGAAAAAAAGAAGCTTTCAAAGCTTTCAGCAATCTCTTGCCCTTTTTCTCATCGTAACTAAACGATTAAACTCTCCAAGAGAAACTGCATAATGCAATGTATGATAGATTTGAAAAAACAACCAGTTGACATTATGAGGTCAAGTGGCATAAAACAATTTTAATTTTAACCACTAAAACTCCGAGATTTAGCTGGAAAACATAAAAAAAACGTACTAGCGTTCAGCGAGCCTCACCAGGGGTTATGTGAACTGAAGGCGGTGAAGCAAAAAAAATACTCACCGGACTGGAAATATTGTTTTTATTTCTATTCTGCCGGAACATCAAAGAAAATTGTCGAACAAAAAAAACGCTGTAGAAAGAATGCCAAAAGAACGCCAAAAAAAAAAAACCCAAAAAAAAGCTCCGTTCATGCGAGGATTTTTGAGAAAGTTTTTCACTACTGACAAAAAAATAAAAAGACGGAGATCAAATATCAAATGTCCTACAGAAAAAAAAAAGGAAAAGTGTCAGATATTCGTGTAGCCGTGAGTGAGGTGCAACAATAAACCCCAACTGCAAAATTCCACCCCAAAAATGCAAAATTCAACACAAAAACACCCACTAAGCTGCAAATACAACGTCTTCTAGTCGATTGTAAAAATGACACCATGCAATTCACTTATCAACAAACCTACCTGATTGAGCAAGTCACGAAAATCAGCTCGATTCTCGGAGTTCACCTATTGAACCAACTCCAGTAGGGATGCCTCCGCATTATTGTAGAAGAATCCAGAAATATACTAATTTAAAGTTTCGTCATGCATCCGTTTCTCCACATTTTGCTGCACAAATGCATACACAGCGGTTGTTCTTTCTGAAAGTTTGTTCGTTGCTTAGAGTTACTAATCTGCGTGTGTGACCCATTCGATTAACTAAATTAATTACAAATTCAAACTAATCACTATATGCATGCAGGTCGTTACCCCAGCAATTGTGGTTTTAAACTTTTTTTTTTTTTTTTTCATATTTTACTTTTTGACAATCAAACAATAATGTACACGCAATTTCAGCTGTTCTTTGTCCCTCTTTGCTTGATTAACAACCTGTTCTACTGATACTATACTCCCCCATCTTCTTTCAACGTCAATGCGTTTATGATTTGCAAATAGATTCTTTGTCATTCACTTCTTTGATTTCCCTTATTTCCCCCCTAATTTACAACCTGCATCGTTCTTCAATGATTGTTTTGTAACTCCTCTTACAGCTTTCTTTTTTTTCTTTTTTTCGTTGGTTTGGGATTCCTTTCATAATTCCATTGGAGATGACTTCCGAGATTTTCAGTATAAATACCCCCATATATCTCTTCTGTTTTGTCCTCCTGTGATTCCCAATTTCTCTTTTCATATTCATATCCCTCATTATCTGTCTCAACAGTTTTCTCACTTATCATCTAATCTAATAGCCTTTCTCGCTTATTTATTGCAACAGCTTTCTTTGCTAATCCCGCATCTGGCTGTATTTACATCCCAACTGTCTCTCTATTTTCCTCAAAAAAAATCTTCGCTGCTCCATCATCAAGAAAGAAAAATCAAACAAAACAATCTCCAAAAGCCTCTTGAAAATATATACATAAAAAAAAGATGGTCAAAGCTCAAGTTATCGGTAAGCCAGTCTTCACTGTCGCTGCCATAAAAGAATATGCCGTCACAAGATTCACAAACCTTATCCCAAAGAAAAATGACATGGTCTTCGACTCTGGATTCTGGAACCCTTTTAAACCCTTGAGAGAGTTGAATGCCAAACAATGGAATTTGTTCTTCATCGGTTTCTGGTGCTGGACATGGGATGCTTTCGATTACTTCTCTGTTTCTCTTAATGTCTCAAACATGGCTAAAACATTCGATGTCTCCGTTAAAGATATCACCTGGGGTATCACTTTGGTTTTAATGTTGCGTTCTGTCGGTGCCGCATTCTTTGGTATTTTAAGTGACAGATACGGTCGTAGATATCCTTTAATGGCTGTTTTGGTTTGTCTTACTGCATTGCAAATCGGTTGTAGTTTCGTTACGACATTCAAGCAGTTCTTGGCCGTACGTTCTTTGTTCGGTATCTTCATGGGTGGTTGTTTCGGTCCTGCTTACGCTTTAGCTTTAGAAGATTCTCCTGTTAAAGCTCATGGTATTCTATCCGGTATCTTTCAAGAAGGTTATGCCTTTGGCTACTTGTTGGCGGTCTGTTTCCAAAGAGCTATTACCGATAACTCCCTGCACGGTTGGAGAGCTTTATTCTGGTTCAGCGCAGGTCCAAGTGTAATTTTCATTTTATGGATCCTCAGTGCCCAAGAAACTGATGTCTTCAAGAAACACCGTCAATTGGTAGAATTAAACAATGCAGGTAACAAATCAAAAGAATTCTTGCGTCAAGGTAAAGAAGCAATGAAACATTACTGGTTAGTCTCAATTTACTTGGTTTTCCTTATGGCTGGTTTCAACTTTTCTTCCCACGGTTCTCAAGATTTGTATCCAACCTTGCTTACTAAACAACTTCATTTTGGAGCGGACAGACTGACTGTCACAAACTGTGTCGCTAATCTTGGAGCTATTGCTGGAGGTATTTTCTTTGGTCACGTCTCTACTTACTTTGGTCGTCGTTTATGTATCATTATTTGTTGTATCGGTGGTGGTGCCGTCATTTACCCTTGGGCATTTGCAAGAGGTAGTGCTATCAATGCTGGTGCTTTCTGGCTTCAGTTCTTTGTTCAAGGTGCCTGGGGTATCGTTCCTATCTACTTGGCAGAAGTTTCTCCTCCACAATTTAGATCGTTTGTTGGTGGTTTAGCTTATCAATTAGGTAATTTGGCTTCCAGTGCTTCTTCTACTATTGAAACCACCATTGGTGAAAGATTCCCATTGTACGATGAAAATGGAAATAAAAAACCAGATGTCTACAATTATTCTAAAGTTATGGCCATCTTCATGGGTTGTGTCTTTGCCTATTTATTATTAATTACTTTGGTTGGTCCTGAAAACAAGGGTGCTATCATGGACATCGATGATGAAGATGATGAACATGCTGCTTACGAAAAGAAATACGCTGGCAGTATGAACTCTAATGATAAAGAACAAGCAGAACACCATGAATCAGTTTAAGTGTTCACGAACTGGACTTCCTTTTTTTTTTGTTTATGTATTTTTCCCAAATTGGAAAATTCTTTATCATACAATTTTCTTCAACTTTTTGTACTTATATTCTTTCTCTTTTTCTTAATTTCTAAATATATATATAGTTTAGTAGCATGTTATGTCAATGAATTAAAAAAATTTCTAATAAACGTAGAATGAATGTTGCTTATTTTTTTATTTAATTGCATTTAAAGTATCTACTCATTTTTAGTTACACAATTTTTACAAGATTCATCAAAATGTTGAGATTTGTTTAGTTAGAAGAATTTCATTGAATTGATGAAGAATATAACAAATATTCTGAGTTTTGAACTATAAAGAATGGGAAATTATTGCCAAGTAACAAATATGTAGATAAATCAATTATCGTTTGGATAGAAGTGAAATAAAATGAGAAAAGGTAGAATGAAAAATGTTAGAGAGAAGAAGAGAAAAGTCTGGGGGATGCATAGAGTGAATAATAAGTTGCTTAGTGGACAAGTTCAACGTCTGATTTGTCAGTGTAAACAGCTTGTGCGATACCAATCTTAGAGTCATCAATGTCATAGTAGACATAAGCGGATCTTAAGAAACCATCACCCAAAATATAGTAGTTGGAAGAAGATGGCAAAACACCAAAGAGACATTGGTCGTCTGCTGTCATTTTCAGGTCGTTGATGTTGAAAACTAAATCTTTGAATGGAACACTGATAGATTTACCTTCGAAGTTGAATTTCAAGTCGTCTCCTTTAGTGGTACAAGAAAGTGTGTAACCACCAATGGTGGAGTTATAAGTACCATAGTGAGCACCCATGTTCTTTGCAACGTCACTTGGAGCGTAGATCAAAGTAGTACCAGAATCCAATAAGGCTGGGTAGTTACTGGTAGTCAAAGCACCACTTGTACCTTCAATAGATTTCAAGTCAACAAAGAAAGCAGTTGCTTCACTGGTTGAAGAGCCACTGTCATCAATGTTAACAATGTCTAAGGTAGCTAAGTCACCGCTGAACTTAGCTTTGTCAATGGCACCGAACAAAATGGAGCCAGTAGTAGCTTCCAAAGAGTTCAAGTACAAAGAATAAGCAGCCTTGTTGATAATACCTTGGTCTCTCATCTTGATTGGTAAGTTATCGTATGTGAAAGTGTTGAACCAACCTTGAGCAGCAGCTTCATTACCTTTGAAACCAACACCTAAGATGGATTGACCGACATTTTGAGTGGTAGCATCACCAAATTCTAAGCCAGTGACATCGAAACCACCGATATTAACAGTTTCAAGTGCCCAGTCACCTGAAGCAGAAGAACCATCACCGTATCCGATTCTGAAACCATCCTTGTCTTTCTTGTAGGTAGAGGATTTGGTGTGGTCATATGTACCAAAATCAGATTTGGTGCCTGCACCTGGAACCCATAAATCTGAGGATCCAGTATCGACATCTACGATCATTGGTTGTGCTGGTGTACCGATTGTGATATTGGTTAAGTATAAGGAGTATTCATTTTCTAATTCCAAGAGAACACCAGAGGAAGCAGCAGACTTGACGTGTCTGTTACCTCTAACACCACCATTTTGACTGGAGTGTTTTACGACGCTGAATTCCAACTTTGGAGCGGTTGCAGCAGAGCTAACAGGAGCAGCAGCACCTAAAGAGGCGAGAACTGATAATAAAATGGCGTTTGTGAATTTCATGATGAAGGAATATGTTTTTGTTTTATGATTTGTAAGTGATTATTCAATTATTTAATCTCTTGGTATACAGACATCGAAATCAGAAAAAGGGATTTCATCCATTATTTATAGTATATTATTTCTTTTGGCCAAGCAGGCAAGGGATCTCGTGAAAATTCTAAACATGATATCGAGTCAAATGTTTGGTTATCCTTAGAGTGAAAAATTTCATTAAAATTTACATGAATTAATAATAGTTGACTGCCATAATTAGGCAATATCTATGGTGTACTGTAGACAGATGCGGCTATTATTAGCAGGTAAGGCATCTGTGGCAGTCCGCTTTGAGATTATTGCCGTGAAAAATATTTCAACATGCATAAATTCTTCTTGGAAAAAAAACACCATGCACCTTACGATAATATTCTCATATCTTGATGATTTCGTTTTATTGTAGTGTTTAATTAGGATCTGAGCGGTAAATAGGTGAAGAGAACAGAAATAAGCTTAATAATAATAAAAAAAAAAGAAGGAAACAAGGGGGTTGCTTATCATTTTTAAATTCTGTTCCTGAAAATATCAGGATCCACGATGCCACGGATTGTTTCTTATCATTATGAGCAGCAACTCTTTTTATTATGTTACAAGTCCCCTGTATCTTTATAAAGTAATTCAATGAAAGTGTGGTGTCAACTATGTCGATGAGACTGTGGTGTTTTTGATTTCTTCAAGAGATGCCATGAGATTACATCACAGGGGGGCTGCAATAAATAGTAGGACCTTACAGAGCATGGGTTTGCCGATAATTTGAGCAACTATCACTAAAAGGCATCTATTTTTTTAATTCCGGCAAAACATTGGAACTCGAGCCATAAAAAAAAAACAACTCAGGGTGGTGATTAACTGATAGTAGCTTTTTTTTGTTTTTTCCATTTTTTTTTTAAAAGAAAATCTAATCAAGACCCTAGCTTGTTTTTCAATTCTTTTGCAAAAAAAAACAATCCAGAAAAACGGTTCGGCAAAAAGGCGGAAAAATCAAAAAAATTCAAAAATCTGGAAAACCGTAAATCCTGACCGGTAGTCAATAATCCGGGACGGTGATTACGGATGATTGATTCTTAAAATTTTTTTTTCTTTTTTTTTTCTTTTTGATTTCATTTATCTAAAGAAGCCCTACTGTATTAAATAGATGAGAAGAGCAATTTCAAACCAAGATATGCCAATTGGTCAAGCAAGGAGTATCAATGATTGCACTTTTTTCTGTCAGACATACACTATATAGATCTTTTTTTGAAGTTAAAAATAGGGCAAATTCAACAGTATGGTTCAAGCTCCAGAAAAGGAAAGATTTGTGCAATGTTGTGCAGACATTTCGTTGGAATTGGTTGCGTCGTTGCAGTCGTCCAAAGACATCAACTTGAACGGATTGATCATCAGATATTCGAAAAAATACAAGTTGAAGCAGCAGCCTAGACTCACGGACATCATCTCGTCTATCCCAGATCAATATAAAAAGTACTTGATTCCAAAACTCAAAGCCAAGCCAGTGAGAACAGCCTCAGGAATCGCAGTGGTGGCTGTGATGTGCAAGCCCCACAGATGTCCACACATTGCTTACACAGGGAATATTTGTGTCTATTGTCCCGGCGGGCCAGACAGTGATTTTGAATATTCCACACAGTCCTATACTGGGTATGAGCCCACCTCAATGAGAGCAATCAGAGCAAGATACGACCCTTACGAACAGGCTAGAGGTCGTATTGAACAATTAAGACAATTGGGTCATTCGATAGATAAGGTGGAATACATCATTATGGGTGGCACCTTCATGTCTTTGCCAATAGAATATAGAGAAAACTTTATTGCCAACCTTCACAATGCGTTAACTGGTTATACAGGTGTTGATTTAGATGAAGCAATCAAAATGTCGCAACAATCATTGACAAAATGTGTGGGAATCACCATTGAAACACGTCCAGATTATTGCACAGAGACTCATTTGAGCGATATGTTGAAGTATGGTTGCACAAGATTAGAGATTGGTGTTCAATCTGTATATGAAGATGTAGCAAGAGATACAAATAGAGGTCACACTGTCAAATCTGTGTGTCACACATTTGCAGTATCTAAGGACGCAGGATACAAAGTTGTTTCTCACATGATGCCTGATCTTCCGAATGTAGGTATGGAAAGAGATTTAGAGCAGTTTAGAGAATATTTTGAAAATCCAGATTTCCGAACTGATGGTTTGAAAATATACCCTACTTTAGTTATCAGAGGCACAGGTTTGTATGAACTTTGGAAGTGTGGAAAGTATAAGTCTTATAATGCTAATGCTCTTATCGATTTAGTAGCTCGTATCTTAGCCTTAGTTCCTCCATGGACTCGTATTTATCGTGTTCAAAGAGATATCCCTATGCCTTTGGTCTCTTCTGGTGTGGAAAATGGTAACTTAAGAGAGTTGGCTTTGCTCCGTATGAAAGATTTTGGTGTCACATGCAGAGATGTTAGAACTAGAGAAGTAGGTATTCAAGAAGTTCATCATAAGGTGCAGCCGGACCAGGTCGAATTGATTAGAAGAGATTATTACGCAAATGGTGGTTGGGAGACATTCTTATCTTACGAAGACCCTAAACAGGATATTCTTATAGGTTTATTGAGATTGCGTAAAGCTTCTAAAAAGTACACTTTTAGAAAAGAATTTACGGAGCAGCCAACTTCGATTATTAGAGAACTCCACGTTTATGGTTCCGTTGTTCCTGTTCATAGTAGGGATCCTAAGAAATTCCAGCATCAAGGGTTTGGTACTTTATTAATGGAAGAAGCAGAAAGAATCGCAAGAGAAGAACATGGTTCAGAGAAAATAAGTGTAATTTCCGGTGTTGGTGTAAGAAATTACTATGGAAAGTTAGGCTATGAATTAGATGGTCCATATATGTCAAAGAAAATGGTACCTAAATCCATCACACAAGACCAAAAAGAAGAGAACTACGATGAAGATGAAGATGATTATTTCGTTTTGAGCGAATAAATACCTGAATTTTGTATGTTTTAAGAATTTTACTTAAATAAATAGTTGTATTATTAAACCATTAGATATATTATAAGAATTGTAAACGAGTCAAGGATTTTGAGTGTGTTTTCATATACTAAAACCAATTGAATTTTCGGTGTCCATAAGGTAGTTTTCTCTTAGACAGAAAATATACTTTTTTTTTGCAGTATCTAAACAATAAGTAGGTTATAACAATTATCTGACAATCAGTAGATTGAGTCAAATCCTATCAAGGTGACTCCATGTTTCTGACACATCAATGATAGCTAATTCAATACTGATTGGCTTAGTGTTATAGTTTAATAATCTATAGTAATTGATATTTTTCGAGGTTCATTTGATTCGAAGGGAATTAGGCCAATATAACTGAAAATAATGTCTTCGAGTCGTATCCAACTCTTTGACCTTCCTGAGGAAATCCTTTCCGAAATATTCTATATTCTAAAGGTTCCAAGAGAGCAGTATACGATTAATGAAAAGATTCCGTTAGTTTTTAATAAGACAAATTTGGTGCTTGATCATGATTTAATCAGCTTGAGTCAAACATGCCGTAAATTTAGGTATTTATTGCTTGGTCACATTTATAATTTTGTGTCATTTTTCAGAAGAGAAGAGACAGACCTGGTCAGACAGTGTACAAGCTACTGTGAAGAATGGAACGAACGAATTTCAAATGATATGGGCAAATTCTGGAGTCCTTTTTTTAGCGAGGTTTTTTCAAATGTTAGCTGTCTTGAAGTTTCCTTGGGTCAATGGATCGGAATTTGGAAAATCTATTTGGAAGATGAGGAAAACATTTATAGTGACTTCGGGAATAAGCTAAAATCTCTAAAGTTATTTTCGATAGATGACGACCTAGAGCTCGTGGAAAAATTGATGGCTGTGGAGGGTACATCATCGATCGATTGGAAATTTTCACAGAATTTTAAACTTAAAAATCTTATGATAAGTATCAATGGTATTAATAGTGAATTGTTCTATAATTTTTTGGTAAATTGTAATTTTCTAAACGATCGAAGTCATTTTTCAAAATTGGAAAGGCTCGATTTACTAATTGATGGTGAAACTCAGTTTTTCCAGGAGATTATGAAACATTTCACTAGAAATCTTGAAGAGAATTGTGAAAATCTCAAGCAAATGAACTTGATAAGCAAGAATTTCAAAATGTTGATGTTGCAGAAAGATCTAAATGAATTGGTTGGTAAAGCTGGAAAAAATTTAGAAGTTCTATCTTTCACAAACTCCAAGAACCGAATTGAACACAATATTGAAGTAAATATGAACAGCGGAGAAAACCTAATAGATTTTGGTACCTTCGGCAAAACTGTATCCAAATTAAGAAATCTTCGGCATATAATTATTGAGATTTCAATTCTTGAGAACTTCAAATTCCTGCCGGTAGAGAAAATAAACAAAAAAAAGTTCAAGGTTAATGAATCTCAAAATATCGATCTTACAATTGATTTAATCGAAAGATCATCATACGACTTCACGAACTTTGTGAACAAATCAACTGATTCGTTAAGAAACTTCTTGAGATACTTTTTCGAAACTGATGAAATTGACAATGATGTTGCTCGACAGAAGAATGTTAGAGTAATCTTAAATTACATAAGACAGATAGAGTCTTTGTCATTTAAGCATGAAATGGTATTGATGAAGACCTTGATAAATAATACTGTGAGCTCAAATTTTGCAGTTACTGATAACCTAAAAGATGAACCTTTCGATATCAAGTCTGTTGTGTTTAATTGGGCATGGTCATTAAGCGATGAATTTATAATTCATACCTACAATTTAAAGTTGAGTAATAATGTTGAAAACAAGAAAAATGAGGTTAGAATTCAAGTTCCATCGTATGCAAGAATCGATTTTTGCAATCCAGAATTTCGACAAATTGAAGCATTCAACGTGGTGAGGAAAGATCGTTCAAGAGATGTAGAATTCGAGAGAGTTGATACGACAGAAGAAAATGTCGTTGAGAATGAGGAATTCTGGAGCTTTGATGTGTGCAAATCTGATCTACAAAAATATTCAGAGCCGATGGTTCAATCTTCCATTTGGGATTGATAATGCTTTATTACTATTCAACTTTTATTGATTTACGTGGGAATTTTTCTTTCAACTCAATTTCAACATATACGATGATGAGAATCCACGTATTTTTGCTACGAATATATAAATAAAATCTTTATATTTTTAACTAAAAGGAAAAATTTGAGGTGTAAGAAAGTACTAAACATTAAACAGGAGGACTATCAGAAGAAGTAGAAAATAAAATAATTGGAAAATAACATTTTACTATGTTTACTCTAATTCTTGAATCCGTAGTCACCATCTAACCAACGGTTGAAAAAGTCTAATGAAGCCTCAGGTTGGTCATAAGGAACCATATGACCACCATTGAATAATCTTAAGAATGTGAAATTCTCAAAGTTCTTGAAATCACCGGCGTGCTTGCCGCTTTCCAAAACTGTGAATTTCTTCAATTTTTCGTTTTTAAATTGTTTATGGTTGGAGTATGGTAAACGATCAGACCAGCCGTGATTTCCTAACCAGTTACAAATAAAGTCTTTGTCACCAGCATAAATTAAAACAGGTAAATCATAGACATCTAATAAATCAATAACTCTTTCATGGTATGGTTTCATCCAGTCACCAGCGAATAAGAAGTTCTTGTTGATATCAAAGTTACAAGATTCATATTTCTCAATTACTGAAGGATCAACACCAAGAGCCTCCTTAACAAAATCTTGATTGAGATAAGAATCGATATACTCCAAATCTTTGTAACACAAACCTCCAGATTCGCAAGTACTTCTTATATCATAGACATTCAAACCAGTCTTTTGATAAGCAGAAAACATGGCATTATTACAATAGATAGAAGCAGGAACACATGACCAAACAGATTCGGATTCATAACATGATTCAATTAAGGATAAACAACGAGGTTGGTTTGCTGTCATGGTTTCACATTCTTCATCTGATAATACTTGAGGATGACCACCCTTACCACAAGCCATTGGTTGGTAATATTCGTATTGAGTTAATGGGTCAGTTAAACCATTACCGATCAAAACCGATGTCAAGTTGAAATTATTGGAATCAGAATTTTCTAAAATTTCTGTAGCAAAAACAGGAATGTAGTGACCGGCGTATGATTCACCAGCGATATGGAAATCGAGGTGAGAGTATTCTGGAAATTGCTTAAAGAACAAGTTGAGGAAAGCGCGAACATCTTTACCAGCTGAGACTGTATTAGAAACAGAAGAAGAAGAAGAATAAGAGTATCCTACGTTGACAGGTTGATCCAAGAAAATTACCGATGCATTGTTGTTCCAGGAGTAAGGGTTAAATTCCGGTTGCAAGTCAGCATTGATACGGGAAGGACCTAATTCAAAGAAAAGACCAGTCAAAGAAGAACAACCTGGGCCACCATTCAACCAAAGAACGATTGGGTCGTTTTCAGGATCATTTCTAGATTCAAAGAACCAATAGAAGAAGTGTTTATCGGAATCTTCAATATCCAAGTAACCAGTATATTGCTTGGTGGAGTCGACATTGAGGATTTCTGGGTTAGGCTTTTTAACACGGAGCTGGTAGTTTGGATATTCAACGTCGGTGACGTGAAAATCATAGCTTGGGTTAGTAGCTGCAGAGCCTTGGCCCAAAAAGGCCTTTGCTGCTTGGATTGCGGCGGAAGTCTTCTTTTTGGTGTTAAATTCCAAGCTTGAAGCGACATTTGGGAACTTTTTGGACATTTCAGACCAGGTGGATTTGATTTCGTCGGACAAAGAATCAAAGTCGACGTTCATTGCCTTGGCAGCGGATCTCAACAAAGAGGTGTCAAAGGAATTAGCAAATGACTTTTGCAACACCAATGGCGACTGGGCAGACGGATTGCTGCCAAAAAGGGCCGCGTTGCATGGAAGAGCAGCAAAAGAGATAGCAGCTGCTGACAAGACAGAGAGCTTCATTGGAGGACGGGAAAAGGTGACGTTTCTGGCTCAAAAAGAAAGATATATGCAAAGATAGCGAGAGATTTGGTCTAAAACTTTGGTATTCTAGACAATTGTGTCAACAACTTTGATAGTTTTCGAAATCAACCAAAAACTATGTAATCTTTCAAAAATTGTTTCACAAATTTGATATCTCTGAAGACTAGGGTCAAAAACTCTGATATTCTAAACACTAAGTCGGAATCTTTGATATTTTAAAGAATTAGTTAACAGGAAAAGTTGTCGAATTGATGGGTTTTGTACGTTAAGAGGGATTGGGAAGGAAGCAAAGATTGGTTGGTAGCAAAAAAAAGTTTGCCCCCTGATGTTTTTTTGCCTATCTCACTTATATAGCTAATCCCAATTATTGTGGTTTATCCAGTTATTTTTTTCCTTGGGGGTTATCCACAAAATATCAATCCACCCCCTATCAATAATTGTCCTCCCGATTAGGTATTCTTCCTTTCCTATTGTAGATCATATTTTTTTTATTTTTACTTAAGAAATATCCGCACCACGCTCAAAGACATGCTTATCTTTTGAATGGCTGACAGTTTTTCTCTACTGTTGTTAGGTGTTTTGCTTTTTTGATGCTTACTAATGTACAATAATGTGCAATATAAATCTGTGGGTAGTGTAAGCCTGGCAATCAACCAGCCAGCCAGACAGCCAACCAGCAGGAAAACCAGCAAGCGAGATATTTCCGTTTTCTGCCATTTTAGGGGGCGGGTTTTGTTGAAGGAAAAAATCACCTTGGTAGGCCACGCACTGAGGGCACCTGACGTAAGTGATACAATTCCTGCAGCAAAAAAAAACCTTGCGTGTGATAAAGTAAAAAAAAAAAACCTGTATAGAGTGCGTTTAGTATATAATAAGAACTTAGGGGCGCTTAGAAACTTACTTTAAAAGTGAGTTTTTTTTTTACGAACCATCATTTAGCAAGGACTAAGATATAAGGGAACGAAACCGTTGCAGGAAGAAAATATTTTTTTGCTCTCACGTGAAAGTCACATGGTAAACTCTCTTCGAGATTTCTATTTCTGGAGTCTTTTATCAAGATCTGCTGCCCTTTTTGTGTCCTTGTTGGCGATTGTTTTTTATACAGTAGCGCTTCTATTCTTTATACCTACCAAATTCATAAACATTATTCCTACTAAGTGGAAGACTTGACAATAATTTTAAAAAACGTTCAAACAAACCAGCAAGCTATTTCATACTATTAAGTTCAATTATTCATATCATTCGGATTATCGCAATTTCATTTTTACTAAATTTGCTTGTTATCTATCCTATTCTATGTATTCTATCTTACATTCTTCCTTAAAATCAAGTCTGTGGGAGTCTTCAGACGTTCTGCTTCCTAGTTATACTTGAGCTGTAATTCTGCATTATCAGAACATATTGCATTAGTAATACGATATGTGCTGATAATCCGATCCCGTTATTAGTGTACGTCAATTATATCCGAGTCACAAAGATCAATTGACACCAAGAGTACAAAAAGTTACAAAAAATACAAAATAATGTATTGAATATATATAAAACCCTTAAAATGTAAACAACCGGGCAAGATTCTTGATTTCAAACAAGTTAAACGTTCTTTAAATTGAGAGAAGTAATGAACTATATGTTAACACGATTGTCCTCCTTCAATCCCTATATCTACATTTATATATATTTATATATATATATACATATTCCATTCTGTCTAGCCAGATGAACCTCCTTTGCCTCTAAGTCCATGTTACCTAAATTACCATTATTCATGATTTGATTTTAGAGAGATGGCTTATATTCTTTCTATCTATATAATTCTTGATGTCCTCATTCTCCTTCATTATTTCTCCACTACTATGATCATTTTATTTCCAAAATGCGGATACACTTCTATATTTATATTTTGAACTGGATACTCTGGTTTCTTGTGATTTCACTCAACTATTAAATAAAATATTACCCGTAAATCTGTAAATAGGAGTGTGTTTTGGTATCACGTGCAAGTATTGCATATTATTAGTGACTCAGAACGTTCTATTATTTTTTGTGGGGATATGTCAATATTCATATTGAATTCTCCACACAAAATTATAGCCTCTTCTTTATGAAGATTGATAGCTACTGCTGTGCTGTTTGCTCATTGCATAAGATAATACTGGCTCAATAGTAGTCATATTTTGAGATCTAAGACACCAAAAACACCCGAAAAAACAAAAAGAAAAGACAACACCTTATGCCAGCAAACGTATTTCGAAAAGTAATTGGTTATAGCTAGTTCAAAATGATTCAAACACAAAATTTTAATGCTGCTGAGCATGCTGATAATGAAAATGCTGGGGATGCGAATATCAATAATAATAATCATGTCATTGTTGAGAAAGGAATCATAGGGGAAAGAGACCCCATCTATGTTATCATATCGGGATTTATCGCCAACTTCATGGTGTTTGGAATAACATTCACCTTCGGTATATTTCAAGAATTCTACCTCAATTCAGGATCCGAAGGTCCATTAAAGAACGCCAGTAATGCTGCAGTGGCAATGATAGGCACCACTGCTGCTGCGTCTACCTATTGTTTTGCGATATTTAACTCGTTGGCAATCCAACATTTGAAAAGTCCGCGACTAGTCATGGCCATAGGATCCTTCATAATGACGCTCGGATTGATTTTAGCTAGTATTTGTAAGAAAGATCAGACATATCAATTTATTCTCTCGCAAGGTGTATTGTTCGGCATCGGTTCGTCGATGGTGTACATCCCACCTGTGGTGTGCGCTCCGCCATTTTTCACAAGACATAGGGCGATTGCCTTGGGTGTGTTGTTTTCAGGTACAGGTATGGGAGCTTTGGCTATGGCTCCAATCACTAAGTTGTTGATATCCAGGGTGGGATGGCGATGGGGGTTGAGGGTTTTGGGGTTGTTGAATTTGTGCTTGACCCAGATTGCATGTTTCTTGGTAAGACAGCATCCTACATTAAAGGGCAGAAATAAAAGCAACAAGATACTGTTGTCTAAAAAGCTCAATTACAAAGCAGTGGATCTGTGGTGTCTCGTGCTCCAGTTGGCCGCAGGGTTGTTCCAGGCTGCTGGGTACTTGATCTGTCTCAATTACATGTCTGCCTACTCTGTTTCATTGGGGTTCACATCCAACCAAGGTGCCAACTTTATCGCCATTAACAACGGGATTAATGCAATGTTCAAAGTGATCATTGGTTACTTCGCTGACAAAGTAGGCAGGTTGAAAATGATTGTTTTTTGCAGCTTTATTAGCTCCAGTACAGTATTTGGTCTATGGTATTGTGGCACTAGGGAAACGTTTATTTCTTTTGTTGTATTGTACGGGGTGTTCTCAGGAGCTATTATCTCGCTATTGCCAACTTGTTTATCCGAGATATTCGGGTTGAAAAACTACCAATCTATAAGTGGGTTGATGTATTTCTTTAGAGGACTTGGGAACTTGTTAGGCTCGCCGATCGCTGGGATCTTGATAAGCAATTCTGGAACTTTACCTAAGGATTACCAGGGCGCAATTTTATATAACGGAGCCTTATTAGCGGTTAGCGCTTTCTTGCTAATCGCTCTAGGCGTCAGGGTCAAAAAAATCTTACCAAAAGATTTGCAGCTTTAATATATATATTGAAAACGCTCAAGAGATCAATATTTATTAAAAGTTACTATTAAAACTAAAATTTATCTCAATTGTCAACTCACTCTTTTTCGTATAAAACTGTGGCGTCGCAGTGGTAAAAGTTCTTTTTTTTGAGATACAAAGAATTCTTAGAGAGTGATTCTATGTCTCAATGTCAAAGTGTTCATCAACTGGAGAGTAAACACTATAGATAAAGCTCAAATCCTTTGCGATTACTCTCCAAACATTGATGGGCTGTTAGCATGTTTTTCTTATGAGGTGTTTATGAATCTTCTGGTTTAACTTTTGTTGGTGATTCAAATTCTAATATGCCCTGTCAAATGAAACTAGATGATTAGGGATCAGTTTTTATTTGTTAATTCAATTTATTCTCGTTTGACCCTGAGTCTATTGTTTCATTCTGTGCATTATTTTTACTCATTTTTTGATTCGAGAGAGATAATGTGGTTTGTTCTTTTTCTCTAAATACGTCAATCTATTTTACTTCTTGTCTTTTTCTTCCTTCCCTTCTTCTTCCTCCATTTTTTCTCAAATACAGGAGAGATCATCTCCATTTATATACCATTGTTCTGTATTTATCTAATCTTCTGTTTGTAGAGCTCTATTCAGAAGTTCATATTGATTTCTCCATGTTAATGGTTATTCCCACATGTGTGTATATTCAACATGCATATTAAGATAGCATTTAACCAGAGTATACCGGCTAAACATTTTGTCTTCGCATTTTTGCCCATACTCTGGCCATGTGTTTTGCTCTCTGATAATTATTCGGGTTACGAATCAACTCCTCAAGGCTTCGTCTAACAGTTCATTTAGAAATACGTTTGTGATTAAATTTGTTTTCCGCCTGTAGTCAGCTTGCGGAGGAATATCTTATAATTTTTCAACATTGAATGCTGAAATGTTTTCTTCCATAATGAATTACCAAAATTTTTGTTTCACATCTTATTTATGATATCTACACGATACTTTTTATCCTTTTTTTTCTTGACTTCAGTTTTTATTTCATTATAATTTTCGAAAGAACCTTCATTTATGCACATAATAATCAGCATTGTAACTTTATTATAATCACTTAGCTAAAATAAGCTGCTACAAGTACGATCTCAAGCTCCTAAATCATTTTTCTAGGTCAGAAGATGTAAGTATCCTCACAAAAATATAGAATAGTTAATAATATAATAATGAATTGTTTAGAAAGCTTGATAGTGCTAAACTTGATAGAATTGAACTATATCGTATATCATAGTAAAGTGTATGTTCATAGAATTCAAAGAAAAATCATAAGTTTCATTTATGCTAGGTATGGACAACTTAATGCGCATTGATAGAATAAAAAATGAAGCAACTCTATCATTATTGTATTTGCTATATTATTAAAACATATGTAATGGAAAGTGCGGAATTGCTCTACTTATATAAAGTACAAACTGAATAAAAAGGATAATCTCAAAAATTTTAAGGATTTGTAGGTAGTTTAATCACCTTTAATATTGATAGAACACAAAACCTGAAGTCTGGTGTATCAAGATCTTGGGGTTTCCTTACTAGGAAAATCTATCTGTGATTATCAGTCGGCATTGATAAATAGTCATGATCTAAACTCTATTTTGCGAGTTAAATAACTTGAAGTTAGTGAGTAACTTGTATATTGATGGTCCCGTGATTTATCTTTAGATGAACTATATCAATAGACCTTCATTCTTATGACTCAGTTAATCGCAGATATTACAATATTACATATCATTATCATTAGATTGTTAGTTATTAGTAGTTTACCAGGCGCCTGAGATAACACTAACCTCCTAAGTGATCACTAAATAGCTTCTGGGATGGAAGAATTTATTGTCTTAATGTGACAAAACTTTGTAATTGGACAGGCTGAAAATTTTTTTGGGGCTGGCAGAATGTTACGTATGTAAGTCGCGATGAACTATAATTAATTTTAAATGAAGAACTATAAGATAATTCTCCTCTATTAAGAAAAATTATTATGCTGGCTGAAAACAATATCGCTTGCACTCTTAGTGAAAAACTAATTATTGAATTTAGGCCTAGCTAACCATAACTAGGCATAGCATATAAAAGATACTGATATCTTTATAAAACATTCTCAAGCAAGAGCCTCAGTTCATACTGAGCGTATTAATTTGTCTAGTTAGCAAATTATCAGATCTCGGATTATATTCCAGCTAAAAAATGGTGTTTCGTGAAATCATTGGTTCTTCTGCCATTACCTTTGCTGCCACATCCTACTACAGCTATAAGCAACACATCGACAGATTGCATCTGCTCGAGCTTCAATTGGTAGAACAGCTGAAAATAAATGATGAGCTTACAAGGGACGCAGCCATATCTCTTTCCAACAGCAAAGAATTGAAATCTAGGCTTCTAGACACGACAAAGAACCTCAAAAATACAGTCTTGGAGGTCAATGAGGTCCAAAAAAAGCTTTCAGCCTCCGAATTTCTGTCAGCTGAATCTCTATCTTCGTTAAAAAACAAATTGAGCTTATTACAATTCCAATTCGATGAATTGCAAAAAAATTCTCAATTAAAAATCACGGCTTTGCAAGCAGATATATCCACTGAGAATACTTTAAGAGAGGTGTATTTGAGCCAACTAACTGAATGCCAATTGAAATTCAATAAACTTACAGATTCTTTTAACGAAAAAATTACTCAGTTTGAAAGTTTGACCAATGAATGTGGCGATTTGAAATTAGAAAATAACGAAAAAGCAATTCGAATTCAAAATTTGTCAAATGAAAAAAAATCCTTAAAAGACCAATTAGATTCAAGTACAAAAGATCGCGAATCTTTGAAAAATCAATTGACCGAATTGCAGACCAAATTAGATTCAGTAAAAGCCAACGAAGATAATTTACAGAGACGAGTTCACCAACTAAATGATTCACTCAATGAAAAAGATACTGAGATACAATCAAAAAATGACCAAATACAAGCTTTGCAATTATCAGTGGGTGAATTTACAGAAAAATTGGATACTTGCAAATCTGAAAATTCAAAGTCACTTAATCAAATTGAGACAGAAAAGTCTTGTTTAATAGCAGAAAACAATAAACAAATTACTGAACTTACTGATAAAATAAAATCTTACGATCTTAAAATCGTTGAATCTCAAAATAAATTCGAATCTCAGCTTTGCAGATTGGAATTGGATAAAGACAAAGAAATATTCGAAATTTTGAAGGTCGTAGATAAATCAAAACTAGATTTATCAACAAAGGATAAATTAATCGAAGATTTAAGTTCTCAAATTGAACAATTCAAATCAAAAGAAAAAGAATTTAACGCAATTAGACAACAACTAGAAGCGAATTCAAAGGAAGCTGAATCTGATTCTAAAATTCGTATTGATGAGCAATACAACAGTGAAATCAAAACTGAAAAGCTTAAAGATGTAGATCTTTCCCATGACAAGGATGAATCTGCTTCTTCTCTCAATAATGATTCTCCTAGCTTAGCTGATGGTGACAATGATTCTTCAGAATTCGAGGTTATCAAAACTGAAAGTGAAGTGCCAATTCAGAATGAACAGGTATCTGATCAATCCAAAAAATCAGAGTTCAAGACTAGAAATGAAAATAAACTTCAGGAAAATAATAAGCTACTAAAAGAAAATTCATCCTCAAGTATCATTGAAAACGATAAAATGATCAACGAAGATGCCCAAAAAAAGAATGATACCCAGGAAGAAAGCAAGAACCAAAATCAAGTTGTAAAGGATACTATTACAGATAAGAGCGCCATCGATTGCCATGACGAGGAAAATCAAGTATCGTTAGATAGTAATGCGAATATAGATGACATTAAGGAAGAGCCTGTAAAGCAAGATGAGAAAGAATACAATAGGGACGAACAAGATACCGAAGAAGAAGATGAAGAAGAAGATGATGACGCAGAAAAGCTTAGTAATTCAGAATCAGAATCAGCTAAGAATGAGAATAGTGCCACCAAGAACAAGAAACTGTCAAAGAAGAATAGAAAAAAGAATAAGAAGAAATAGGGCCATAATGAGAAAAACCCCAAAAAAACAAAAAAAAAAACAAAGCTAGTTTTTATTTAGTTAAATCTTGTTGAAAATTCTTATTCTTAATACAATTATTTTTTAAGTCTATAAATTTAGTAAATACATTATTCTTTAAATAGTCAGTCAGTTAAGTATTCATTGAAAAAACAGAATCGGAGCATTCTGTTGTATAAGGAGTTCAATGAAATCCACACACATAATCTACCAATATTTTGAAACCAAGAAGTGAGAAGAAAAGGGGTTTCAATCAACCGAAAGTAGAGTCTCGTCTCTTTCTGATCTAGGGACGAATTCATCAATCTCGCCTATTTTCAAAGGAAATCGTTTTACAACTTGTTCACAGTTTGAGCACCTGATTACCAAATTGCCGATTCGACTATTATTATAATTTTCCAACCTTACCGATTTGCTTATTCCATCTATTAGAACAGCTTGACAATTTTTGCAGATATTTCTTTTCAATCTTGGATGAATTTTGCTTGTTGTTTTCTTGCTTATAGAATCCATGTTTTTAATATACATTCTAGAAATCTGAGATACTGTGTTGCTAACAATGTTTTTATTGTTTGAGGCATTATCGTCAGATATAATGCTAAGTCTGGAAATCTGGTAGAGATAATTGATTCTTGAAAAATGGCTTTTATTTATTTGAACCTTTTTTTTGTCATTGTTGTTCTGATTATTCCTATTTTTCTGGGAGTTTTTAGGTTTCTTTGTATTGGAACTACAGTTTTCGTTTCTATTCTGGGTCAAACTTTTGTCTTTTGAAAATCTACTTTGTTTCATCTCTTTTGCTGTTTTTTCTATATTCTCGACTGCTGGTAAACCATTAGGTATGACGCCATCTGTTTTCGTGTTTTCCTTCATTTGTATTCGATACTCTTTGTATTCAGTTTTCTGAGCTCCTAGAATGAGTCCATACAACTAAAATACCTTTCTTAGCTATTTAGGAATTCATGAATTAATTACATCGATCAAGATGATCTGAAATAAATATGAACCCTTGTATGCACATTTAAGTTTCTCAAAATCTTGAAAAAAAAAAAGATGGATCCCTAAAACAAACGCCTTAATAACAATGAAATCAACTATGAGCCTTTCAAAAATGACATAATATTCACCAATTGCTGTTTATTTAAACAATTGAATATAATTCAACAATTTTTATAATGAGTGAACAGAATAATTCAAATAAAAATTACGTATCAAGCACAGAAATTTCAGAAATTTTGGATTATCTAAAGAACGAGGTATTGAATAAGAAGCGAAAACCCGAGACTGAGGAGAACATTGAAACTTTTAATCCTGACAAAAGCCAAATTCAAAAAAATGATAACAAAAGAATAAAAATGCAGGCTGTTGCAAGTAGTAATAATGCAAAACAGACTAATCTCATAAGGAATGATACAACAAACAAAGTGAATACAGTCAAAAAAGCAACCGAAAATGTACAAGTACAAAATACATTCCGATCCAATCAAAAAAAAGATAAAGTTGAAAAAAAACCAGATTCAGATCTCAGGTTGAATCAAAAAGAAGTCAAAGTTTTGAATCCCAGACCTATTTTACCATTTGCTCCTGCATCCCATCAACAAAGGGTGAAGTTTTTGAAGTTGCTATCAAATCAAATCAAGACAATTGATCCCCAGTTTGCGTTACCAAACATCAATTCTATAATAATGGAATACGAAATTGCAAATCAATCCACTAAAAATAACTATGTGTCGAATTTCAAAAGTTTTTTCTTGAAAGTTAAAAAATCAAATCCTAAAGAATTGTTAAGACTCCTCAAATTGAATAAGGATGATAAATCAAAGGACGAATCATCGGCAATTGATATTTCCTATCTTGAAAATACAAAATTGATAAGTTTAGCGAAACAAATGGTTCATTCCAATACAGTTTTATCGTCGAATGGATATGTCATCGAAGTACCCGAGATAAAACGAGAAGAGAAAAGCGATACTAAATCTTGCGGCAGATGCAAGCAGAAATTCAAACCAAATTCTCCAGAAGGTTTCAAAGGACGTTGCCAGTACCACCCAGGAAAGAGGACGTTTTTCAGACTGAATAATAATCAGAATTATTTCAAAACTCAATGCTGCGATATAATTTTACCTAACAACAATAATGAAGCCGATCCCGCACTAGTAATGGGGTGTAAGATCAACAACTTTCATGTATTCAAAGATACAAACCATGAAGAACTACAAAGAAGGATTGGATTTACAAATTCAGAGCCAAGAAATGGGAAAAGAGACTCTCAAAAGGATCTTGTTGGATTAGATGCGGAAATGGTTTACACCACAAAAGGCTTTGAAGTGGCAAGAGTCACTGTTGTTGACTTTCATAATACTGATGAAATCCTATATGACAAACTCGTTATGCCTTTTGGAGAAGTCGTAGATTACAACAGTGAATTCAGTGGTATTCATCATCTTTCGAAAGACAACACTGTTTCTTTTTACCAAATGCGTCAAGAGTTGAATAGCATTATTGATTCAGACACCATTGTTATCGGGCATGGATTGGAAAATGACTTCAATGTACTTAGAATGATGCATAGAAACATTATAGACACAGCAATTCTATATCCAACTAAAAATGGAAGAGGTAAATACCCTTTGAAAGCACTAGCTGATACCTACTTGCATCATACAATCCAAACGGGAGAGCATTCTTCTGCTGAAGATTCAGTTGCTGCTATACAGCTTGTAAAATACAAAATTAAAAAAATGACACCCGACACCAGATGAGTCTTGCCCCCATAATTATGGGATCGCAAAAGTCATCTTACAATTTGATCTGCGTTGCTTTTATCTATACATTTTGCCATTAGAATAAATCACGATATTAATATCTAGTTAGGTTGTAGGCCGTTCGAAATTAAGCTTCACCCATGATTTATATGAATCAAGTTGTTTTGGTGATGCAATTCTATGCAAATCTCTGATTGCAGAGAAAAGAAACAAACCACAACCGCGACTCCTACTTACTTAAACATATTATAAATCCAGTAAAGTATAGCATTTTAAGATTTGAACTCTGGTTTTATTCATTATAATAACAAGAAAAACAAAAAACCAAAACAAAAAGATTGCACCCAAATGTAGAAATAGGTTTCAAAAACTACGCGTCGCGTCGCAACTTGCATTAAAATTGCACAGAAAATTTCTTTTATCTGTATTTTTCTTTACTACATTGGGAAATTTTTTGGCCGCAAGCAAGTCATAGGGTAACCAAGACGCGTCTATATTTGCGCGAAAACGCGAAAATGATGAAAAACTTGAGCAAATTTTCGCGTTGTATTTATAATGATTATGGAGATTGTACTAAAAACTTTGTGTTTTTCTTTTATAAAAGGGAGAATTAAAAAAAAAAGGAGAAAAAAAAATATCGAAACATATAATAACAATAATATATAAATATATATATATTCATCTTATTCCCTCCATTTCTGTTGTTGACCTTACTCTTTTCAATACTTTTCTTCTTTTCCTTTTTGTTCTGCTTTCCTTTGGCTTTCGTTCTACAATAGGTAACCCCACAAGCACAAAAAGAGATGTATGTCGTTAAAAGAAACGGTAGACAAGAACCTGTTAAGTTCGACAAAATTACAGCCAGAGTATCAAGACTCTGTTATGGTTTGGATCCCAACCATGTTGACCCAGTTTACATAACTCAGAGAATCATCTCTGGTGTTTACGAAGGTGTCACAACAAGCGAGTTAGATAACTTGGCTGCTGAGACTGCTGCATATATGACAACTGTCCACCCTGATTATGCTATTTTGGCTGCCAGAATCGCGATTTCTAATTTACACAAACAAACTACCAAACAATTCTCAACTGTTGTCAAGGATTTATATGAATATATAAACCCAAAAACAGGTAAATTGTCCTCCATGATATCCGACGAAACCTATAAAATTGTCATGGATCATGAAGATGAATTGAACTCTGCTATCGTCTATGACAGAGATTTCAACTATAACTATTTCGGTTTCAAAACATTAGAGAGATCTTACTTGTTAAGAATCAACGGCAAAGTAGCAGAGAGACCTCAGCATTTGATAATGAGGGTCGCTGTTGGTATTCATGGTAACGACATTCCAAAAGTCTTGGAAACCTACAATTTGATGTCGCAAAAATATTTCACCCATGCTTCTCCAACTTTGTTCAATGCAGGTACTCCAAATGCTCAAATGTCTTCCTGTTTCTTAGTTGCCATGAAGAGCGACTCCATTGATGGTATTTTCGAAACATTGAAGGAATTGGCAATCATTTCCAAGCACGCCGGTGGTATTGGTTTACATATTAACAACATCAGAGCAACTGGCTCATACATTGCTGGTACAAATGGAACATCAAATGGTATCATTCCAATGTTGAGAGTTTTCAACAATACTGCAAGATACGTTGACCAAGGTGGTAATAAGAGACCAGGTGCTTTCGCTATTTATGTTGAACCATGGCATGCAGACATTTTCGACTTCATTGATATCAGAAAGAATCATGGAAAAGAAGAAATCAGAGCTAGAGATTTATTCCCAGCCTTATGGATTCCTGACTTATTCATGAAAAGAGTCGAAAAGAATCAAGAATGGACTTTGTTCTCACCAGATGAAGCTCCAGGTTTAGCTGACACTTATGGTGCTGAATTTGAAGCTCTTTATGAAAAATATGAAAAGGAAGGTAAAGGTAGAAGAACTGTGAAAGCACAAAAGTTATGGTATGCTATTTTAGAAGCTCAAACCGAAACAGGTACTCCTTTTGTTGTTTATAAGGATGCTTGTAATTCTAAGTCCAATCAAAAGAACTTAGGTATGATCAAATCTTCTAATTTATGTACAGAAATTGTTGAATATTCTGATCCAGATGAAACAGCTGTTTGTAACTTGGCATCTGTCGCATTGCCAGCTTTTGTTGAATTCGATGATACTACATCAACCTATAATTTTGACAAATTGCACGACATTGTTAAAGTTGTGACTAAAAATTTGAATAAGATTATTGACAGAAACTTTTACCCTGTTCCAGAGGCTAGAAGATCAAATTTCAGACACAGACCAATTGCTTTAGGTGTTCAAGGTTTGGCAGACACCTTCATGATGTTGAGATTACCATTCGAATCCGATGAAGCTAAACAATTAAATGCTCAAATCTTTGAAACCATTTATCATGCTGCTGTTGAAGCTTCTGTTGAATTAGCTCAACTCGAAGGTACTTACGAAACTTACGAAGGTTCACCAGCTTCCGAAGGTCTCTTGCAATATGATTTGTGGGGAGTCAAGCCTACCGATTTATGGGATTGGGACGAGTTGAAGGCTAAAGTTAAAGCACATGGTTTGAGAAACTCTCTATTAGTTGCTCCAATGCCAACAGCTTCTACTTCTCAAATTTTGGGTTATAATGAATGCTTTGAGCCATACACCTCTAATATTTATTCCAGAAGAGTCTTAGCCGGTGAATTCCAGATTGTGAATCCATACTTATTAAAAGATTTGGTGGATATGGGATTATGGTCCACCTCTATGAAGGATCATATCATTAGTGCCAATGGTTCGATTCAACATCTTCCAAATGTTCCTCAAGAATTGAAGGACTTGTATAAGACTGTCTGGGAGATTTCTCAAAAGAAAATTATCGATTTAGCTGCAGACAGAGCTGCATTCATTGATCAATCTCAATCTTTGAATATCCATATCAAAGCTCCAACTATGGGTAAGTTAACATCCATGCACTTTTATGGTTGGAAGAAGGGATTGAAAACTGGTATGTACTATTTGAGAACTCAGGCTGCTTCTGCTGCTATTCAATTTACAATCGATAAAGAAGGTATGGGTAAAGCGTCTACTGTTCAAGCAAAGGAATTACACATTAAAAAATATATTCCAAAAAATTCGAAGAATTCAAACGACAGCTCGGCTAATTCATCTTTTCAAGTAGTTGAGCCAGTGCAACAAGTTCAATCCAACACAGTGCCTACTGAAGCTGTTTCTAATTTATCTTTGAACGAACAGCCAGCTGCTGCACAACCAGTGCAGACCACCACCCAAACTATTTCGGTTACCGAAGAAGTTACCATCACTCAAGAAGAACAAGATATATTCAGTTCAAAAGTAATTGCATGTGCAATCAATAACCCAGAAGCCTGTGAGATGTGTTCCGGTTGATATGATGAAATATTGCAATTCTATTTTGTAATTATTTTTCTGTATCATTTCATTTTTTTCATGTTTAAATTGGCTTTTATTATCTTTTTTTATCTATATAATCTAACGGCATTGATCTTTATCATAGTTTTACTATTGATTGATTGTTTACTAACTTCCCTATATTTTTCTTATTGCAACTCTGTTTAGTTCAAAAAAAACTTCGAAATTTCAAGTTATATCTTTGTAGCTGATCACTCGTGTATCAATTAGAATTTATACAATGCATAGTGTATCAAAGTAAGTGCAGTGAAAACAGCTGCACATCAAAAAAAATGAATAAAAAGAACAACATCATCCAGCAAATTAATCATATTGCACACATCTATTGTATTCATTTATGACAATTATTGACAGTGACAATCAGAAATGGTTGCATATAAGGGACTTAAAGGTTGGAGTGTAAAACAACATGTTATCAAGTTACAATACGATGATGATGAGAGTGAAAATACGAAGAAGACTCCAGAAGAGGCTACTAGTAGAATCAGGCGTAGTAGCAGAAGAATAGGAAGTAAATCTGATGATCCGCAAAATTCGAGTTCAGTTGTCAAGAAACTGTTTCGGGATAATCCTGCTAACGTTACCTTGATGAGAAGAGCAGACGGTATGCAAATTATGATCGGTGATTGTATAAAATTCGAGGATCAGGGGAATTCAAGCATAACTGAGGAAGATAAAAAAAAGATAGGTTTGATCAAAAGAATCGATGTTGATTTACCATATAGAATTGAGATAACTGTGATAATGATGTATTCACGAGATAATGTGTTGAATTCGATAAAAAATTTGAATATTCCTTTTGAGCCACTAGATAAGAATGAATTGTTTCTAAGTCCCGTACAAGCTAGTATCAAGTTGGAGAATATCAGAAGCAAACTTACTGTATATAGCCGAGAAAAATATGAAGAAAAAGAGTTAGTTGGGAATGAAGCTGGAAATTTGTTCTTTTGCGAGAGGGCCTGTGACACAGCATACTTTTCTCAGCCTTTTAATTATGATGAAGTACTAGAAAGGATATTCGATAGCTCGGTCAAGCTTAATACATATTTGGTCAATCTAATTTTTTATGAAAACAAAGATTATATAGAAAAGTACGGACAAAAGAAAGGTGCTGTGAAAACCCAAGAGCATGAAACGAAGCTTAAATCTAAAGGAAAACCTAAAACCAACCACATAAGACAAGAAAATTCTATTGGCGAAGAAAGTAGTCCCAAAAAGAAAAGAGGAAGACCCCGTAAGGATGCTTTGGTGACAAATAGTAATGATATTTCCTTTACCAACTTAAATGGCAACAAGAGAAAAAGAGGAAGGCCTAAAAAAGACACTATCAATGATTCTCCTATGGAACCTCAAACAGATGAAGAGATAGTTAATAAATTACATTATACAGATGATGAAAATAGTGAAGAAAACACTGATTCTGAAAGTGATGATTTCATACTTTTATCTGATCAGGACAGTTCAGAAAGTGACTTTCTTGATGATGATGATTCTGATTATGAAGAAGGAATCAAGAAAATGAGAAGAAGAAGACGTGTGAAAGGAGCTATTTCTGGAAGAGGTAGAAAGCGTATCATGACATCAAAAGCGAATAATTATTTAGCATCTCCACAGATTCCAAAAAGATTGATGGAACATGTTGGAAACGAAAGTATTGACGAAATTAATTACCATGGGGAGAATCTCAGCAGCAACAAAAGCAGTAAAACCTCACATATTTTATTCCAAAACGCGAAAGAAAGACTTCATACATCAGCATTATTAGCTTCGTTACCGTGTAGAGAGGAGGAATTTGCGCAAATATATCTTGCTTTGGAAAGTTTACTTCTTCAAGAAATGGGTAGCTGTCTCTATATAAGTGGTACTCCTGGTACTGGAAAAACAGCTACTGTCCGGAAAGTTATAAGTGAGCTTTTGAAAAGACAAGAGAAGAACAAGGTTATTGATCAAATGAGATACGCTTTGAAGAATGAGAATAGGAAATATAAAAAAAATGAAATTGAAAAGATCAAATTAAAGCTCAAACTGTACATTAGCAGTGATGATAAAGTTTACCAATTCATAAACAAGTTCAACTTTGTAGAGATCAATGGATTAAAATTGATCACACCAAATAGCGCATATGAAATACTTTGGGAAAAAATCAGCGGAGGAGAACGACTTTCTGCAAATAATGCTAAAAATTCAATCGAGCGTTATTTATTGGAGAATGAGGCTGGTGAATTTCTGGACAGAAAGCCTTTAGTAGTTCTCATGGATGAAATCGATCAAATTGTTACTAAAAACCAAGGAATCATGTACAATTTTTTTAATTGGCCTACATATAGCAATTCGAAATTGATTGTTATTGCAATTGCGAATACTATGGATTTACCAGAGAGAGTTTTAACTAACAAAATAAGTTCAAGATTAGGCTTATCAAGAATTTTATTTCCGGGCTATACTCATGACCAATTAGCAAAGATTATTGAGAAAAGAATTGGTGAATTAGAAGATATAAATGATAAGAATAGTTTGAATGAGAAAAAGTTAAGATTTGAAAAATCTGCCATGGAATTTGCATCAAGAAAAGTTGCAAGTGTTAGTGGTGATGCGAGACGAGGATTATCCATATGCAGAAGAGCTGTAGAAATTGCAGAACAGTATTATACAGATCTCAAAAAGAATGAAGGTGATAAAGAAAAGGAAACTGCTGAAGAGGAAATTGTTTATTATATCAAAATTCAACACATCATAAAGGCAATTCAAGAAACTACACATTCACCAATAGGTTTATTCATAATGAATTTAACAGTTATGCAGAAAATATTCCTTGTACTGCAGCTTAGAAGACAGAAATATTCAGGGTTCATGGAGAATGAATTACGAGATGTGATAGAAGAAATGAAACGAGTAATTAGTATGAACTTTTTGGAGTGTAATGACAAAAATTATGAGTCTCCATTGATTGTTCTTAAAGATGGTCATAGTAAGAACATATTCGACGTGTACTTGAAGAATGCAATGGATAGAAATAATCGAAACAGTAATAGGGCTGATATGACTAACATAAATAGCTGCTTGAGCATGCAATCTCAAGTTCTTATTTCCATTGTCAATCAGTTGACCGAGGCTGGAATCATAGCCCAAGAAAGAAAGAAGAGTAACCAGAGTAAAATGGTGAAATTAGTTGTACCAGAAGATGAAGTGTTCAATGCTCTACGGAAGGAAAAAATATTCCAAAAAGTATTAGGAAATTGAAAAGAATCTATTAATGACAATAAAAAATGTAGAAAAAAACTAATGAACAAATGCAATAAAGTAAGTATATAGAGATCTTTAAACGAAAATATTTTGAATAAAAAAAATTGGAAAACATAGTGTAAAAGACAATAAAGTTACAAGATGTAACTATATGTTTGTAATCTGATAAAGCAAAATTGGCTCTCCTACCTCTTTCATTTCTGGAATAGTGATCTTCAAATCAAAGGCCTTGGCAATGATGACTTTGAATATTTTCTGGATATTCACAGAATGGCTAGTCGAACAGAATATTAGTGGAGCCTTCATTGCTTTAGCGAATTTCTTTGCGTGATGTGTAATCTCTTGTTGATCTCTTGAGGACATTTCTATGAAGACATCATATTTTGTTCCTATTAAGAAAGGAATCGCTGTCTTATTGAATCCTCGCACCTGTCTGTACCATTCTTTTATGCTATTCAAAGTAGATTTCCTCGTTAAGTCAAACACAAACAACATGGCAATCGCGTTGTTAGATACCAAAGGAAGCATATTAGTGAACTCTTTGGATCCGCCGAGATCCCATAGAGCGAAATTGATCTCGTTATTTCTGATATGCAAGGTCTTGTCCATACAATTGATACCGAGGGTTTTCGTGTAGTCTTCGTTGAACTGTCCGTCAACATATTTGGCCAACAACGAAGTTTTACCTGCTTCAGCGTCCCCTACTAATCCAACTTTCAAGGAAACAGAGTTTTTAGGGGTCAGGTCTGCTAACTGTGACATTTCTATTATCTTTTCTTCTGATATTTTAGTGAGCCTAAATAGTGTATGATGCTCAGTTAAAGGAAATAGTTACATTTGATTGCCATCAATGTATTGACTTGAGAAGCCTAGAATTCATAAATAAAAAACAAAAAGAACGTAGAAAAAAAAACACACACTGCAAAAAAGAGAGATTCTATGAATGCAGACACTTGCATCGAGATTAACATGTATCATAAATACAAGGCATCAGTAAAATGGAAGCTCTGACACATAGTTCTTGAGCTACGAGTCATTTAGGATTTCAGCGTTGTTTGCTTTCTGATACTGAAGAATAAAGGAAGTAGAACCCTTAATAAATTTGAGGAACAACAAACCGATGGACATGTCTGGGGAAAAACCATGGGAAAAGCTAATCAACCAGAAAGCACAAAAACAAGAAACTGATCCTAGAAAACGGAGCACACAGGACTCGCTATTTCCGGGAGTGTTGTCGCCGCAGGTTGCGCGATCATCCAGAAGAACCGAGATGGGGAGACCAATAAGGGCCCGCGAGAAGGTCAGCTTGAGTCCTGGACATTCACCGCTTGATTGGGCTGCGCTCTCGGGCTCTGGCAAAAACCTTCGGGGTATTGATCCCAGCCAGTTTCCAATGCGAGTCACAAAGGAGGAGTTGAAACGTCACAAAAGTGAGGACGATTGCTGGATGGTTTTGCGCGGAAGACGGGTTTACAACGTGACGCCGTATTTGCATTTCCACCCTGGAGGTGTGAAGAAACTCATGGTTTGTGCGGGCCGTGATGGCACTGAGATATTTGAAAAGTACCATGCATGGGTCAATGCTGAGCGGATGTTGGAAAGCTGTTTTGTGGGCTTCTATGTGGACTGAGAAAGCTTGTTGAGCAGAATGCTTAGTGGTTGATTGTGGATGGTGATGATTGATAGTCGTATGCGCTCACGTGCGACACGTGACGTAGCTGATACTTTTTTTCTTTTTTTTTCTCTCTCACACACATTTGTACAAGCTGACATACGAGGAAAAGTTCGGATTTGAACAGAAACCTGTGAAACAGGTAGTAAATGGAACTACTGTGTAGGCTGAAAGTGTGCTACCACTTGTACAAGAGCTCTAATATCTATTTAAACTTATTTTTCATTGTTTGGTAAAATATTTGTTTAAAGATCTACATATTTACGAAAATCTACCTATTTTACGATAACCTGTGCTATATAGTAAATGTGTCAAAAAAAAAAAAACGTCTGGCTATATTTAGATAAAAGTCCGATGACAAGCTATGAGAAGGAAAAAAAAAGAATGTTGGTCACGTGTATTATTTCGGGGCAATCATATTAGCACGTGATGCGCAAAGCTTTTTCCTTTTTTTTCAAATTTCCAATTATCGCAATTTCGCGAACTTTCAGGAAAAATTCCGATTTCTTCAACAATTTCGCGGTCACAGAGCCCGGTCATCACAAAACCACATCAGAGCCTCATACTGTAAACCACCAGTGCAACTAGTACTATCCAAGGGGGGTTTACCACAGAATGCTGAGGCTTTCCCGGTCAGGAGTTCCGGAAACTTTTTTCTGCCCCTCCTTAAGTAGCTGACCAAAAACTCCTCTGTAGACGCCAACATTTATTTGCGTCGTTTTTTTTATCAGAAAACTAGTTTGGTGTCAGGGTGCAGCCGAGCAGCCAATCTCTAAAAATTTTCTGCTATATCCACATTGCTTCTCTTAAATCTTTTACTTTTTTTTTACTGAGTACTACACCAGAAACAGTGTAAGAAATTTCATGTAACAATTTTTTTTTTTTTCTGATATTCTTTACAAAATTAATTTTCACTAAATATTCACATTAACACTTTCCTCTCTTTTCTTCTCCTGATACAATATCACTCTCATAAACTATCGAAAAAAGTAACCATTATCTGAGTAACACAAAATGGCTGTTGGTAAGAATAAGAGATTATCCAAAGGTAAGAAAGGTTTGAAGAAGAAGGTCGTTGACCCATTCACCAAGAAAGACTGGTTTGACATCAAGGCCCCATCCACTTTTGAAAACAGAAACGTTGGTAAGACTTTGATCAACAAATCCACTGGTTTGAAGTCTGCCGCCGATGGTTTGAAGGGTAGAATCTTCGAAGCCTCTTTGGCCGACTTGCAAGGCCAAGAAGACTTGTCCTTGAGAAAGATCAAGTTGAGAGTCGATGAAGTTCAAGGTAAAAACTTATTGACCAACTTCCACGGTATGGAATTAACCACCGACAAAGTCAAATCCATGGTCAGAAAGTGGCAATCTTTGGTTGAAGCCAACATCACCGTCAAGACCGCTGACGACTACGTTGTCAGATTGTTCATGATTGGTTTCACCAAAAAACAACAAAACCAAACCAAGAGAACCACCTACGCTCAATCCTCTCAACTCAGAGCTGTTAGAAAGAAGGCTTCCGAAATCATCACCAAAGAAGTTACTAACGCTACTTTGACCCAATTAACCACCAAGTTGATTCCAGATATCATTGGCCGTGAAATTGAAAAATCCACTCAATCCATCTACCCATTGCAAAACGTCTACATCAGAAAAGTCAAATTATTGAAACAACCAAAATTTGATTTAGGTGCTTTATTGGCCTTGCATGGTGAAGCTTCCGGTGAAGAAAAAGGTAAGAAAGTTGGTGGTTTCAAAGATGTTGTCTTAGAAACTGTTTAAATCAAATGACTATTTGTTTTCCATAAATTACCAATGTTTTCCTACACTTTATTTTATCATAGTTTCTCCGTTCATCATAAACATCCTATCCCCCATCCCCTTATATTTATCTGTTTACAAAGTTATTAAATATAAAATAATAATAATCTATTTGTATCATTATTAAATTCTAAGACCTTTCTTTCATTGCATACCCCAGCTTCGAAATTTGGTCTTTTGTAGAAGCTTTTTCATCTCAGTATGATGTTATCTATCTTTAACACAGTAGAACCCCCTATTTTTAAAAAAAAGATAACCAAATAAAAAAAAATAGGTTTCAAGTCAGTATTTGGGATACTACTAAGGAGAACTGTAAGTATCATCTTTGTGACGACAATACTCTTTTATCATATGTTTTTACAAATACCAAAAAAAATGTTCAAAATGTTTATAGAAAAGAGTGCAACAAATTCCATATTTTTAGGTAATTTGGGAATTCTGTTCTGTTAGTTAAAAAGTCAATACACTTCTGTGTAAAGTTGTCAGTATTATTGAACACTTTTGAAGAAAGTAATGAACTAAGTTCTGTAGTTAGCCAAACACTATTTCGAAGGTTAGTTGACCTCGATGGATATAGTTGGTGAGATGGATATGATCCGCGAATATGCCGGTCCGGAATTTTACGCGCGAGTCAAAGTATTTGTTTACATAACAAATCAATAGGTAAATATCTAATATTGAATCACTCCATCTGATATGTTACATCTCTGTCATACTTGGGATTACAGACTGAAATAAAAACAATACGGTAGTGATGACCAATGAAACGGATGGAACGTACGTGAACCCACAAAAAGTAGACTTAGTAAGACTTAAACAGAAGCTTTCGCCGATCAAGAAAACGGTTTACGCGACAAACAGCGAATCAGAAACTTTTAGTCCCTCCAAAGATAAGAAACTGTCAAATTCTATTGTTGGAATCACTGTTTCTGGCACTAATCTGATGTCGCTACTGAAAGGGCCAGCTCGAAGAAGTTCTGCTTCTCCTATAAAAAGTGTCAAGTCAAAACACCAGTTGGAGCATGGACAACCATCTTCAGCAGAAAATCATACCAGGAAGTCAATTTTAAAGCCATTTGACACAAACACGAATATATTAAAGAACAGATCGATTTTTCATGATACACTGAGCTCTGCAGATTTTTCACCTATTCACAAAAACACGCCTAATTCCAAGAAGATGGAAAACAGTATATTCAGTGGGCTCTTTGCGTCGCCCGCTACTAGAAGAATAGAGTCTATGCTTTTGCAAAGTAAATCCAGTGTGTCTAAATTAACAGCAAACGAAATGGAAAGAACAAAAGAAGATTTATTTGAGTTTACCATGAGCGTGGATAGAAAAAAAACTTTGCGTAGAATACGAAGCATCACGGATACTCTAGAAGATGAGGATAATAGTTATGACAGCTTTGGTGAGACCAATACTTTCAAAAAAATGAAGTCGTTGGGGTCAAGTAATCATGAAGTGAATCATAAAAATAAAGGTAATAATGAAGCTATAAGCGTGAAAAAGAGCTTGGATCGCAATTACAATGAGAAAAGACGAAAAATCAAAGATGACTTGGACATTGGCGTGAAAACGCATGTGCTTCGAGAAAAGTTTCTTAATTTTCCACAAATTACCAAAAGAGATGACATGATAGATCAACAATTTCGTGTCAAAAATGATGCAGAATCAACTGAAAACAAAAGTGGGATTACTACCTTGTCAGGATCGCCAATATCCAGGATTAGTCATATCCACGAAAAAGATGATTTGAAAGATTTTGAGGTTGAAGATTCTAAAAACATTGGTAGAAGCAATTTTTTGAGACAAATGAAATATACCATAAATAAAAATTCACTAGCTGGAGTGCCGAAAAAGGAACAAGAGTTAAAATCGTGTCTTAAACAGCGACATGACCCAAGAATTGCAGACCTGAACCTAAAAATAAATGATTATTTGAACGACGGTGGTAAAAATGCAAGAAGCAAATACGTGACTTTTAGCTCAGAAATCGAAGAATTACAGGCAGATAATACGGTTACTCGGAGTAGAAGGCTTCCCAAATCTGTGGAAAGCGAAAATGAAGATTATTTGACAGACAATGACATAGAAGAAGACAAAGATGATATCAGACACGTTGCGATAGGCGATGCGATAAGCTATGCAGACGCGAAAACAAGCAGTGCTGACAGCCAGAGGGAAATAAGTGCAGGTAAAGATATTGGCAAAGAATCGGGTACCATCGATAGCGAACTTTGGAGAGACTTAAGTGGCCGACAGCTGCAAATTTTGAGAGAGTTGAACATGATAAACGTACAAATCAGAAACTTTGAAAAGATCCAGAAATCCATTCTTTTGGAGAGCATGCAAATTTCAGAGGTTTTGGCCAGACACGAGAAAAAGAGGAAGAGGAAAAAAGATGAGAAATCCAGAAAGTGAAAAACCTGGAAAAACGCAGCATGCTTTTCAGATGTGACAAATGTGGTTTATCTGAGATCCATGTGCAATCTTAAATGAAGAATTATAGCTAATACAAGAAGAAAGCATTTGTGGAATTAGTCATCACAATATGCGGCTTCTGCAGTGCATTCTGTGTAGGTTGACCTGGGATTTTTCAGTGTTTTTCGTACGCTTTTTACTACGCGGATATCTCACTCAAAACACACGTTCTCAATGTATTCTTTTGGAGCAATGACTAGCAGTAATGACTAACAGCAATGTCCGACACAATGTCCCACACGTAGCTTCAGGGGGCTATCTAAAGCTACAAATAATTCCCAATTTCAAAACAACAACAACCTCAATTCGAGCAGCTTTGGCGAAAGCTTTGACCCAACTTTGCACAGAGTTGACACATATCAACGCAACAAGCCTGATGCACTTGTTGATGCATTGCTAAAAACACTGCAGCGCTGTGCTTTTTTTTAAGAGAAAAATAAAATTGATTAAAAATCAAAATTAATGTTTTTCTGCTTTAAAGCCGAGCAGCGAAACTTAAATATTTTTTTTTAAAAGGGTGCACGCTGTAAACATATAAATATTGATTAAAATCCATTTTATTCCATTGATTACGCTTCTCTTTAAAGAACTTGTTATATGGAGAACCTTACAACAACAAACAAAACCAAACAATATCCACTTTTGCTTCACAAAAGAAAGATATTTCAAGTCAAGATCAAAAATCAAGATTAATTATCTTTTAGATTTCACGCAGACCTCGAACAGACTTCACACAGCTACTCAGAAGTGTTCTTTTCAGTAGCTACTTAACTCTGATTGACAATCGCAAAACCTATCATCAGAAGCCCTAGTGTCTCAGCTGGTTTCTGAGCTCCAAATTCATTGAAACAAACTCATTCTCATCACCCATTGGTGACTTGTAACCTAGCATACGCTGATATATGTACTCGGATATGCTGGCTGTGGGACGTCTTCCATCACTCGCGTGTGATTCTGCTGTTTTTGCCGGTACTAACATCGAAAACATGCAGAGCATTGCCAATAACTCGTTGGTAAACGACAGTAATCTTTTGGCAGATATCGCCAAACCTAAGAGAAAGAGAGCCAGAAAGGTGTTGACTGAAGAACAGCAGGCCCAGAAGAAGTTGAAGAGAAAAGCTCAGCTTCAGACTGCCCAGCAGATATACAGAAAGAAGAAAATGGAAAAGACAAACGAACTTGTCAATGAAAACACCGCACTCAAGCAAGTCGTAAAGGATTTACATAAGCTTCTTAAGCTACGTACAAATATCGATTATCTTCAGGAATGCAAGGACTCTCTTGACGAAACCAGACATCTGCTTATTCGAAACATAATCTCTGAAAAAGAATGTGAAGTAACCTATTTTTCGCCCAACAACGAACCTTTGGTGGAAAATAACCCACATGAAAACAAAGCAAAGAAGAATGAGTCTCAGATAAAGAAAGAAGATTTCGATATCGAAGCTCTTTGTCAGAATACAAATGATTCCGTAGCAGTTTGCCCTGCTATAGAAAATTTCGATCTCGAAAATATCTCAGGCAGCATCATCAGTAATGATACAGAATCTAAAAACATTGGTTTCGATCTACTGTTTTTTGAGAATATCGACTGTATTAGCGGTATGACTGGTGATAACAGCAAAAACAATTCTTATGACAGTTTCAGCTACCCAGAAAATGAAAAACTAATAAGCAACGAATCAACTTTTGGTAATTTCAAATTTATGGACCTAGATTTCATAAAAGACACTACCTTTGATAGAAATTTCGGAAAGGATCCCGATAGTCCTTTATCCCTTTTAACCTCTTTGGATTCCAGTTATACTAAATTAGACAATGAGAGTCCTGAATCCACAAATACAACATCTCCTTTCTCCATCAATTCTTGGGACGATGGATGGAATCAACTTTATCCCCAACTTCGCAATTTTACTGCAGATCAATACCGAAAACGTTGCAACTCTGATTCCACCATGCAGTCGCTACACGGTAACAAGTTCGGATATTTCCGATCACACCGACATTTCAATAGAGGAAATCAACGATACTCAGCTAGCTATGTTATATCATCTGATATTTCTTATAGGAGAAGACGTCTGAGTTTCCTGTCTGTTGATTCAGGTGCTCAATTAAATATTCATACTGCCATTAATGATACTCATAGCATACGCAATGATTTTGATGCTTCTCATCATAACATGCCTATGCAAACTTTTGGTCATATTGATTTCAAAAAAGGCATAAAATATATAGATTTAAAAAATAGCAATAGTAGTGATATTGATATCAGTGTTACCAGTGATGGTAGTACTTCATCATTAGAAAATAATAATAAAAACCACCGTAAGACTTGCGTATTTCATGATTTTCCCCACTATGCTGTTCATAATCATCATGATTATGAAACAGAAAAACCAACAAAAATCTGGGGCACCAACTGATCTTCGTTGTTGATCACTGAATTGATTCGCAAGACAACATCAAGTCATAAAGCTTCAAATTTGATTATGATCATTCAACACAATATGTTGTTGAAATTTTTTCAGGAATTGTTCATAGATGGCCCTGTTTTATCATTTCTCAAATATTTGATTTAGAGCGTAATTCAAACATGTGGTGTCTCAGACTTGATTTTGGTAATATTGAAATTTGCCTATTTTTTTTCTTTTAACTTTCATATAGAACATAGCAATAACACTCTATACATGTGCACCATGTTTACCAAATACATTCGAAAAACAAATGAATTAGAAATACTTCGATTCAAAACAGAAAGGATTTAACGTAGAATATATTGAAGCAAGGTGAAAAATAAATTAAATAAAAAAAAAAGATAATTACAAATATAAGGTTACTTAAACTATCAACTGTTCCAGCAGTATTTTTTAAAGCATGATTGACAAGCATCTGAAACGTTAATACTATTTCTATCTTGTGATCTTTTTATGATTGCACATCCAACACAATATTGCCAGTCGGAGTTTTCGGTTAAATTATATGAACTTGAAGTCTCAAATCCATTTCTGATCATAGAGAGCTTTTCTTGATTCGAATATGTCATTTTTTTAACGCTTGTGTTTGAAGCAAAACTATATTCCGAATTAGGAATATAAACTACCATTGGGGTCTCTTTATCTTGACAACCAAAAAACACCGGGCGCTTATTGAGTTTTTCCTCAATGAATACCTCAGTACTTTCTGGTACCTGGGGGAATTTCAAACTTTCTGAACCCCTTATGAACTGTTTTTGATATGTCTTAATCAAAGATGTTCCATCGGGCCAATTGTCTTCTCTATCTGCCATGTTATCAAAAGCGAACAAAATATCGACGTTTCTTTGTGGAACAAGCAATGGCTCTATAGGAATTACTTGTCTATCATTCCCTCCATCTCCCAAGGTAAGTCTGTCCTGATTTATAATTTTGTTTTGCGAATCATTCAATTCTGCAAACTCGGTATTTTTGAAAGGATTTCTGTCAATCACAGAAATAATTGCATCGTCAGTATTACCTTTGTGAAAAATACTTTTGGAGCCAAAAAGAATTTGAATAAGATGAGTAATGAAATCACGAGCAATTTTGCTCATATTATCAAGCAAAGCAGTGAAAGTATTGGAGGATGTTCCCAACACAAAACTTGATTTATCAAAGTTCACAGTACATAAGCAATCAGGATCAACAACATAACCATTACTTACATTGGTACCCAAATATGTTATGTCATTGAAAAACGAGTTCACTTTATATGTATCCCAAGAACCAAACTCATATGGGTTAGTCTCAAAGACTGTTGACCCATTTATTGCGCAAAAAACTGTATCGTTGGGAGCGTAGTTAGAAACAATAATTGGAAATGGCATTTCTGCATCGGTGAAACTTGGTAAATTTCTAAATTGATTAAAATTGGTGTTATCCATGATTGAATTTTCAGTGAAATAATTTAATAATCCAAGCCCCCAAATATCATTCAAACTAATTTTGTATCCGTTGTTTTTCTTGTGCTTTATTTCCTTTAAGATTGTAGACATTATAGATATTGTTTTTTTGGGATTCGACAAACTTAATCCAAAAAGGTTTCCATCTAGATCCCATAGATTCTTTTCATCTATTTCTTGGTCATCCAAAATGAGTTCCTGGATTCCTGCAAAATTATTAAGCAAAAGAGTTCCCACAAGCCATGAGCCACCTGAAAGTCCTGATATATAATTGGAAGACTCCAAGAGACCACCAAGGCCCTTTTCAAAAGCGCCTGTGGTTCTATTATCTAAGGCAGCTAATTGTCCAGCACCTGCCAACATCGCACGAAAACCGCCCCCAGAAAATGCTAATCCAATATTAATTTCCGATGAGTTTTCTGAGAATAAATCAAGGTATTCTGAAGGTTGCATTTTTGATGTATATTGAAGAAAATCTTTCAAGTTTACCTGAGATTTCTGATTTCTTTTAGAGAGCCAGGACTTCTCGTGCTGAGAGATATCATCTGCTTTTCTAAGAAATGATGCATTATGGCTACTGATATCTGAAGGACAGGATTCTTTATAAGGTGCATAGGAAGTATCACCAAGTACCTTGTAAACAAGGATTGAGAGAAACAACACCCGCTGAAAAAGAAGCATTTACTATCTTAGAGGAATAATAGAAACAATACAAATAACGAATGTGGAAATCTCGAGAAGAATAAAGAAGAAAAAAAAAAAATTGAATAAATTAAGGGAATTGATCTACTTCAAAAACTAACTGTTTGGATTATTGGGGTTGGTGTTTTTTTGTATATTCAAAAGAACCCCCACTCGTAGTATTGATAACTTTATTCTTTGAAATTTCTAAAAAATTTATGGATAAGTCTTGGTATTTATAATAATTTTAAAGGTTTAAATAGAATATTTCACTTATTAGGGTATATAATGGATCACCCAACGATAGCCTCTTTTGCAATGTTTCGAAACTATAAATATGAACAATCAACGCATGTTTATATCTGGCTCGATACTACTTTTATCTATATTATGGCCTTTTTCGTTTTGGTTTTCCACGGTACTTCTGGCATCAATAGGCATTGTTTGTACCATAAGTATAGAAACGTCGAATAGCAAAAGGAAAAAAGTTAAAAAGGTATGCAAAAGCAATTGATATGTATAGGTTGAGAAGTGGGTTACTGGAATGCAGGGTTGAAAGCGCCGAAATATATTAACGATTCATGTTTATCACAGGTGTCTACATTTTTTTTTCCTTTGATACATGCGGAAAATCGTATTATTTACTTCCTTGTTGTTTTTTAGCTGGTTCGTATTTTGGCATGTTGAAATTTGGATAGCCAGACATGCAGAATTTGATCCACTTGCAATATGCACCTTGACGCACATTTTTAACGTTTTTTAACGGCAATTATTGTTTATTTTTTTTTATCCTTTACATGCATACAGGAAAAATGCCACAACATTATTTGCTGATTTATTTCCACTAATAGTTTCCCCTCTAATAAGCTTATTTTTCCTCCAATTTGTGAAATAACTGCAATTCAGTTTATTATTCTTGAAGATTTCTTCGTTTTATTGTTGGTTCCCTGGAGATTAGCAATATTACAAGCGATCGAACACGGACACCAATTTTCTTAGTGTCTCTTTGGTAGAAAATCGAGTCGTTACCTTAATTTTTCAAGATTAGCTCTACATTAACCTTTACATGAATATCTGAGCGATCTAGATTGATCGGTTCTCCTTTACAACCTTTTGCGTACTTTTGCTCTGGCTCAGTGGGACTCAAGTCTGGTGCTTGTTTCTATATAACCAAACAAACGGATTTTCGTTTAACGTGGTTCTTGATGTTTGAAGAAGATCAAGGTGCGTCGAAACAGCAATTATTACAAACTACTGGTGCTTGATTCGAACAAAGAGTACAGGAATTACTTCAAATCGCGAAAAAAATAAAAGACTAGTTTATGCCAGCAATTCTGGTAAATTAAGTTTTGGGCCGAAAGTCTTGGATTCCTTGCTATTGTTTGGATGTTGTTCGTCGTTCTTTTCGATTATTTTTTTGTTTTAAAAGTCACCAATTTTTTTTAGTATCAACAAAAACATGTAGACGATACTAGAATTTTGCAGATCCTTTTATACACTCAAAACCTTCCTAATTCATAAGATTCATAAATAGCCATCGCAAGTTAGTGAATTTGATATTCAAACAATGTACATCTACGGGGTCTGTCTCCACACAATGCGGCTGATGTAAGCAACCAGAATCACCGAGGTCATGTGATTTGATCGGATAATTATTATATATGCAGAACGTATAGTGGTGCAGCTATTAAACCTGCATAACCTGATAACCTCATCTACATACAAAATGTGTCAAATCAAAAAAAAAAAAAAAAAAGAAAAGGACCGCCTCCCCTCCAAATTAGCATGCTCACTTTCAGCTAATAAAAAAAATAACAGCAGTATTGCTCTGTGGCGTTAATATTTAAAACTATTGATTAGAATCAGACTTCTCTTGTATCAAGATACGATACACTGGGATACATACAGCTTTGATAAATTGCTATACTAATTAATTCAGATCATATTTTAAGAAAGGTCAACAGTGTAAAATTGAAAGTACATAGTGCCAGTTCATATTGGAACGATAAATTAAGATCCTGTTAGATTTCTTGATGGTAATCTAAATTCAAAAGAAGAATAAAGAAGAAAAAAAAACAGCCGCTGATACTTCAGATATATCTCGAAATTAGCTATCCTATCTATTGCGCGTTGCTAGTGTGCTACTATTAGCGAATCAAAGGCATCAATACAGCCAACTATTTTATCGTTAAGATTACAACCAAGTAATCTGTTTGTCAAGACTGCCTCCAAAATTACTGTTTTTTTTTCTCCCACCGTTACCGAGTGTGTGTTTGTTTATTTGCTACCTCTTGTTTTCAGTTATCCAAAGTTAGAAACCGAACAAAACGTCGCAAATGTCAGGACCTTCAGTCATTTCTGACGCCAGTGCTGTAAAGGCCACAAATAGCGGTTATTTTGTGGTTCCAAAACTACATCAGAAGCAACTCAAGCTGTTGGCAAAGAAACGATCGCATGCACAATCTTCCTCACTAAAAAACGAAGATCTTGATGATTCAAAATTCAACTATCACGATTTGGCGTATCCGATCCATCCTATCCCAAATAGCGTGTTCCCTCAAATCCCGAAATCACAGCTCTCTAATCTTCCAAACACTTCTGCTAATCCAATAATCCGAAACAAATACATCACTTCCCTGGATCCGAGAAATTACATCACCACATTCGAGTATAAAATTAATGATCAGTACGTCATGTGGGATTATAATACTGGCTATGTCCATTTAACCGGAATATGGAAAGCCATTGGAAACTCCAAGGCTGATATCATTACTCTTCTTGACAATGCACCGGAACTAGTTCCTCATCTTAGAAGAATAAGAGGAGGATTTTTGAAAATTCAAGGAAGTTGGATCACGTTTGAGCATTGCTACAAGCTCGCTGCTAAGTTTTGCTGGGAGATCAGATACTGTTTAGTTCCTTTATTTGGAGAAAAATTTCTACAAGATGTTTTAAAACCTACAGATGAAGGTTATGGTGAACTAAAATTAAATAAAAATGTTGGCCATATAACTTCCAAACGAAAGTTAACAAAGTTACTTGGACCAAATGGTTCTATAGAAACAAAAATAAAAAAGAAAAGATCAAAAAGCGAGTCTGGTACTAGGCTGCTACAACAAAAGAAAAAATTCATAAATCAACACAAAAGAAGTAATAGCAGCAGTACTAGCATAAAACCACATGTCGATCATATTCGGCGAAATTCTCAATTGAAAACTAATAACGAAAATGCAGTTGAAGACTATGATAGTCCGGATAGTTGCTTTGATGACAATAATAATGACGCAATATTTAACGATTCTAGTAATACCTTTGATTCTCCTATCAAATATAATGATGAAGATAAGATCCTTGCAAGTCAATTTTATTCTATTCATGACGATAATGATATCTCCAAAAAGAAAAGAATGCGGACTAAAAATCATGTCAAAAAAAACGAGAATCATAAACCGTTATCTCATTTAAAGGAAAACTCATTTGACTCTCATATTGCAGACATTGACAAGTTTGATTTTAAAAGAAATATGCACGTCATATACCAACCGGTTTATCCTATTAGTGTTCGTCGTTCAAGTCAAAATCATTATTTACATAATCTAGTCTCAATGAATACCGCCAGATATGGAAGGTACTCGGTGGGAAACAACTATAATCAATCAATGTTTCCTGAAGAGACGGCTAATTGCAGGTCCAGTTCTTTTGACTCGTTGGTTTTTGCAGCAACAGAATTACTGAAAATTAGACAAAATTCAGCACCAAGTATTTTGCATGATAATTTTGCTTCTTCCTCAACACGAAACACATTGAATGGTGTTTCTTACAATGCGTCATCAATTCCCAAAGTTTCTCAAAATTTTGAATTCAACAGTTCAAGAAAAATTCCTGAAACACCAGAGACAAATTATTCAAATGTCAATTCCGTTATTGCTGAAAATGAACTTCAGAGTCAAGTAGGACCTAAGGATTTTAGTTATGAATCTAATAGTAAAGAAAACTCTAATTCTTTAAATGGTGTCCAATTTGGTGAACAAAACACAGAAGCAGTTACAAATGACTCAATGAGGAATGAAAAGACATGTATTTTCCCAAAGGTAAATTTTCAAAATTATATATTTTCGTAGTTCTGGTTTTAATTTTTTGATGTTAAAAGATTTTCTCTATTTATTTTCATAATCTTTGTTTTTTTTTGTTTTATTTATATTCTTCTTTCTAGTGTCCTATTTTAGTCTATTATTAATAGTTTACGGGTGAATTGGTTGATTTTAAAAAGTCAAGAGTTCTTTTTTAAAAAAAAAAATTGAAAATGAAATGTAACTGACATTAAAGATTTTGATCCATCAAATGGTCATCACCCTATACTGGTTTTTCATTATTGTCTAAAAATTTCGTCTCTTTTATTTGGCATATTTTTCCAGCTATTCTTATATTTGAGTTTAAATTAAAATCTTCAAAATCTTCATTAGTATGAAAACTTTCTAAACTTCTCTTTTGAGAGTCTATGTAATTCATTTTTGCTCCGCTCCAGACTCAAACTTACAAATCAGTTGAAGCGTAACCATTTTTGTGTTTACCTATGATTTTATCGAATTTTTAACCTCATTTGTTGAGAAGGTTCTCAAAAAAAAAGATGATATACTTTTGATCATGTTAAAAAGACTTAGATTTATAGAATGTGTTCGTAGATGAAACTGGCCATATGTCAGATATTAGGGATTGGAAAGTTGCAGAATTTGCTTCTAAAATTTATCATCAAAAACAATCTTCCTTTCTGAAATGATCATCATTGCTCTGTCTGTAGGAAATTTACAAAAACAGATCAGTTTAATGGTAAAATACATCAACTTGATTGTTTCTTAGCTAGTCCTCACCTTCAACCAGTGAAACGCGTCCTCAGCTCCTTGGTAGACTTTAAGGGAATCGCTGATACAGTAGTTTGGTTAAGTGCGATAACATAGTTCTTTTTGCAGCTTTAGGTGGCAAATTACGAGCACCCGCACAAAAAGATATTATTGGCCATATTTGTAATTGGCCTGAAAAAATAGGTTTTTTCTTGGAGTTACAGAATAATCAACTTTGAATACTAACCCATCAATAGACATTGGCACAACTTCATTCGGAACTCAATTGATCCATAGATAAAGCTAGAAACTGTCTTGATAAAGTTGATAAATCTGGGTGATTTACTGACCAATTGAATCAGCTACAAATAAAGTCTCAAATAAACTATCTAGTTATAATAATAATCGAAAAGAATGAGTGGTTACGACCGTGCTTTGTCTATTTTCAGGTATGTGCTCAGCGGTTTACATTTACTGCTTTGACAGTTTATTTCCTAAAACCAATTTTTACTAACTAATCATGATTTTAGTCCTGATGGCCATGTGTTTCGTATGTTTTTCTTCCACTCTTTTTTTTTTCCCCACTGTATCTGTAACATATGTTAATATGGTTGGCAAAAGTGGTGAGACAGGTGCAACCAGAAATGAGCTCAATCTGGCTAAACTGGAAAATTTCCTACGTTGTCAGCCCAATTATTATATGCTACTTTTTGGGATACACTAAATACTAACAAGATTCGTACTTATAGAGGTTGAATACGCTGGTGAAGCTGTGAAAAGAGGTACATGTTCTGTTGGTGTCAAAGGAAAAGATTGTGTTGTGTTAGGCTGTGAGAGAAGAAGTACGTTGAAATTGCAGGACCCAAGAACAACACCGTCTAAAATTTGTAAGATCGATGATCATGTATTGCTATCGTTCGCGGGGTTGAATGCTGACTCAAGAATTTTAATTGATAAAGCAAGAGTAGAAGCACAGTCCCACAAGTTGAACTTGGATGATTCAGTAACTATAGAGTACATGACAAGATACATAGCTGGAATCCAACAAAGATACACACAATCCGGTGGTGTGAGACCGTTTGGGATTGCCACTTTGATTGCTGGGTTTGATCCAAGTGACAAGACTCCAAGATTGTTTCAAACTGAGCCAAGTGGTGTTTTCAACAGTTGGAAAGCAAATTCTATCGGTAAGAACTCCAAAACTGTACGTGAATTCTTGGAGAAAAACTACACTGAAGACATGTCCGATGAAGAAACAACAAACCTTTCTATCAAGGCGTTATTAGAAGTTGTGCAAACTGGGGCAAAAAATATTGAAATCTGTGTGATTCGAGCTGGAAGTCTTAAGAGATTGACAAACGATGAGCTTCAGGTATTGGTCGACAAGATAGAGGGAGAAAAGAAACTCGAAAACGAAAAGAAGAAGAAAACAATCAAAAAATAGATTCATTGGTTGGTCTGTTAGCGGTTTGACTATTGACTGTTCAGAATGCACGTGATTCTCTGGCAATTTACAACACCATTATAGTTTTCCCAAATCATGCAGCATGATTTTGCGATTGTATATATACGTTTGTATACTTATATGTCTGTTAACCAAAGGAATGATAATATTGAGATAGAAGAGTTCTGGTTTACAATTAGAATGGTGTGTATTCTTCCGATTCTCACACTTGACATACGTTGCATACATTTAAGAAATTCAGCATCTAGAACTGAAACAACTGTAGGTAAGTTTTTTTTTATCTCTCTTCACCTTTAAAAAAAAAAAATCCATAAAAGTTTGGTATACGCAGAATTTCTGTGTTGATCGAATAAATGTACACTTGTTAGCTTTAAGCGAACAGTATGAAATATACAAAAAAAAATATACATTTACAATCACTTTTTACCTGTAATCAGAACCCTGTAAGAGTAATCATCCAGCGAGCACCATACCATATTTTCAAGAATCCTGCAGATTGTAAAGAGATTTCAAGGAGATTTCATTTAGATTTACATACTGTGTCTATCTTCCAGATTCCTTTTTGTTTTTCCCAGCCACAAAAAGGTGTTTTAGTTTCATTTTTCCCCCTTGGCTATTTCGTTTCTAATATTCTTTCTGATACCCCTGAACCCCCCTTTTTTTTTATCTTGCATTCTCTGTTCATTTGCCATATTCTTTCTCAGTAGCCCAAGATGTTGAACAAGTTCAAGTCGAACAGACAGTCCCAGCAACAGAGCGAGTACAGTAGCCAGTATCCATCACCGCAAGTGGGTGGGCCGCAGCAACAGCTCCCTCCAGGCATGCCTACTTTGAGTCAGATAGGCTCACCTTTGATGATGGAAGACGGTAATACTATCACTAACGGTGCCAGAAACTTTTTTAGAAACTCATTCAGAAACTCAGCGATGTCCAACAGAATGGCAAATCCTCAACAACAACAACAACCACAAAACGTTTCACAAGCTACTCTGCAGCAGCACCTTGGATCGCCCAATATGTCCAACACTATGGCTGGTCCCCAGGAACCATTTCAAATAAATTATGATCGTATTCCACCAAATGCTGGCGGTGCAGCCATAGAATCCTCAGGTTTTTCCTCCAGCCAAAGCTCCTCTCATGAACAAAACTACAACAGTCCAATTAATTCTGATTTTAATGAGTCTTCTGTATCTTTATCCACTTATAATATGCCTTCCTTAGATACAGGATCTAGTATTGATCCTAGAAACTCTTTCTATAGGGGTGCTGGAGGATCTATGGTTGGTGGATCTGTTATGGATGATATTAGATCTATGTATCTTCCAAACGGTGAAGAAATGGAAATGGATGAATACAGAGGTGAAAATGGTGAACCAGGTACTCCAACGAGTGGAGATATGAATGCCGTTCAATACAGAGATTTATGTTGGCAAAATGTTATTACCAAAGTCGCTAAATCTATAGTTATTTTGAAGTTTTCGAAAATCCATAACTATGATACTGAACAAACTGGTATCTTTAAAACCTTGGGTTTCATAGTTGATGACCAATCCGGTTTAATATTAACTTGTAAAAAAATCATTGGAAATGGGCCAGTACAAATCATTGCAATTTTCAATAATTTCGAAGAAGTTTTGGTCAAACCTTTATACATTGATCCAACCCATGATTTCATGATTTTGAAGTTTGACGTTTCCAGGATAAAATTTTTGAAGATTCAAGGTTTAGAGTTGTCTCCCAATTTAGTCAAACTTGGATGCGAATTCAAAATCTTTTCTTTGAATAACAACTTGAATGATTATGATCACGAGGAAAATAATTTGATTGTGTTAAATGGTTTCATTTCAAGATTGGATTGTAATGCTCCTATCTATGGTTCTGGTCAATTTCTTTCCTACAATGATTTCAATACAGAATATATGCAAGCATTGACGTATAATGCCTTTAAAAATGACTCTAAGGATAAAAAAGATCAATTTTTCTTAACTTGTGGTTCTCCTGTTATTGATATTAATGGTTACGTTATTGCGTTGGAAACAGCTAGTTTTATAAATAATAATGATACTTCAACGTCCACTAATTTCTTGTTGCCATTATACAGAGCTCAAACTATACTTCAAGAGATTCAGGAACATATACAATCAGGAAGCCTATTCAAGCTGATTCCATGTAAGACATTCGAAGAGGATGATAATTATTATGATCCAAGCAATCCAGTAGTAGAACAACCGGAAGATCAAACATCAGGAGTCTCAAGCAGAAGAGGTCAAAATTTGAAGATTCAACACCGCGTTAACATCAATCGTGGTACTATCCAAGTTCAGTGGGTTTTGAAAACTTTCAACGAATGTAGAAAGCTAGGTTTGCAAACATTGATTGAGTCCATTGCTAGAGAAAAATTCCCGGATATTAATGGTCTTTTGGTAGCAAAAGTTGTTCTACCTTTCGGTCCTGCATTTGACAAGATTAAAGAAGGTGACGTCTTGATTTCTGTCAACAATTTCGATATTTGTTCTTTGATTCAATTGGAAGAAATATTGGATAATTCTATTGACTCAGCTATTAGTTTAGTGTTGCAAAGAAATGGTGAAAACGTCAAAGTTACTTTACAAGTCCAAGATTTGTTTGAAATTACTAATTTGAAATTTGTTGAATGTTGCGGGGCAACATTTAATGATATAACTTATAATTTGGCAAGATATTTTGTGTTACCATTGCAAGGTGTCTTTTTGAATAATTCTATTGGAGCTTTCGCAGATATCGGTGATGACAATGTAATAATTGATTCTATTGATAGTCTTGAAATGTACAACTTGAATGATTTGATCAATGTTGTCAGAAGAATTCCAGACTACAAAAAAATACCAGTTACTTACAGATGTATCAAAAACTTGAATGAGCAAATTACCAAAATAATTACTATTGATAAACATTGGTTCAAGATGTTCAAGATTTATCAGTTTAATTACAAAACGGGTCTCTGGGATTTCGATGACATTGGTGCTAGATTTTATTTGCCATCTATTCCTATTAAGCCAAAGGTTGTTAGATTCAATTATGGTGAGTTAGCTGCCGAGTTGAGTAATGTTAGAAACAGTGCTGAGGTGACTAACATTTTAAAGAGTTTTGTTAAGGTAGAGGTTAGCTTTCCTTACTGTGTTGACGCTTTCCCAAAATCTATCAAAAGATGCTACGGTTTAATTATCGATAATTATAATGGATATGTTATTGTATCAAGATATTACATTCCTCATGATTTGTGTGATGTTACTGTTATTTTCAATGAATCTGCTTATTTGCCTGCGGAAGTCGTTTTTATGCATCCATTTCAAAACTATGTCATTCTAAAATACGATCCAACTTTGGTTGATTTTGAACCACAATTTGAATCACAGACACCAAACTTTAATACAAACAATGTTGTTTATCTAAGAAAGCATCAAAAAGTGTTATTTGTTGGTTATGACAATAATTTTAAACTTACGGTAGCTGAAACATCCATCAAAGATATTAAATCCTCGAATAATATTCAAGTCAATCCATATAACCCATTCTATAAATGTTGTAATTTGGAATTATTAAAGGTCGAGAATCAATATGTCCAAAATAAATGTAATTTTGGTGTCTTATGTGATCCAGCATCCGGTAGAATCTTAGGTTTATGGTTGAGATTCAGTGTTTTCAGCAGTAATCAAAATGTTACTTTAAGCACAAATGAAAAACCTACTATCAAATTTTCAGCAGATCATGAGACAAGTAAGAGAGTTAAACAAGCAAGCCAACCTGTTGATTATTCATATAATATGGGTGTGGACGTTTTGCATGTAATTAACATCATTTTACATTTTCAAGCTGTTAATAAACCACCTAAGGTTCGTATTTTGGAAACCGAATTTAATAATGTCAGTGTCTTGAAAGCAAGAATCAAGGGTTTGTCTGATGAAAGAATTGATTTTATCGAAATGAAATCCAATGGGTATGGTACAAACGGCAAGAGTGATAAAAGATCAACCAAGTTGAATTTTTTGGAAGTCTACAAATTGGTTTGTTCTGATTATTCCGTACCTCCTAAATATGATGCTAATGGTGTATTAGTTGATCCGACAGAAGACACAAGCTTGTCTGTTGATAGTAAACAATTAGTAAATTACAATGCTAATCAGGATTTGATGACATTGCAACCTGGTGATATTTTATTATCTGTCAATGATAATTTAGTCAACAGAATCGCTGATTTAGATTTAATGTATTATAGTAAGTACTTGAATTTTAAGGTTGTTAGAAAAGAGCGGGAATTAAACTTCAAGGTCAAGACACAGGAAGTTTCTAATACTACACATGTTCTTTTATGGTCTGGATTGGTGTTGCAGAAGCCACATTTGGGTATTAAGCAATTGGTTCATAGTTCTCTCAATGGTGTTTCCAATAATACATCTACTGGTGCCACAACCACTAAAGCTATTACATTAGGCCATAATGTTCCTAGTTCTGGTGCTAGTAATGATGCTGCAAAACATGTCCATCCTGGTTTACCTAGTGGTATCTATATCAGTGATGTGATGTCAGGATCTCCTGCTGAGCTTTTTGGGTTCGAAAGCAACCAGTTTATTACGCACGTTAATGATATTCATACACCAGATTTGGATTCTTTCAAGAAAGTTATTGCGAAAATTAGTATCATTCAGCATAAATCTACTACGTTAATGATGACCTCTGCTTTAAAGATTAGAGTTGTTAACCTTACTAATATTCCAAGTATCTTACCTATTCAGCCAAATTACTATTATTTCCCAAGCAGTGAGTTCAAGAAGGATGCAGGTTCTTACCAATGGGTTGAACATAACTATTTGGATGAGAAATTATTCAAATTTGACCGCAACAGATTTGAAGATTTCTATGCAAAGATTTGAGAAGTTTGAAGTATTGAATACAATCATTTCAGAGATTTCGAAAATTGGTTATTTTCCTCATCTTTTCTTGTTTTTTCAAAAAAAGTTAATTGTAAATTGTAAATATGGACATTCAACAAATCTATATAAACTATAATAAAAAGGTTTTCTTAAATATCGTAGCAAGGACTCTTGATCATTTATCAACATCATCTAAGCTCACATCACCGAATAAATCGGCATCTGAATCGAGTTCTTCCGATTTCGGGAGTGCATTAGCAGAATCTTCTTCAACGAGTACGTTGCTTTGTTCGCTAGTTTCTGTGAGGTCTATTCTTGATTCGTTTGGTTTTTCGGGCGTATTTTCCAGCTCTTTCATTACAATGTCCGATTCTTTCTGTACTGAAGAAGTTTCACCATCTTTTGACTCGTATTTTTCTTTACTCTCGTCCGAGGCTTTACTTAATTCATGCTTATCGTCCTCAGAATGCTTTGATTTGTCATTTGCTTTCTCAACTTGGGTCATATCCTGTTTCGACAATTTCTCTGGATTGCTTTCAGTGTCTTTGATTTGACTATTCAGATCTGAACTCTGTTTCACGTTTTCCTTCACGTCTCCCATTTGGGTATCTGCGTTCTCGTCCTCGATTATCTCAATAGGTTCTGACTCCTTATTAGCTACGGATGTGTTGCTCTTTGTGTCAGCAATGGATTTTGAGTCCAAATTTATCACTGATTGCCCATTCTGTTTTTCTAACTCGTGTTCATTTTGCTTTTTGATTTCTATTTGATTTTCGATTTCTTTTTGCTTTTCGATTTCTTTTTGGTCTTCGAGCTGTTTCTCCTCTTCCTGCTTTCTTTTCATAAATTCTTCCTCATCTGCACCTACTAAGGACTTCAATTTTTTGACTTCATTTCTAAATTTCCAATCACCAACCCACGAGGCTTTCTTTTCAATATATACAGATAACAAACTGACATCACCCTCTTCTTTGGCACTGAAGCCTGTTTTTTTATCCACTAGAATGATTTCTCTTCTCAAACGTGACACCATATATTCGAAATTTTCATAAAAGTCTTGGATATTTGAGTTCATTATTTCTTTCTGTTCTTCATTTTTCTCGTTCTCTCCCTTCAATTCATGTATTTGACCTACCTTGATAGTCTTGATTGTAGAAGAAACAGAACCTAGCAACGAAATGATTTTCTAAAAAATGCAAAAAGACACGTTAGTAATGTTCAATGACGAATTTTCACAGGTTGTGAAGAATCAATATGAATTGGATAAGTCAACGTACTTGATCAATTAAGTTTAGGTTTTCAATTCGCTCGTTGACAAACTCTTCTTCGCTCTGTTTTTGGGACATCTTCTCTCGATAAAAACCTGCGCGTCTTATTTGGGAAGTATCCACCGCAGAAAGATCTAATAAACAAGACAAGAAATGGTTCAATTGTGCTGGGTGCTTATCGTAAACTGGAGTAACCTAACCTAAAATGATAGCATATTTGTATATGTTGTAGTACTGAAAGATATGAGAGGTGACGATTTCGATATTCACAATCATATCAGTCACGCGCCTAGATAAAGGGCATGCACGTGAGTGTTTTTCCCAAGAAGAAAAAAAAAGTCAAAAGTCACAAACTTCGGAAATTCGCAATCTATCTCGAAATTGTTGAAAAATCAAAATTTTAGAATTTCAGAAAAGCCAAAAAAACACATGATTCATAACCATGCGCAAGAGATGTTATAGTTTTCAGTTTTCTCATTTTTTGCCCCAAAAACTGTGAAATCCAAACACCAGGAGGAAAAATTAATTTTTCAGGAACTTTTCAAGAAATGAAAAAAAATTATGTCTTGATGCTATGAAAGTCATCATATGAAGTATGAAATAGAATGAATGTGAGAAAGAGAAAAAATTCTATTGCAAGGCCCACTGTAGGAGAAGAATCTGAAGAATAGCATAGTATAGAATTGAAAAAAAAAAAAAAAAAAAAAAAAACGAAAGAAAATAGAAACTAATTAGAAAGAGCTTAAACACTCTAACACTATCACCAGAATACTAGACAAGCAAAACATATCAACAACGATTGTTAATTAAAAATGGATACTAAAGAAGTTCTTGTTTTAAGAGGTACCTTAGAAGGTATGTGAAGATGAAATTGTGATCCTGTGTGAAAATGCGAAGGGGGCCCATTGGATGATGTCTCAAAAGGGAGGGGGGTACACACGAGGGATGAAATACAGTGGGCGATTCGCAAACTGAGATATTTGGAGATATTTTGCTTAAAATCATAAAATAGTTTGAATAACGTGAATTGGGGACAGCGAAAGCACTGAATGAATGTCTGATATGGAGACCGTTAACGAAATTACCGTTGGAATTGGGATAAAATGTGCACTTCGAGACAGATCACGGATTGGATACCAGAGAATTGCTAGTCAAGTTTCACCGCTTGAAAGAGGCTTATGTCATGACTGTACTCGCATCCGTCTCAGGAACTCAGATATATGGAGAACAGCCAGGCGAATGTATCCACCCACTACCTGCCACCAGAACTCGTCATTCAGCAGCCCCGTCAATATTTTTACACAATTCTAATCAAGATGTCCTGTTTTTACTAACTTATTCTAATTAGGTCACAACGGTTGGGTTACTTCCTTAGCCACCATCCCATCTGCTCCAGATTTATTAGTTTCTGGTTCCAGAGATAAGACTTTGATCACCTGGGATTTGACCAAGGGTGAAGCCAGTTACGGTGTCCCAAAAAAGTCTTTCCACGGTCACTCTCACATTGTCCAAGACGTTACCATCACCCCAGATGGTAAATACGCTTTGTCCGCTTCTTGGGATAAAACCTTAAGATTGTGGAACTTGGCTGAAGGTACTACCGTTCAAACCTTTGTTGGTCACAAGGGTGATGTCTTGTCTTGTTCTATCTCCAAGAACTCCAGACAAATTGTTTCTGCTTCAAGAGACAGATCCATCAAACTCTGGAACACCATTGGTGAATGTAAGGGTACCTTGAATGGTCACAATGACTGGGTTTCCTGTGTCAGATTCTCCCCAGATGACGAAGCCCCAACTATTCTCTCTGCTGGTTGGGACAAGAAGGTTAAAGTATGTATAATTATTTGAAATGTGGGCTCTAAACGAATAGAATAATTTAGATGATCCACAAAGAAAATCTGATTTAAGAAAAAAAAAGATCCAAATGATGTTAAAAATAATATTTGCTACTTCAGACGATTTCACGATCGAATGAGACATTACATTATCACCAAGATCTCTGATGGGATTTTTTTTTATGTTTTATTAATAGTATCAGAAATTGAGTGATGCTTTGTGTTTTATCTAAATTTCTTCTCAATGTTTATGAAATTTATCTTCGATTCATTTGAAGAAAATACTAACTAGTTTTTCTATAGTCTTGGGATTTAACTGACTCCAACTTGGAAGCTGACTTCATCGGTCACAACGGTTACGTTTCTGCTTTGACCGTTTCCCCAGATGGTTCTTTATGTGCTTCCGGTGGTAAAGATGGTTCCATCTTCTTATGGGATTTGAGTGAAAACAAATCTTTATACACCTTGAACTCTGGTGATGAAATTTACGCTTTGGCTTTCTCTCCAAACAGATACTGGTTATGTGCTGCTACCTCTTCTTCTATTAAGATCTACAACTTGCAAGAAAGAGAATTGATGGATGAATTGAAACCAGAATTTACTTCTGAAGCTTCCGGTAAGGAACCAGAATGTATCTCCTTAGCTTGGTCTGCTGATGGTCAAAACTTATTTGCTGGTTACACTGATAACGTCATCAGAGTCTGGCAAGTCATGACTTCTAGTTAAATATAGTTGATTTTCTATTTTTCCTAGAGTCAGTAATTTGCAAAACAAGACAACACAAAAACGAAAACAACAACAAAGAATATATGTATAGCTTTAAATGCTAAATATTTTATTGGTTGAATTTTATTATATAGTTTGTTGAATTTTATTTTCTTAAAAAAAATTATTCGATGTAAGGTATCCGTTAATATTCATGTTGTCAATTGTGTATTCATGTTGACACAAGAATATTTACTTTGACGCTTTTGAATTCTCGCAACTAGACTGGCATATCTTCAATTTGCGGGGTCAAAAAGCATAAGGATCTTACATATAGAATTTAAAATGTACGATATATGGCAGTCTAAAAGTTACGAGTGGATCAAGTAACTGCACAATCTAAAACCAAGACGACGAGACGTTTCCGATAAGTTTCAATAATTATTAGATATTTTAAAGCAGGCTTTAAACTTCTAGGTTTTCAATGTTTTACTTTCTGTCGGCATGATGTTTTTATAATAACTATAAACACTAAGACTGCATTTATCTTCTTTGTTCAATAAGCTGGAAATGTAACTGGTTTACATTGTGTTTGGGCATATTCTTCAAATTCTCGCTACAGCTCTTCAATTGAAAAAAAATTTTTTTTTTCTAAAGATGCTTAATAAGTCTACTAATTAGATCATACCTTATTTACTCAAAAAAATCTTTGCATTAAACTTCAACTGGTTAATAAATAAACTTATTGGTAGTCCCAATCTCAATGCAATGTAATTGTGATCACGATACAGAAGAATTGAAATAATCTTAGGCATACCACGCGTATTGAATAAATTCTTAAAATAGTAAATTTCCTGCATGTTTTCCTGAATTGGATATTTTATGAAATAAATAATTGAACATGCATGAATGCCCTTTATATCACGTTTCTCTTTTGTGGATTGCTTTTTTTTACTGCACATTTGCCAAAAGTGTCGTTTGCCTATATGAGGAGCAAGTGATTAAAATTTCGGAAATTTAAACTCTTCCTTCACTATTATAAAAACAAGGCCAATATGGACACATTAATACAATATTTAGATAGAAGTTTATGCTTGATAAAATTCAGCAAAAATAGGTATTTAATAACAGATTTCTGCACCTTCATGACAAATATGTAGATGCGACTTATTAAAAACAAAAAAGTAAATATAAGTCAACAGTAAATAAAAACACACCAAAAATGTTCACACTTCAAATCTTATTATCTTGCTTGGGAGCTGTTGTTTTATCAGCACCAATACACTCAACAACTACTTTGGAAGTTGCATTTCCAACATCCAACGATGTTGGATTTCCTGGTGTCACTGCAACCAACATCGCCCCTTTCTTGGCTCAAACTGATCCTGTTGCTATCAAGTTTGGGACACCCTCATCAACTTACAGTTTACCGCAACCAATTGAAACAGCATTGCAAGGATTAGGTTCAAATGCAAACTCCGGCAAAGAAAATATCTTCCACCATATGGGAACTTTGTCACCTTATTACACATCGGATGGATTTGGAGTTTACAATTACGGAACACCAGCTCAATGTCGTATAGTTCAGCTTCACTCTTTATCTAGACATGGTTCTAGATATCCAACAGATGAAATTGATGTTCATAAAATATTAGAAAATAGAAATTTCACAGCAACTGGAGATTTGGAATTTCTAAAGTCATGGAATTACACACAAGGTGTAAATTTATTGACAAAATTAGGAAACCAGCAATTGTTTCTCGGTGGTGTCAGAACATTTATGAGATATGGTCAATTATATGATTTTGATAATCCAGAAAAAATTGTAGCAAGAACCACTTCCCAAGATCGTATCACAAAAAGTTCTGAATACTTTTTATCTGGATTTTTTGGATTAGACTTTGCTGATTATGTAAACTTAGAAATTATCATTGAAAATGACGGATTCAATGATACTTTAGCACCTTACGATAATTGTCCACTTTACAGTGACGAAAACAAATCTCCGATTTATGCCAAATATATGGAAAAGTATTTAGACGGTGCTGTTAAAAGAATTAACTCTCAATTAAATGGGTTAACATTGAATGCAAATGAGGTTTTCCAAATGCAACAATTATGTGCATATGAAACTAGTAACAACGGTTTCTCTCATTTCTGCAATTTATTCACTGCCGAAGAATGGGAAGGTTATGAATATTATAACAGTTGGACTTGGTACGACGCAAACTCTTTTGGATCTCCTCAAGGTAGAGCTCTTGGCTCTGGATGGGTTGAAGAATTTAAACAAAGACTTACTAAAACTGAATATAACCCTGCCCATCAAACTAATCAAAATTCAACTTTTGACTCTAATCCACTTTACTTCCCAACCAATCAAACTGTCTACTTTGATTTTTCTCATGATTCAGTTATCACCAATATTTTTACTGCTTTAGGGTTTGAAAGTATGAAGTCTAACTTCTCGTTGGATGGTAAACTTAATGAAGGCACTTTCCAATTAAGTAAATATGTTCCATTTGCTTCTCAAACATATTTCGAAGTCATCGAATGTGACGAGGAAATTTCTGCTCAAAGAAGTAGTAACAATCAAACTTTATCTAGTTCTCCAACAAAATATATTCACATGATATTGAATGACAACTCTTATCCTTTGGACAAAGCTATTCCAAGTCATTGTGAAGAAAGAGTTGATGGTTGGTGTAAATTTGACCTGTTTGTCGAATATTTGGACACTTTGTGGGAAAAGGCAGATTTTAGCGAAGCTTGTTTTACAGGTAACTTTTCAAATTCTATTGTTACTGATGGTGTTCCAATCAAGAATTAATTCTTTTAACTAAAGGTTAATTTTATTTCTTTTCTTCTTTTCTTCGTTGATATTTTCTTCTTCTAGTCTATATCTTTACCATTGGTTTATTATTTACAATATTTAAATGCATGCTTATTTTTATTATACTTAAAATGAAAAAACTGGATCTGAGTATGATTCTTTATCCCTACACATTTTTTTTTTACTAAATTTTGTTTATGTTTTACACAAAAGCTCAAACTATTTGATACTTTTCCTTATTATGTATGTATATCAGCATTTGTGAAAAATTCTATTACATGTGTGACTTTATGAGAAATTTAAAAAGTTTGTAAATTAATAGAAGTATAATATAAATTATGTAAATAAACACAGAACTGGAGCCAGCCAGAACTCTAGATTGAATAAGAAAGAAAATCAAAAGCAAAAAATGAGTATGATAGAAAATTAAAGCAAACCTAAAATAGCAACAACACCAAGAGATCCAAGACAAAGTCCGTTGACAAGGTTTCCATTAAAGATTACCTCTGGTCCGAAAGTGGCTGCTCCAGCATGAGAGCTTACTGAGGCAGAAGATTTCTTTTTCTCACCTGAGGTTGATTTGTGTGATTTCTTTTTCAGTGAAGTTGATGATGAAGTTGTTGTGAGTGTGGTTGAATTCATATTATCATATGAATATAATGAGGTGGAAGATGCCATGGTAGAGTTAGAATCTGAAGAAATAATACTCCATCCACTCTTTAAACCAGTGGAAGAGGAAGAGTTTGAGGAAGAACCTGGAGAGTAAGAATCTTCGTTGTCGCTACTATCATCATCATCATCATCATCGTCATATGTTATCGAGGTACGCAAAACATTCATATTAGATGTAGAGCTTGGTTTTGAGGATGAACTGTGTGAAGTACTGGTGATATGGTGCTTTGAGTTATTTTCCTGACTGCTGCTACTGCTGCTTTCACTATTTGAAGCTGCAACAAAGCCAGTAGCGTAAAGTGACAAAAATAATAAAGAGATTTTCATTTGTGAATATTTGAATGTGCTTGATTGAATTTAGTACAATAGAGAGATATACTCAACAAGGATGTTACAGAATTAAATACAAATACAAAAACCTGCAGAAATTTTAGTATATATATATATTTATTTATCAAATGAGAGAAAAATCGCTTACTCAAATTTACGAGTTTAAAATAAATTCTAAATGTGGATGGATAGGCAATTTGCTGTCTTAAGGTGATATACAATTATGGAAATATGGGTATTACCAAAAATTAGGAATTTTCATGCATGTTGAAATTTAAACCTGCTGCGTGCCAACTACTGAGGCAGTGGAATGGCTCTAAAGGAAAATCAAATGTGAATTTTCTAAAAATGGGATCTGTGACTGAACCAAATTAATCCTTTCGAACAAATTTCTGCAGATTATAGATTAAAAAGCTATTTATAGAAAAGTAATTTTGAATAATCTTATTTAAGATAATAATCAAAACTCTTTCAAATGCTAAATAAAAAAGGTGTGCTGTTTGGGCCGCATATTTCAATGCAGCTCAATAGATGCCATGTGTGGCTGCTACAAAGAGCTTAACACAAGAGAATTGAGGTAAAAATCCAATTTGATGCTCCATTTCATGTTGGCGAATCTTTGAACTTTACAACTGCGTAGAATGAGCTGTTATAATAATGATTTCATCATGTTGAATTTGAAAATATTAGTATTGCGTTATGTGCACACGCACATTTTGAAATATAAGGTATTTTCTTCTCATTCAACATACAATATTGAAAAGAAAATATACCGAGACCTAGATTACCTCAGTGAACATCTCAATCAATTTGGATGCGTACTGGTAACATCTAAAATGGGAAGATTAGTTAATTGAAAACTTTGAAATTTAGTATAATAATTATTTTTGCTTTCTCCTGCTTTGAGAATTATCTTATGTTGTCAAAAATTGAAAATCAGCCTCCCAGCAATAAAAGTCCGTTGGACTATTCTGTGCTAATACAAACAGACTCGTTTCAACAACAGAACTATCTCAAAAGCAATCAGCACACAAGACATCTCATTAAGGAGGTAGAGGCCAAGAGGATTTTCCACAATATTTTTTTTCTAATAATTTACAGGTTAGCATTGTCAACTGCATGCCATTTGTCAGATGCTGTGCTTTTCTTTACTACTTATAATGTCTATGGCAGATGCGCATCGATTGGGTTACAGATATTATTTGCTTTCAATATTGCTTTAGGTTTCACTAGACAAGTTCAAAACCCAGTACCCTCTAATATCACTAAGCCAATTACTTCAAGTCCGAACAGCGAGTCATTGACTGAAAAATCCCCAAATTTGCACAAAAATAACATAGAGAACACCATTAATACGCAGAAAAGTATTTCCTTGTCTTCAAACACCAAAGTTCCATCACAAATAGGAAATTCGTCGATCGTTCCAAGTCTGGTTAATTCAAAAAACATATTACCATTTGATTATTCTTCGGATGCCTTCCAAAAAGATTCGATCAATTCAAAATTCAAAAAAACTATCAAGCCTTCGTCTAAATTCTTATACCAAATGAATTCTTTGAGTCAAACCTAACATATTGTTGATTGAATGAAAGCTATATAGTAAGTTCTATGTATGCTACCGTAACGTTTGAAAATTCCATAAAAAAGTCGTTACAATTTCTCATTTATATATATAATTACTGTACTATTGAAAACTTACAAATAGAATAGTATCAAATAAGCAATATATATTTCATGGTTTTTCAGACACAAGTTTACCAACTACTGGATACTTATTTTTGTATGTCTTTTCCCACTCGTCCAAAGCTTCGCGTTCCATATCGGTTAAATCTTTCAAATCATCAATTGGTTCGTTATAGCTCTTGAACATATCTATATCAAAGGAATTCTTGGCCAAACCTCTGGACGCATCATGTCCGGCGAAATTAGAGTAAGCTCCCAGAGGGCCATAGAAGTTTCTAGCAGCGGTACAATCGTACACTGTTCCTTTTACCGCAATGAAAATTTCCTCGCTGTCATGGCCGTTATATCTCCACAATTCTCTAGGGGTGAAGTCTCCTACCACTATAGGGCTCTTTTTTTGAACAGAATCAACTTTTGTATTTTTTTTGGTGTCATACTTGCTGTTTGATGCTGGTGCTAAAAAGGCAATTGCAACATAAATGGTGAATGCACTCAAAGCTAATAGAAGTAAAATGTTCATATTGAAATTATGTGTTTGATCAAATGTGCTATTGATATTACATTAGTGTCACAAGAAGTTTAGAAACAAATCATGAATTGTATGCTGATTAATATTAATGGTGCGAATTTAAGAGCATCAAATGTGCGAGCCAGGTTTCGCTTTTTTTTTATGCAATCATCTTCAATATTCATCATGGTTTTTCTGCATCAAACGAAAATATAGTTTGATCAACTCTTCAAATGTATTTAATTGTAGAAAATACGATGGAATCCTTTGTATGGTAGAATAGATTCTGATTGGAAGCGTTAATTGGAAGATCATGGTAGACGTGAAAAGGCAAAGAACCTTTTTGAATGAGTACGATGGTTTTCAGCCAACTGGTAATGACAAAATTTCAAACATAGATCTTGTGCAAATATTGAACCAAAAAAATCCGTCAGAATGGTTCTTTGAAAATTTTATTTCAATGAAGAAACCAGTGCTTATAAATGGGGTTCTTAAAGATATTGATTGCAAAAGCTTCAAATTAGACAATATTTTAAAAACTCTTTCTTACAGTGATGGTTCTTATGATACAGTTCAAGTGGAGAAGAAAATTGCTGGTGGATTTGGAAGCGGGTCTCAAAGAGAGAAAGTTTCATTTGATCAATTCATTAAAAATCTCAAAGAAGGAAAAACAGATGGATATTTAACTACTCAGTATGAGCATGATGATAATATTGATGAAGAAGATGAAGACAGCACTAACGATAATATAGCAGATAATGAGAGTGATAAAGCGGCTCTCAAGATTAAGGAAGCAATTGATTCCAAGGCTAACATAGAATTTTTAGAGAATAAAAGTGATGCTGAATCCGAAGATTCGTTAGATTTTAATGATGTACATGATGACTTTGATGATTTAGAAGACATTGATATTGACATTGATGATAATGAAGTACCTGTTGCCTCGTTTAGTGACTGCGAGGACGAAGAGTCAATGTATAAAGACGAAGCAATAGAGAGAGTTCACGATTTAATTCAAAAGCCTTTGACTGCTGCAATTAAGAAGTCAATATGCTTGCCTGTAATTCCTTCGTTTTTGGACACATTAACTCCCCAGCAAATTAACATTTGGATAGGCTCATCGAAATCAATAAACGAAGATGTAAACGAAAATGATCAAATTACTGCTAAAAACTTCTTGGAAAAGTTGGGTAAAAGGATTCCAGGAGTACAAGGTACGTCATCGGGCTTACACCATGATCATGCAAATAACTTGTACATTCCAATAGAGGGCACGAAAAGATTTACTATTTTCGCCCCAAGTGAAGCGAGCAACCTATATACAGTTGGTGATATAGAACATATTTATGAATCGGGTGTGATTGATTATAAAATTAATGATAAAGCACCAAGTTGGAAGCACATAAGAAGCGACGGCGCTACAATCGATGATGATGATAATAATGATGATTACGAACTTGAAAACTATAAAACATCCATGGAAAATGTGAAAAAGGACCCACCTTCTTTTTCAAAGATTCCGCCATATTTGATTCATTTGAATGATGTAAAGTCCGAAGAGCTTAAAAAAAAGTTAGATAATATCAAGAATGATATCTTTCCAGGTCTCGCAAAGGCTACCTCTTTGGAGGTTGAGTTGGGGCCTGGTCAAATGCTTTATTTGCCAACTGGTTGGTTTCATGAAGTTTCATCCTACGGAAATGTACATATTGCTTTGAATTATTGGTTTTATCCAAATGATGGCGAAACTTTTGACAAACCATATCTCGATAGCTTTTGGCCTAAAGATTATAAAAGAACCAAAAAAGCTATCGAGATTTACCAAACCAGCAATATTCTTGAAAATTGAATTGACTTAATAAACTAGATTTTTTTTGGTTGCTGTTTTTAGTAGGTACTGTGGGTGGAATTGCATTCTGACTATTTTATCAATGGAGTTTTTGATTTCACAATTCGTACATGCTTTATTTCTAATAAATTGAATGTAGTTTCAAAGCATAAACTCCAGCTTTAATTTTTGCTGGGTTCAAGTTTACTTGGAAGTTTGAACTTAAAAGCCAAAATTTAAAAAATATCGAATATTAGGTTTGGGAGGACTAACCATCATTTATTCAAAGCATTTGCCAATCGCTACTCACTAGACTATTCGACGACGATGATTTGTCAGAGTATTCCGAATATATGTCTTTTTTTAAACCACCAAGTTTTTGCTTTTCATAACTTTTAGTCAATAGACTATTTTCCTTTATCGAAGAATTAAGTTGCACAGATTGATCATAAAATATTCTAAACAACCTGAAACTGAGTATTGTTAGAGAAACATTTTTCACCATACTATTATCATTAACAGAAGCATCTACTTTATTGACTAATTCCAAATCAATTCTCAGAAAATCTCCTACCAGATTTGAATCATCCTTCAGACTTTGTAAATCTTCAGTTACTTCTAATATACCCCCAGCAGCATAACTGTTTCTTTTGCTAGAATTATCCCGATTTTTTTTTTTTCTTAAAACAAAAAGATTGTAAAAAAACCCAGTTTCAGTTTCCTGATATTGTTCAAGTTGGTTTTTAAGTTTTGATTTCAAACTTGGATTCTTCATTGTAAAGCCATCATTTAAATTATTCCCACCACTAACAATCAGATAAAGCAATTCATCAACATTGTAAAGAGTGTTATAAGTGATATAATTTTCATCATCATTTCGGAAAATTTCCATGCATTCTGCCATTGTGAATAAGTTTATCACAATTTTAGACACTACGATTGAAAACTCAAATAATTCAATCAGATTTAAATTATGAATTGAATTCGGCATATCTATCACATTTGACGAGTTAAATATTTCATCGTAGGAATATCCGTTTAACATCAATAACAAATTTTTTGGGGGAACTTTAGATATCATTAATTTTTCGCTTTGCTCCATAAATTTATCATTCATAGATATCTGTAAAAAACTGTCCAAGTTTTCGTTGAGTCCATGAATTATGAATTTATAAAATGGCTTGGAAGGAGGATTTATTCTAAAAGGTAAGTTGATATTCAAGTAGTAAGAAGAAAAGTAGAGGAATTGACATATGAGCTCTAAAGAAGATATCAACGATCTACTATTATAGCTTATGTACCTATTTATCGGAATAACTGATTGACACCCAATACTTAGTTTATTAATAGGATTAGTTTTGATTTTCCTTATTAGAAGCAAGTTACACAATTGTTGATATAGCAAAGCTCTTTCGTTGCGAATCGATGACTGTGTATCTATTATTGACAATTTATTTTTCCTTATATTTTCTGAGATAAACAGTTGTTTTGAATTGAAAGTCTTGATCAATATCTCTTCATTTTTCTTATATCGTGTTTGCTTTTTTTTCAATAACTCTTGAAGAAATAACTTTTTAAGCCGTAATTCATGATTGCTTCTCTCTAGCTGTTTCTTCAAATTATGGTTTGCTTGAATTCTCCTTTTTAAGTTATTCGTCTCAACAATTTTGAGCTGCGTAGCCAAAGTCAATACAGATTTATTTGTTTTTATCTCATTTATACGATCTATGTAGTCTTTTGGATGTGACTGTCTTAATATATCGGAAATTTCATTTCTAAAATTAGCTGATTCCATTAAAATATTCAAGTACTCAACTTTTAATGACATTTTCCTATTGATGCAAGAACTGCAATACATGGGATACTGTGTATTCTGAACTCCATTTTGATATGCTAAGTGATCAGGGGACTTATTGCAAATCCCACAATTTAACATGCTGGAAACTTAAGTAGCGAATATCAAAGCATAAAGACACCACAAAAAAAACATATAATTCAATATGCTATCCTCTAATTATCTATATTATTCCCAACTAAAATGATCATATATAATTGTTTGATTATTGTTCATGAAGTTAGGAGTGAAACTGGGGGCTGCATCAGAGATAAGGGTTGATTGACAGGACGACCACATAAATGGAGTCTTTGGAAATCAAACTAAAAAAACATATCACGTGCAATAATTCATTAGTATATTTGGGGAACTTTTTTTGGTTTCTTTTAGGGCGGAAGTTGTGCTTGATAATACAAAATTATTGGATAGCATATTTGAATTACATAATCTTCCTTCATTTCAAATCGAAGAAACTTGTTTTTAAGATAGTTAAGTCTGTAAATCTTTATTGAAGAATCCTGGTTTAAGTCCTAAGTCATTGCCTCAAAAACAATATATGCTTATGAGTGTGATGAAGAGATTCAATCTTGGGACAACTTTAAAGTCTCTAAGAACTTTCAGTTCGAAGAATAATAGGCTAAGGTCCCCGGATGTTGTTGGATGCTCTGAATTCAGTATTCCACAAAAAAACTACGACTTGCAGTTGAAAAGGATATTCGATGATGAGGCCTACTGGACCAAGTTAGTTGGAGCAAATTTTTCAAAAGAAAAACTGAGCGGAGGTATTTTGCATCTGTTTTTCAAACAACCAGATGTTGTCAAGGAAACAGGGTTGTTCAAGAATCCCTTTTTGAAAACTCCAGAGGGTTTATTAGAGTTTTGTGATTTTATGTTGAGCAAAGCAGAAATTATTGTTCAAAATTTAATCAGTGATCAATCCGAAAATGGCTTGAAAAACTATATAAAAAATTTGGATACCTTGAGTGATATCCTCTGCAAAGTGATAGATTTGTGTGAGTTCATCAGAATTTCGCATCCTAATCCTCAATTTTTAGAAGTTTCCCAAAAATGCCATGAAAAGATGTTCAATTACATGAATTTATTGAATACGAATGTTGAGTTGTACTCGATCTTGAAGACACTCCTACATGATTCCAAAATGAGCCACATTAGATCACAGCTTAGCCAGGAAGAAATAGTTGTAGGAACAATATTGTTAGAGGATTTTGAAAAATCTGGAATTGATAAAAGTGACGAGGACAGAGATTTATTCATTGAAATTTCATCAAGAATATCAATTGTGGGCCAACAATTTAACAATAATACAGCCGAAGTATCTTATGTGAAAATCCTGCTTCTGATAAATGATCTTAAGGCTTCTTTACCAACATCAATTTACAACGAAATATCAATAATTAAAAACGATAGAACGTGTGAAATAAGAGATGGAAATTTAATTTTCCCAATAAATTCACATATTTCATATATTCTTCTTCAAAACTGCTCGAACGAGTATATTAGAAAATTAATCTGGACAGAATTGAATAGCGCTTCTCAGAAACAAATAAGAACTTTGGAATTACTTTTAAATTACCGAAAGTTGTTAGCATTGAAATTAAATTACAAGGATTTTAATGATTATCAGTTGATTGATAAAATGTCTAAAAGTCCAAAAAATGTATTAGCTTTCCTAGAGAATTTGAAAACAAAAATTAAGCCTTTGTGTATAGAAGAACTCAAAAAGTGTTGTGCTCTCAAATTGAAAGATCTTGAAAAGAATCCTGAATTAATTATAAATTCCAATCAAGTCTATAAGAAATTGCTTTCCATGGAAAAGACTGTCAATGCATTAGATGATAATGACATCATCAATTTCATTAAACCTTGGGATAGAGAATATTTGATCAAAAAGATTTTGACAAACAAGAAAAGAACTTCTTTGAATACTTTTAAAAATATGAAAACACCAATTTCTCAATTTTTTTCTCTCGGGACAATTTTTAGCAATCTTTCAGAATTTTTAAAGATTATCTATGGGGTTAAATTGAAATTTGATAAACCTAAAACTGGAGAGATTTGGCACTCTGATGTTCGGAAACTTTTGTTGGTTAATGCGAATGATGAAACTGACATTATTGGTATCATATATTTAGATTTATTTGAGAGAATGAATAAATCTCTTAATCCTGCACATTTTACAATTGTTTGTTCTAGAAAAGTGACAGATGCCTCTGAATTACAAAACTGTGAAATACTCAATGAAAGCGACAATAGCAATCCAAAACATAATAATAATAAGTACATTCAATGCGTTCGTAATTCAAAGGGTGAAGTATTCCAACTTCCAATAATTACGTTGGTGTGCAATTTTCACAAAAGTGTGCAAAATAAGGATGGAGAATTGATGAAAACAGCCCAATTAAGATTTTCTGAAATTGAGACATTATTTCATGAAATTGGACATTGCTTACATTCGATGTTTGGCAAAACTAACTTGCATAATGTAAGTGGTACTAGATGTTTAACTGACTTTGTAGAACTTCCAAGCATTTTAATGGAAACTTTCACGAAAGATAGTAGAGTTCTTAGCTTTTTGAGTGACTCTCCATCAACTGAGAATCTACAAGAAATTATTTCCATTTATCAATCCGAGAGTGATGTTTTCAAATATTGTGATATCTACTCTCAATTGAAAATGGCATATTTAGATCAGCAGTTATATTTAAACACACCAAATCCTAAGTTGATCAACGGAAGAGGAAATAAATCCATAGAAATTAGTCAGGAAAATAATAATTTACATTTGATAAATGCTGAAAACATTGACATGTTGGTGTCTTCAAATTTAGATTATTCAAAAGATATTTATCATAGATGTGAAAGAGATTTAGAAATTTTGGAAGATGATGCTGGCTCCTGGTATGGTAAATTTGGACATTTATTTACCTATGGTACCACCTACTATACATATTTATTTGACAGAGCTATTGCCTCAAAAATTTACAAGGAATTGTTTTCAGATAATCCATTCAATGCAGAAGGTGGGAAATTATTTAGATCTGAAATTTTAAAATGGGGTGGGAGCAAAAATCCTTGGGTTTGTGTTGCCAGCTGCTTAAGGGATGACAGATTGATCAAGGGTAATAAAGAAAGTATGAAACTAATAGGTGATATTGAGGATGTCAAATAATTTTACTCTAGTTGATTATAGTCATTTTATTGTAAATAGAATCGCTGAAATATATATCAGTAAGCATATATCATTTAATGGTAGGCTGGTAACACACCCCAGCATAATTATATTCTACTAGATTTTCTTTCAAAAGTTCGAATTAAACTAGGAAATCTCAAATTGAGACGACATAATATTTTAATATCTACATACATATATATATATATATATATACAACAAGAATTTTTCATTTCTTAAAAAACCTCAATAAAGTACCAATATTGCTAATAGATGGGAATCTCACCTATTCAATTTAATTGAGATTTCTTTTGATCCACATTCCAGAGCCAGTATTCACCTCCTCTATATATTCCATAACCAATTAAACCAATTCCAGAACTTCTTATAAATAGTTTCCAATTTTTGGAGTTGACACCTGCCTTTTCACCCTTGAAAACCATTCCTGTGGCCATATAAGTACCTGCAGCAATGGCCACTGTTGTAGCCAATACTTGACACTGGATACATGGTTTTTCATCAGAAAGATCTTTGGATTCTGGAGGGTTGAATACTTTCAAAATGTTTGACATATTTCAATAATAGTTTTTGATTTGATTTAGCCACAAGCATGGCATTCCAAGTAAATTCTGAAATTCAATATATTTATGAATGATGCAAGATACTGATGAAGTATTATTCATATACTAATTTTTTTTTTTCTGCATGATACTATATATAAACGAATATGCTTTGCAATTTTGGAATAATGTACTCAATATTTTTATATGGAAGTCAAAATAGAGTCTACGAAATGATTGGTGAAATCATGCTAACTAACCATACATATAAGCAATCTGAAAATTAAGGTGGCAGATTATACTTAGCATTTGAAAAGACAATCTGCTTTTATTTGGAAGACTAATGGTAGTTTCAGATATAGAAAAACAGAGATTGCTAAATATTGCAAGGAATAAGCAACTACTCAAGCTGTTGAGCTTAGATAAAATTACTCAGAGCATAAAAAATGAAGTAGAGGAACAAAATAATAATAAAAAGGAAGAAAAAAGTAAAAAAGTTCGCAGAGCGAAGACCCTCAAAAATGCAGAACCAACTAGAAAATCAAGGAGATTGCAAGGAGTGAAAGCTGAGGATACGGATGAGTATAAACTAGCAATGGAAGTTTTGAAAGGTCATAATGGCGATACTGATAACAAGTTAAAGAATGATAATGAATATGGTATCAGCCTAAACGGAAAAGGTATCGATGTTCGGAGAAAATTGCCAGTCAATGCAAACTTAATGGAGAACCCGAGAGCAGAAAGTAATGGAATAAAAACTGAAGATGATAAAAAACTTGAGTGGAAGATTTTATCGGAATTAAATCAAATAATAGATCAATATGATTCAAATGATCTGAAAAATTATCCTGTAAAGCAGGAAGGGACGGAGAAGGATTTGAATGATATAAAAGAAATCAATGATAGCATAAGTAATTTGAAAATCTACGATAAATTTGCTGCAAATAAGATCTCACTTACAGAAGATAGAATGTCATACGTGAGGTTTCATCCCACGAGCAAAGAAAAAGTGGTGATTGGTGGAGACATTTTGGGAAATTTAGGTATTTGGAATTCTAATAACGATGACGTAGAAGGTGGGACTCCCAGTGTTACAAAATTTCAATTACATAGTAAGCACATTGCCAAAGTTTGTTTTCAGTACAATAATAACAATAATATGTATACCTGCAGCTATGATAATTCTATGAGAGTCACCGATTTGAAAACTTTGAAAAGTACTGAAATAATCAGCGTAGTTGACACGGAGTATGACGAAGATATTGGAATATCCGATATGCAAATCTCGACTGGGGTGAACCAAGATCCGAAATTTAGCAATTTGATTTTCTATACAACCTTGACGGGTCATTTTGGATATTTTGACATTAGAGCACCGCCTCGCGCTCGAAATAACAATACGTGGAGAACTTTGAAAAGAATGAGCGATAAGAAAATAGGAGGATTCAGTCTCTATCCTTTGAATAATTATTTGATATCGACAGCATCTTTGGATCGAAAGCTAAGGATATGGGATATAAGGAAGCTGACAGACACATCTTCTTGGTCAGAGAAGTTTCCCGAAGACCAGGGCTATGAACAAGAGGCTGTATTTGAAAGTCGTTTGAGTGTTAGCTTGTCTGACTGGAACTCTAGCGGTGATATTGTGTGCAACGGATATGCGAATCAGATCTGCATTTTTAACGAGGTGGATGATGCATTGAAGACTCTCAAAAGCAAGAAAGGTACGGCCAAAAAAATAAAGCCTGACAGCGTGATAAAACACAACTGCAAAACGGGAAAATGGGTATCTATTCTAAAGGCAAGATGGCAAACTAAAGGTAGAGATGGCTACGAGAAGTTTGTGATTGCAAATCTTGACCATCGGGCGTTTGATGTGTACGGCAGAAACGGTGTTTTGGTTGCCAGGTTGAAGGACCCCAACTTGATGACTGCCATCCCAGCTGTTGCAAGTTTTCATCCCACCGAGAACTGGATCGTTGGTGGAACAGCAAAAGGAAAGGCTATCATGTACAGCTGACTGAACTGTTCAGACTTCTTATCTAAATCGAGTTTTCCGTGGTCGGTGATACCACAGATTGAGGGTCACGTGATCGGAAGTAGAATATCCGATTATTGGTGTATTTTCTTTTTTCATTCTAGAATTGTGACAGGGGTATGCATTGTTTGATTTCAGAGTCATCCTGATAACAGCAAAAAAAAAAATTGACTACTCATCATTAACAAGGTTTCTTTTTTAATGTATCTTTCGATAATACTCGATTTTTTTTCTTGATACAATATCGTGAACTCTTTCTTTTTTTTCTAATATTTGAGTACTAATGATTTAGTCTACGTATTTGCTTTTTTGCCTTTCTTGTTTCTTCTCTCTTGCTTGGTCCTATGCACTTGATCAAGACTTTTCTCTATAATACAATAGTTTACCAGAGCAGGATTACTTGATCTGTAGATTTGAAGTCATTCTGTTTTTTGTTTGTTTTACCTATCAAAATCGCTTCTAACTAGTTCTGGCACCTGTCTTTTGAATTTATTAAGGATTTGAATGCTTCGCGTGACTTAGAACCAAATACATATTTTTGCAACAACTATTATGAATTCTATCCAGAAAGGATCCACTTACAAACCATCACTAGCCGAGAATTCCCAGACTATTATAACAACCCAAAACATTTATCACTGATCCATAAGTTCAGTCTATTATCGTTCTATATTGAATCATCTAGCTGCTAAGCCAGAAAATGTTTGTGGAAGAAGACCCGATTAAAAGTACACTCTCCAGAAAAAAAGTCTGCATCAATGTCAGGCGTTCAGCTAATCCCATTTCCAGACCGCTTATATCAGCAAGCTCGTCAAGAAACTCAGACCTGAGTTTCTTGACTGATGATAATGAAGATGTTCAAATGAAGTCTTCTGAGAGTAAATTATATGCCACGCAGATATCATTTGATATCTCCTGCTCTGAAAATACGGATTATAATCATTTATTTCCAGGCGTATCAGCATTAGCTAGCAAGTCAGGCTTCACTTGTCCTTCAGAAAGTGAAGATGCTAGTATTCCTTTCAATAATCATAGTTATGAACTGGCATATAATAAAAACTCTATTCCTAGATTCTTAAGTGACGCTGATTGTCCATTTTCTAGATTTCTAAGATCTGGAGCTAAGTTTTCCGGTTTCCAAAAGTACAAAAACTTAAATTTCAAGGTTGACGTTCAATTTCAATATTCAGATTTAAATAATGATATTTTACATGGCTACTTGACGATTGAAAACTTAACTGAAGAAAATTCTACAATTACAACATATTTTGAATCAGAAATTATTGGAGAAACACATGATTTTTTTTCCAGAATAAATACTGATCTGTTATTCATAAATGACAAATTAGATCTTTATAATTGGAACAAGTTTCCCTCCTTTCAAAATGATCTCTATGGGAAAGTTGTGAAACATGTTAAAAATCCAAAGAAATTTTCTCAATATAAACATAAAGATTGTTTGAATCAAAGATTTGTTTACATGCGTTGGAAAGAAAAATATTTAGTTCCTGATCCGTCTGTGCAGCTACAGAATGCTTCCTTTAATGGAATATATTATGTCAGATTAGATCAGCTTAACGGTAGTATTTTGGGTTTCTATTACTATAATAAGCATTACACTGATCTTAATGACATAGATGATTTTGGTCTTAGAAAACTAGATTCCAGAAAACCTCCATCAGATCAGATTTTGACTCTACAGTTTGAACCTGACTTTAGTTTTTCTCAATCCTTTCAATTTGTTTGATTCATTGTCTTGTCTCTCTTCTCATTGCAGTTTTCCCAATTGGTATTTATTCAAGTCTGAATGCTTCATTTAGCTCCACCACTGGCATTAATTTCTTGGTGAATTAATTAAGGTTTAATGCTAGATTACCAGTCCATTTCTTTAATTTTTTTTTTTTTTTGATTTTTTTTGATTTTATTTCACTTATTCTACATGAAGATAAGTAATTTTGTTTTCTATTTATTAATTAATATTTATTATTCCGAAATTTTGACATTTTACACACCTTTTTTATCTTTCTTTTTTTTTGTTTTCTTTATTTAATAGTAGTAGTGAAAATAATATGCAGCATATTTATTCAAATTAATATTCAAGGCAGGCTCGATATAAGATTTCCAACAATTTTTAAGATAGTGATCAAATATTTTTAAAAATATCTAATTTGATTTGGCGCTTAATTTATTCATTGACTTGGGTCGGTTATATCAGAAATTTTCAAAAAAAGAAAATATAACATCCTGTTGAAACACATAAAAATTCTTAAAGTTTAATTTTCAATTTCTTATCTTTTTAATATCTAGATTACTATCTCCATTGCTAAATACAAAGAGTGAACATATAGGTCAAAACTAAAAAAAACAAGTCTAAATGTTGTCATTAGATGCTTCCCCTATACCTTTTCCTAATCTAGCTAAACAATCACCTCTTGATATCATTTCATCTTCATCAACAGACTTCACCACAGAAACGAGGACACTAAGTAACCAGAGTAATCTTATAAAGAATGCCACAACTCTGTCACAAGCAGACGACATAAATAAAAGTTTTAAATCAAAAATTATTTTTGACCAAACTTCTACAACTAAAATTCTAGTAAATGAGAAAACCGAAAACAAAATAACCTCAAAGTCAGTCAACCAGAAATTTTCGAGAAGTTTTGTTGATTCTACACCCTTATCGCCAATTTCTGTCATCTGTAATCTATATGATTCGGCACAAACAAATTTTTTGATCAGAGAAGACACTCAAAGAAATAAGAATAGCAAAAAATCACAAATTCCAGAATCAAGTTTTATATTTCGAAGAAATAATAAATCTTCGATTTCAGAAGAAAACATTATTTATAAAAGTAAACATGCTTCAAACTTAAATTTAACTTCACCGATTAGTAAGCGAAGCGAAAATTCTGCTTTAACTAGTGATACAAATTTCACTCCAATGAAAATTATTTCAAGTACAGATTCAAATTCAATAAAAAATTATTTTGATGGCCTCCGTAGTTCTAATAACAGTAACAGTGAAACCATCAGTATACAAGAAAATGATAAAGGCAAAATATCTGATAAAATCAAGAAGTACTTCTCCCTAAGGAACATCCCTATCTCAAGACCCAAAAATCTTTGTGATTTATATATGGAGCCAGAAAGCCCAAAAAAATCTAATTTGACGTATTCAGCTGGTTCTGACTCCCCTTTGCAAAGACAGGCATCGTATCGACAGAAAATAATAAATGAACTAATAGAAACTGAAAATGCCTATATAGAATTTCTCAAATTGATGTCAGTTAACTTGATAGAGATTCTAGATACTGCAAAAACAACTATCAAATCATTGAATTCTAATTTAATATTTAACAGCAATATCGAACTTCTAATAACCGAGCATAGAAAATTTTTGTATGAGATTCAAAAATTGACCAATTTTTCTTCCTACTCCTCCTATTCTTATTATTGTGTGTCAACAGCTTCAATTATTCCAAAAGTGATTGATAAAATGGAATCCCCTCCTAAAATGTTTAATGAAGATAATAAAACTGAAATTGAATCAAATGGTAATCTATCTGCTAATAATGGGTCAAAGGTGATTTATTCAAGTCTTACAACTGCGGGAGCAGCATTAGTTTGTAAACTAGTAGCAGAAAAAGCAATAAACACATACTTTTACGAAGAGTATTTTTCTACTTTTTCTGTGATTTCACACTTACTATTGAAATTAAATTCATTAGATAGTTCTGTATCAAAGGGAATTGAAAAACTTTTAAAATCAGTCCAGATTTTAGACAGTAATTTGGACTTGTCATTAAATTCTTTGCTACAAAAGGTAAGTTATAAGTTTCAATAATAATAATTTAACATGAATGTTTTGTTTGTCTTACTAATTATTATATATTTTATTTATAGCCTGTTTCAAGATTGGGTAAGTACAGGATAATTTGTGAAACCTTATTGAAGTTCATGCCAAGTAATGACAAGCACACACTTGAGATTCAAACACATTTAGATACCATAAGACGAAAACTTAATAATATCAATGCATTCTCTAGAGATGAAATTTTACAGTATGATGCTTCAAAAAAAAATATTTTTGATAGATTGATAATACTTCCGAAGTCTTTAAACCCAAAAATTCAAAACTATAACTGTGATAATATGGCAGTCAATTCATTTTACGATCAAGAAATACCTTTAGAATCTTTGGGGATTCCCATTTTATGTGGCTCACTGGGAGTAGTATGGATTGAACAAAATAAGTATTTTTGCCACAGTATATATGGAGTTTTGTTGTTCAAGTCGAATATCATTATTTGCCAGATTGAAAATGATCAACGCTACGTTATCAAATTTATGATACCATTAGGTTGTTGTAAGATAATAGAAACCGAAGCAACCGAAGGGCTCTATTGCACATTCAAAGATAGCTTCAAAATTTTATTCGAATATCAATTTTCTACTTTTGAGTTATTACTAGTTGGTCTACTGAAAAATGAAATTGGCATATGGAAAGAAAAGTTGGCATTGTTAACAGATTTTGTAAATGGTCCGTATGAATTTGATTACTCAATATCAGAGAGTTATGATTTTTTAACTTATATCTTACCCAATAATATAGAACCAGTTGACACCTCATTAAACAATTGTTTTTCTAAAGAATATGATTTCCTCAATAATTGTTATTTTGGGGAATTATTGTCATTTCAAATACAATATGTGAAAGATCAATCTACGAATGGGTTAAGTAGAACAAGCTCAAATTCTAATTTTAAAAAGTGGAGTACGTCTGATAAGGTAAACGAGAATAACAACAGGTTTATATCTGTTACTAAAGAAAGAAAAAAAACAAGCTTCAAGAAAAACATATCATCAGTGACTTCCTCACCAGCATTAAAATTTGAGGAAAGATTTCTGCGGAACGTTCACTTTAATATGAAAGACGTTTATAGTCCAGATTTACCGAATATGTGTGTTGATAAGCTTGATAAATTTGATCAAGATCTGCAAGAACATTACGCTAATGGCAATATAATGTCTTTTAATACAAAAAAATTCAAACAGCAATTGGTATTCTTAAAAAATGAAACGAGAAAAATATCCAACACAATTATATCAAGAAAAACCAAATGGAAGGAAGATGAGAAAGAGAATGAAAAATCGATTTGTCATCATTCCAAAACTGTTGAAGAGTCTAGTGGAAGAATTACTAGAAATGTTTCAAATGAGTCAATTACCTCCATATCCTATGTGCCCGATATATTGGGACTGGATATTAAATCGACAAAAAGAAGCAGATTTCGACATTGTCTGAGACACCTAAAATACAGGTTGAGATGAGATAGAAACTCGATATTTTGTAATAATTTATTTACAAACTGGAAATTGTAGTCAGAACATAATTTTAATTTATTTACATAAAAACCTTCTGGAAAATAATAATCTATAAATTAATTAAAAAAAAGTTGTTTATCAGAAATCATTAATCGGAATAGTTATAGCATTTAGTGGGGACCATTGCTGCCGAATTTAGGGATCGTTTAGGAAGCATCCTTGTCGAGAGAGCCAGAGAATTTCTGGAATTCACCTTCCTTTAATATTTTCAAGATAGCATCCTCAACTCTAGTCACACCAAAATTGGTGTCCAATTCTTGTTTTGAGACTTCTTCCAAAATACCTTCTTTACCCTTGTTTTGGGATGTGTAAATCTTGAATACCGAAACGACATCACTCAATGGGACAGTAGAATCCTTTCTGTAAGTTTCGTAAGCTTCTTCTGAGTCAACGAACACGATAAACTCGGCGTTTTCACCCTTGTATGAGACTTTCAACTAAACTTTTGTTAGTAAATTCCGTTTTCATAAAGCTATGGCTATCATTAGGGGTTCTATTAATTATCAGTTTCTTTTGCGAACTTACTGGATTGGACATGATTAAAAAAAGATTGTAAATGAAATGTGTTTAATTTGTTTGTATCGAGTATTTTATGATTGATATACTTATAACCTTAAAGGACATTCAAATGTTTAATCTGGGAGGAGAAAATACCAACTATTTATAATAGTAGAGTCAAGGTTAAACGAATATATTTGCTAAACTCAGCAGAGTAGTCACGCTTTTACACTCACATCAGTATGACATAGTTAAGGGAGATTCTTAGTTTTCTATTGGGTTCTATCGTAGCACATACATTAGCTATTATTTCGTCAGTAATAGCTCATTGCTCTTTATGTTTGCTCTTATAACGTCTGACTTTTCTTAATTTTTCATATACACATAAAATTAAGTTTCTTGTACTGTGGAGGTTGCAGTATAGAGGTAATAATAACCATGATCGCGCCCTTTTTCGCTTGATTACGTCAACGGACATGAAAGCAAGAAAAATAACTAGCAATGCCGTGAGTTAAAGCGCTTATGGCTAAAAACCCGTGAAAATTGATTTGTCGTCGTCTTCTGCAAAAAACAAGAAATACAATTGGCAACACATACATCTGTAAGCTGTTCAGTGGACATGATATTTGAAAAATTAATCACGTGCTATTAGTCGCATGGTTTTAACCATTAATTTATGACACGTGAACAGCACGTGAATTTCAAAGCTTTCCCCCAGTATACTTCAGATAAACCATCATATTCATCCATCAAATTGTATACTTACAAAAGAACTGAAACATCCTATGGTTTGATATACAGAAAGAAAATAACATTGAGAAAGTGTGAACATTACTATATTTACAAAGGGTAAAGAGATGTACTTGGGGCCAAATTCAAGATCCGTCGAAGAAACCTATTTCCATAATGTGAGTCTAACATCGTCAACGGCATCGTCGAAGCTCTGTTTGGTTTCCTCAGAGACATTCAAACCGTCTTGACCAAAATTTTTGACAAACAAGTCATCCGAAGTACCTTTTATCTGTTCTGCTTCATCTATGGAACGCGCAGATTCGTAACCTAGAGCCAGAAGTGCTCTTTTCTGTGCATCTATGCAATTAAACATTGCGTTTGTTCTTGTGTTGCACAAAGATAATTTTTCTTGGAATTCACCATGCTTCAAACACTGAAGTAAAAGCATCTGAATCTCAGAACAATTTTCTAGAACTGCTGCACGTCTTGTGTTCACTTGTTTGTATTCCTCGAGGTCCCGTACTTCTTTTGCTGAGAGTTTGTTCTTGCCAGCACTGGGGTTTTCAATTTTAACAGCTAGATCGGAGGTAGGATTTGGTGAATATTCCTCCTGTTTAGATTCTACTTCTAACTTTGCGTCTTTCTTCAAGAAGTACGCTTTCTGGGACTCTGGCAATTCTTTCAATAGACTGTCATTTTCTTCAACTTTTGTATTGGCAATGCCATCCCCTGTGAAAAAAGAAAAGATTCCCATTGTAAATATGATAAATTCTAATAGTTTGCTTCTTTGGCTGCTTTTGCACTTCTCAATAGCCCTGAATCCACAATTAAGCCAATGTCGATGATATCATTACTGTAATAATTACAAGAACCTCTACTACACAGAAAATTTTACCATACAAGTTACAAAAATATCAAAATATCAAACAAGAAAAAAAAAAAAAAAACTAGCATAGTTACAACCAGAGTAAGCGCCACAATGTAGATACTGACGAGATTACAGCGAGTTTTAAACATTCAATGAACAACGACTACACGCGATGTTTTGACCTGAAGTAATGTCCCCAGTTAGTGGTTTGTAGCTTACGATGCCTGATGCTTCAAATCATATTATTTGAAACAATATTCAAAGTAGGGTGTAAGTTTTACCGCGTCGTAGAGTAACGAATCGCGTTGGCTTATCATTTCTTATCTGCACACACATAGAGTATACTAATTACAGTGTAAATTGTTTTTTTCAAAAGACATAAAAGGATATATAGTTTGGATAGTGGCGGCTAAAAACTATTCACAAGCTTATTGGAACTTGAAATCCGATTAAAAATCATAAATAATTAGTCCCAGAATTCTTTAGAAAAAAAAGGGTTGTAAAATATTTTAAAATTCCTCTGATTGGGAAATTTTCTTTATACAAAGCATAATCATTGTAATCAAATACAGTATCATATCACCGTAGAACCAGTGAGCCATGGTAGCAGCAGCAACTGAGGCATATGAGAAGCAAAATTATTCCTTCTTTGAAAAGGCTAACTTCTATATTGATTCCAGATATGAAATACAAAAGATCTTAGGGAAAGGGTCATATGGTACAGTTTGCTCTGCAATTGACACCAAATCAGCTGATGCAAATAACCAGATAGCCATCAAGAAAGTATCGAATATATTTAACAAAGAGGTATTGTTGAAAAGAGCCATAAGAGAACTCAGATTAATGAGACATTTTAAGGGCCACCGCAACATTGTATCGTTAATAGATTTAGACGTAGTTTCGACAAAACCTTGCGACGGTTTATATTGTTTCCAGGAATTGGTTGAGTACGATTTAGCAAGAGTTATTCAATCCTCTGTACAATTTTCAGAGTTTCATGTCCAAAGCTTCTTGTATCAGCTCCTTTGTGGCCTAAAATATATTCATTCAGCAGATGTAATTCATAGAGATTTGAAACCAGGAAACATTCTGTGCACTATGCAAGGCACATTGAAAATTTGTGATTTTGGTTTGGCAAGAGGAGTTTCTCCTAAATACATGAATAAATCAAACAGTCTCAATACAGGCCATTCTAGCTCAACAACTATAACCAACTATGTTGCTACAAGATGGTATCGTGCGCCAGAGTTAATGTTGAGTCGTAGAAATTATTCAAAACCTGTTGATATGTGGGCTATTGGTTGCATTTTTGCCGAATTTTACGGTAGAAGACCCTTATTCATTGGACACGATCAAATACATCAGTTGACAGAGATTACAAAAGTTTTGGGAACACCTTCCAACGATCTTATTGTAAAATACGGTTCTAGAAGCTCCTGCGAATTTTTTGCATTTCCTAGACCCCAGTATGAGCCAGTTCCTTGGAAAAAAATATACCCCCACATCAATGATCAGGCCGCAGATTTGCTAGAACATCTATTGTGCTGGGATTTCAACAAAAGATTTACGGTTGAAAGAGCCCTTGAGCATCCTTTTATCGCAAGCATACGAGATATCAACAATGAGCCAACATGTGCAGAGCCTTTTGATTTCAGTTTTGAGAACAATGAGCTATCTCTCACTACGTTGAAGAACGTACTTAAAAAAGAAGTTGAAAGTTTCAGAATCGAAAGACTGGGTAATTTCTATCAGGAAGTTTAACAATTGCTTTTCTATAAAACTGGTGTTTAAACAAAAAAGGATAAAAAAAAATTAAATAAATAACTAGAGACTAAATATCATTAAATAGATATATAACGTGGAAAACATCAATATCATCTTAAAACATTATCTCTTATCGCATTGCAGAAGAAAACCAATCTTCATAATCGAATCGCCCCGCTAGAAAAAGTGGGTTTTCCATTTATCATCCTTCTGCATGTGGCTGAAAAATCAATTGATGCACAAAAAAAAAAAATAAAGAGTCATTTCTTGATATGTGAAATATCATGATATATCAAAGAAAATCCTAACTAGTAGTACATTATTGGAAATTAGTATTTCTGAATTTCACCACAGGCTTAACCAGTGGCTGTATTATACTCATTGAAATCAGGATCTTTGAAAACTAAATTATCTGATTCATTGTTTTCATCGAAATGTCTGAATTAGTAGATGCACATTTAATCGATAGCTCACCCGCAGAAGACAAAGCAAGAGTTATCAAGGATATAGTTGCGGGCACGGTGGGAGGAATTGCACAAGTTCTAGCAGGCAACCCTTTTGACACTGTTAAAGTCAGACTCCAATCTTCAGTAGAAGGACAATACAATGGTACTGTGGATGTAGTTAAAAAGTTGATTGCCAACGAAGGTCCGGCTGGATTCTACAAGGGTGTATTGACTCCACTTATTGGTGTCGGTGCTTGCGTGTCCATTCAATTCGCAGTGAACGAATACATGAAAAGAAGCTTCACCAAATCCAACATGGATAAGTATGGTACAAGCTCTATGCTGTTGTCACAGTTCTACACTTGTGGTTTAGTAGCTGGTACCGCCAATTCGTTTCTTGCGTCCCCGATCGAGCATATCAGAATCCGTCTTCAAACACAAACTTCGGCTGAGAATACCTTATATAAAGGTCCAGTAGACGCTATCAAGAAAATATACGGTATTGATGGTCTAAGAGGGATTTTTAGAGGTCTTGGCGCTAGTACGCTCAGAGAAGCCCATGGGCTAGGTATTTATTTTGCAACCTACGAATTCTTAGTTGAAAGGGATATGAAAAGAGAAAAACTCAAGCGATCAGAAATAGAAGGATGGAAACTTTGCACATATGGCGGATTGTCTGGAATCACTCTTTGGGTTTCTACGTATCCGATCGACGTGATTAAAACAAGATTACAAACAGATGACTTGCTTAACAAAAAGTTTAAGAACTCGCTAGACGTTACAAGGTATCTTTGGAGGCAGGGTGGTATAAAAGTGTTCTTTGAAGGGTTTGGTGTTTGTATTCTTCGTGCTTTCCCTGCTAATGCGGTCACCTTTTACTCTTTTGAACTAGCTATGAGAGCCATGGGTTAGTTATTTTTCAATTTTTCCTCAATTAACTCCGTATGCGGCGTGTATCTTTGACTGTTGGTTTTTTTTTTTAATAACAATGTTTGTATAATTTTGAAAATTCACAGCAATATATTAGCTTAATAGAACTGAAAAAAGTTTCAATAGTTTTATCGATTTTTCAATTGCGATTTGATTAAGCGAATAATCAAATCCAAGTTGTTGGTTTAGATATGATAAACTCTAAATATTCAAATATTGCATTGCAGAGTGCACATAACATTTCTATACAATTTATGATGTCCTTGAATCTTTTTAGTGCATTTATTCTCTTTGTGAAAATTGATATTTACTCAGAGTAATTGATAATCAGCATTCTTGTTCGTAATTTATCCGAATTCACTTTCAAATTATTACTTGATTGGTATACGAACTGGTTCGTCATCTTTCCGAAGTTAAATATCAAAAATGCTTAGAATAGTAACAAAAAATTTGCCAACGAACGCTTCTGTTTTCTCAGCTAAAGTCTTAGTGTCTAGCAGATTCAGTCTAAAAAATTCCATTTATAATGTCCCATCTGCAAAGGCATTATTTTCGCAATCAGCCATTAGATTTCAAGAGCAACTAAAAAATGAAAAAGAAAGTAGCGAAAAAACTCCAAGCCCTTCTTCCGCTCAAAGCTCCAGCCCTATCAAAAAGAGACAACTCAGCAGAATTGCTATTGGTGGAAGCGAAACAAAGAAGGAGAAAGTAAAGGATTTGAAATCCATTGAATTTTCAACCTGGAAAGCAGGTATTGTTCTTTTGGTTATAGGATCCGCATTAGTCTGGTATTTCAAAAAAGAAAAATTGAGACTTGACAGACAACGTGAAGCCGAATCTAACAGAGGTTACGGAAAACCCTTGATTGGTGGTAAGTTCAATTTGGTTGATCACAATGGAGATCCGTTCACTGATGAGAAATTATTAGGTAAATGGTCATTAGTGTATTTCGGCTTCACCCATTGTCCAGACATTTGTCCTGATGAGTTAGATAAAATGGCTATCATGATTGATGATTTAAAGAAGAACCATAATATCGATATCCAACCTATCTTTATTACATGTGATCCTGCCAGAGATTCGCCTGAGGTTTTGAAACAATACTTGGCTGAATTTCATCCAAAAATGATTGGGTTAACAGGTACCTATGAAGAGGTAAAACTGACTTGTAAAAAATATAGAGTTTATTTTTCCACACCAAAAGATGTTAAACCTGGCCAAGATTATCTCGTTGATCATTCAATTTTCTTTTACCTTATGGACCCAGAAGGCCAATTTATTGATGCCTTAGGTAGACAATATGATGAGAAAAGTGCTGTGCAAAAAATCTCTGAACAGGTTGATGCGTTCATCCCAAAGGATCAAAGAGAGAAAAAGAAGAATGGTTGGTTTTCCTTCTTATACTAAATTCGATATTTGTGTCTCTTTTTCAGTTTAAGTACTCCGGCAATTTAATCTAGCTACTCTTGTAAATATTTTATATATTGAATGTACAAAGAATTTTTGAAGAGAAATTTACAACCGAAAGACCAATAAACTATTGACATTTTAACTGTGTATTTACGTATATATCATTATTATTACATTCATGCATTTTTTGATAGAGTGCCCAAAGCCTTGATTCTCTCCCATAAGCTCGAACTATATCCAGCAATATTCAAAGCATTGACAAATTCCCATGCTTTCTTTGAGTCACTGATAGGATAATCAAGCACTTTCGGTATTTTCGTAGAAATGAAAGGAATTTTATCGTAACAAACAGACTTTTCAACACATAATCCACGCAATCCTTCTTCTCCTCCAAATTTCCCGTAACCAGAGCCTTTCACACCACCAAATGGTAACTGACAAAGATAAAATGTCGCGAAATCATTAATTGCAACATTACCACATTTCAATTTATCAGCCACATAGTTGCACTTAGAAAAGTTGCTGCTGAAAACTGATGCACCTAATCCATATTCAGTGGAATTAGCAATTCTAATAGCATCATCTACATTTTCTGCTTTCATTAACGTCAAAATTGGAGCAAAACATTCATCTTGTGCAATCGACATATCAGAGGTAACATCAGTTAACAAAGTTGGGGTGAAATAATGACCTTGTGGATAATTTGGATGGATATATCTCTTTCCACCGTATACTAATGTAGCACCTTGCTTCACTGTATTTTCCACTATTTTTTCTAAAGAATCAAACCTTGTATCCGTAATCATACCACCCATATCGATTTCTTCTAACTGATCAATATCAGATCCTAATCTCAAAGCTTTGATACGTTCAGAGAGAATTGCCTTCAACTGATGATATGCCTTTGGAAGAGCAATAACACGTTCAATACCAATACAGTTCTGGCCACTACTTTGGAATGTTCCGCGCATTATGATACTAGCAATTGCTTCAATATTGACAGAACTCTTTTTGTTATCAGAATCATCGTCATCATCAAGAACAATGAACGGATCTTTGCCTCCTAGTTCCACGATTACTGGTGTCAAAGATTCTGCGGCAGCTCTCACAACGCAATGTGCTACCGGGCGAGAACCAATAAAAGTGATATGAGATAGACCAGGGTGAGAAGTAAAATAATCAGCATCGTTTGGAAAACAGTACACCAATTGGACCAAGTTTGGATCATGGCCACAAGCAACCAACGCAGATCTTGCAAGTTCAAGGAAGAAAGTAGAACTCCATACAACGTATTCGGAACATTTAATTACTATACCATTTCCAGTAAAGATAGATGCGATCAAAGGACCCATCAAATTATGGAATGGATAATTCCAACTGATTAATGCTGCACAAACACCAGGCAACGGCTCATATCTAACTTCTGCAGCTTTATATGACATCAAAATATTTGAAGGGCCTGGCCTCTTTGAAGGCGATAAGACCTTTTCACCGTGCTTAATGATCCAATTTAATTTTTCCATGGTGACCAAAATTTCTCCCATTGATGCGCAAATTGCTGTCTTTCCTGAGTCTCTAGCAGCAACTCTTGCGATTTCATCTTGATGAGACAAAATGAAGTCGCTTAAAGAGCGCAAGACTTGTCTTCTTTGCGCAAACGATGTTTTACACCAACTTTGCTGGGCAGTTTTGCAATTTTTTATAGCTTGATTCATGTCTTCTTTTGAGGAACTCTTGAATTTACCCAAATACTGGCTAGTGGAAGGGCAATAAGCTTGTATATTCGAAGGGTCATGAGGATCTATAATTGTTGGGGGATTGAGTCTCTTTCCCTTCCAGTGGGGTTTTGCTTCATCAGGGATTGGGAGCTCGAACTTGACTGCCTTCTCCAACCTTGTGGAGGACAAATATGTGGAATATATGTAGTAGAATGTGGCCAGAGCTATAAGAACAACAGAGGCAGACAATTGCATCTGAAATATGGACATTGACAGGACCTCGGACATCAGCTTGGGAATCCTGCTTACTAGGTTGTCGAGAAACGTTTGCGAGCTCATTGTGATGGTGGTTTTGCGAGTACCAACGAAAATTCGAATTAAACAAGAACAGCAAGAACTGAAAATAGGGAAAAAAACGTAATAGAAGAATTGCAGGCCTTAGTTAGTACGGCAATTACCACACTTTACTCTTTATGGTTGGCTTTTATCAACCTCAACCGTGACTATCTGAAATTTCGAGACAGAGAAAACTTCGCGGGATTTCAGTAAAAATAAAGCACCGTTATCCAACACGTTTGAATGTGGGTTATTGGTTATTCTGGCGAGATTAGTTCAAAGATCAAAAAAACTGCACTTCTTTAGCTATTTTTGCTTGTAATTGTGACGAGTTAGGGCCATTCAATTAGCAATTGTATAAATTTCAACTAAAAATTCCATATGAAAAAGCCTGAAAGCTTCTTTAGAGATTTTGTTGCATGTGTATTGTGTGCAAATAAAAAAATATTCACTAATTTTCACCAACAAATTTTTATTGAACGAGGGTCAGACAATAATAGCCCTTCAGATACGATATCACGGGACATGCGGTTTTGCCGTGTGTGGATATCATAGATATCATTTGAATGCTACTATCTACATCATCATTGTAAAGCCAACCGATATATGAGAGAATGACAATTAAAATGTTTACATAATTTAATAGATAGGTATGAGACATAGAAAGACTTGGTTAAACTGTAGCGTTGCTGTGAATCTCTGGAAGAGGGTTTGTGACAGCATCGACAAGTAATTTCACAACGTCCTTTTCTTTGGAACTGGCAGCGGCTTTGATTTTGGCAACCTCAGCTTTTACGTGCTCAGCAGCATTAGTGTCAGCATCAGCGTTGTCACCAACGTATTCTGCCTCGAACTTTTTCAACTCTTGCTCCTTTTGCTTCTTGTATTCCTCGATTTCTTTGGCGGCATCGGTCTTGGCAGACTTCAAGCGTTGAGCACGATCTATATGGTGTTAGTATGCAGTAGGACATTGGCTCTTGTCGATAATTCAGATAATATGACCCATAGTTCATCTCATTCACTGAATTATCCACTCCGTATCGATTTCTATGTACTTACAGGTTCTTGCCTCAGAGACAATCTCTTGAGCTTGTTTTTCAGCCTAAATGTAGCACGTTAGTATATTTGGGACTCAATGCTTTCTGCTGTAGCAATACAGTCTTACTGTTTGAGATATTCCCCTTAGTGGCATACTATTCTGGGGATCACCAGGAAAACCGTTTGACACACACACACACACTGTATCATTCAAGGTGTAATGAGTCTTCGCTTTCACGTAAAACAATAATCACTTACTTTTAAAAGGGTTTGAATACCAGAAGACGACTAATCAGACATTTAAAAAAAAAAGATTGCATTGTTAGTAATCAGGTCACAAAAACGTTGATAAAAACGTTGATAAAACAAAAACGTCGACATGTCAGCAGAAATAATGGTGCCAAACAACATGGTTTTTTCCTCAAAACTAAGTCGGTTCCAAAACCCATCAATGCTGAGAGGACCATCTCGGTAAAATCATCTGTCTTTTTGCACATTTTTGAGAACGTATTCTAATTCTTTGGGTGCCAAAAGTCAAAGAATTTGCTGTATCACAAAAACAAGAGACATCCACCAGCAAAGATCGAAACGTTGCCAATCATGTTTCCTTCATTACTACCCATTCTTTCCTCTGTAAAACCAAATGATTGAACATACCATCCTATTTCTATATTTTCTTTTGCTGTAGCGTGATATTCTGACTCCAGAAAATGGTTTACTTTTGACCAATTCGTTAGAGACAAGGTAAAGTTGTTCTTTTCTTACATATTTTTTTCTATTTGCTCCTGCCGTTGTTTTCTTTTTTTTTCTTCTTCTGTATGATTATTATTTTGATTTTTATTGTGAGCTTTGCACGTGACTAGAAGACTCTTGAATATTTCAGTAGCCATCGCATACATGCATTTTACCACATGAGATGCTTTTGACATCTGAAAAATAGATGATGAGATACCAAATAAGAACAGTGTACATCATAACAGCAACGTGTTACCAAATTTAGTGATAAATTGATTGAATTTTGGCAGCCAATATATAGGAAAGTGAAATGCAGACACCTTCAGAGAATCCTCCCGCTGAAAATCTAGATAAACCAGTATGCTCCATTTGTTCTCTACACCCCTATAAATACAAGTGTCCAGCTTGTGGAATCAGGACGTGCGGCATAGATTGTGTCAAAGAGCACAAATCAAAATACTCTTGCACAGGTAGGATAGACCCGACCAAATATGTTGCCATGAGCGAAATAAAAGAACTGGACCGAGATATGATCAATGATAGAGGTGATGAAAAGCAACATGTTGACAATATTGTCGTTCAAAGAGATTATAATTTTTTGTTGAATCTAAGCAGACATATTGATTTGAAAAAATCAGATGCTTTTCAGTCTGCCAAACCTTTGTTCCAAAAAAGAAGAGTGCCAAATAATAATTCAAATAACAGATACAAGAGAGCGAGATCAGAACAGTATCATAATGTTTTCAAAAAGGGAACCGTGTCTATATTACAAATGCCGTTAGGAATGCAAAGAGCTAAGCAAAACAAAACCTTTTTCGATAAGAAATCACAAAGATATTTATGGAGCTTGGAGTTTGTTTTCTATATTTCTGGATCGGTCAATTACAAAAATGGAAGGTCTATAATATTGTCCAAAATTCCGGAAACAGATCCTTTGGAAAAGGTTCTCGAGATGATTAATGATAAAGCTCTTATGGGCAAAAATAGCGTGAAAGAAATTGGTTCCGAGGACTCTTCACCTCCAGAAGTAATAAATTTAAGAAGTTGTAAGTATTTTTTCTTGAAAAAAATCTACAATCCCAACAACACAAGTACTGAAACTCCTTCTGGCGCCAACAACCATCTTTTGGCTATAAAGAACAATATTTTGAAGGAAGAACCAGAAGATATAAAGCAAAGGACAATAAAAGAAATTTTGCATAATCAGCTTGTTTTAGAATTTCCCACAATTTATATCTCAGATAGGGAGGAAATTCCTAGCTACCATATTGTTGATAATATTCCTTACAAGATTTCTGATGTTTCTGATGATAAAATGAAACAACAACTTAATTCAAAAAATATTCAATCAGAGCAGGATTCTGTTCCTACGCTGGCACACTGCAAAAATCTGTCACTTGAGGACACAGGCAAACCAATAATAGTAAAAAAGAATACCAATAGAGATGAAATTAGCAACAGCAATGCAACATTAAGCATTGCTTATGACTCAGAAGATGATGAGTTAGAAGATGTTGATGATAGCGGACTGTCTCCTTTGGAATGCACTGCAGTTTAAACATGATTTTAAATAATCATTACTTCGTATTTTAAATATTTATATATGTATTCTGTATACATGAACTAAACAAGAATCAAAAAAATTGTAAAAAAAAAAATAAAGAATTACGCAAATCCAAAACCCTGGTGACCTTCGGTAATAGCTAGTAATAGAGATTCCCTTAATTGCTCGTAAGATTCATATGCAGGCAAATCAAGTTGATTGAAACAAGTATGAGCACTTGGTAATCTATCTGTGGAGTTATAATCTCTATAAATATTGAATTTTTGTTTACCATTAACACCAACCAAAGCTGAAAAGCCCTGCAAAGGAACTTTACTAGTACCTGTGACAAATTGTAATAGTTTGGCTTTCTGCTCCTTATCAAAAGATTTTACTGCTCTCCAAAACCATTGGATCACTGTACTATTTGTTGTATAATTAGAATATGTAGAATTATGTCTCCAATCATCAACATCGATATCTGGCAAACCGGAAATCAAAAGTTCAAGTTCTTGTTCATCAAAAATCGAAATAAGATCTTTTGAAATAATCTCGTAAAACCCTGACATAAAACTATCTAGTTGTTCTTTAATACTACCTTGTAATTTATATTCAACAATCAACTTGACATATTCTTTTTTGTTTTCTTCGGTAACAGAGATTTCTCTCCCATTAGGAATTAAGTCTATGGTTTTATGCTCTCCGTACTCATCTGCTTCAATCGAGAAAGTTTCAATTATGATGTCCGTAATGTTATTTTCTAAAATCCACTTTAATGATTTTGCATATTCCGGATCGGAAGATTCCATTTCTTTTAACCCAACCTCTTTGTTTAAAAGTTTTTTGTATACTGCACGACTAAAGTGAGCATCTAAACACTGTCCATCATAAATAGCTTTCGCAATGATTCTTCCAACAAACTTGAAGAAAAGTAAATGCTCAGAATTAACCCACGATGCTGGATTAGGATGAAATGTTGTCGCATCTGCAGCAACCGGTAAAAATAAGGCATAATCAGGATTAAAAATTTGCTGTGATAATACTTGATACCATTCTCTCGTAACTCCCCCGGCGTCAACACCATCTTCACCTACGAAAGAAATTTCAAATTTAGAATCTCGAAACACTTCTGCCGACTTAAACGCGCAAGATCTATAAGAATCCAAAAATACTCTGTCACGATGAACTTTGAATTTCAATCTTTCAGATGATCCACGCTTCTTATGAATTTTCAGCTCAAAATACGTTCTTTTATTATCAAAATCCAAAATCTTTGAGTTAATTACCAACATAGCGAATGGACCATTCAATAATTTTGGTTTAGCCCGAACTAAGCTATTCAATACCGCCTTATGTTCATTGGTAAATGAGAAAAACAAATTTTCTATTGGGGCGTTCACATAATTATGAATAATATTTTCCTCATAAACTAGACTTGGTTTTGCAGAATTTTCTCGAACATTAACATGTTTGCAAACAACCATGAGACAATCAATCAAAGGCAAAACCAATGTAGCAATATTCGTTAACGATGTATTCTTTTCTAAAAGTCTTAAAAATTCACTTAGTTTCTCCCATAAATGGCCTAATGATAAATCCTTATAAGTCTTCTTGATGAGCTCTTCATTATCATCCTCGGAAGAGTCAAATAAATAATTGAATGCAGTCAAAACTCTCAATAATTTGTTTTGAGAAGAACTTGATGTAGAAAATTTTTTCAATATATTTTCATCAACAACACCAAATGCAATTCCACTTTCCTTGCCATATACTCTAATGAGCTCAACTAAATCACTAACGATAATATCGCTCGTTGCCTTGGCATATAATGATAATTGGTTCAAGAATATTTTTTTAGCATCTTGAAGCATTACTAGATTTTTCATAGCATGCAAAGTCTGTTGAAAAGTCTTGGAAATACAGTCATCAGCAGCTAAAATAGAGACGAGAGACTGTAAACTATTTGAAGAAAGATGAAATCCTTCGAATTGTCTAGCTAGTTTAGCTGTTTCCTTTTTTTGATCTTCTGTTTGCAGTTCTTTATTTTTTAGAATCATCAAAAAACTTGTGGTAATATTAATAGCTGTCGCCAATGCAAACATTAATCCTGATTCCTTTCTCACAATAGGCTTATTAATTATATCCATTAGTATATTAATTGGATATTTCTTATCAACATTAATTGAGTCTTCACCGTTAACTTTCAAAAGCTTATTCTCATGTTCTGTCAAAAAATAATAACGAAGATGACTATAGTCACTCAACAAAGTTTCAAGCAACAGTAAGATTGTATTGGCAACGGTAACGGTGGTGATCTCCGAAGGTAATACATATTGCTCTTCAAAAGTCGGTATCTCAGCATTCTTTTCACTATTCAAAAAGTGATATGATGGCTTCATTTGCAAAATAATAGAGTCGATTGTTTTTTTAGTGAGTCTATCAAAGACATGCTTTAAAGCTTTACTACTATTTGTTCCGTCTTGCAAAATAAAAAGCAAATCAAAAACAGTTTCAGCTCTCGTAAACTTATTGTAGCAAAAGTACTCCAATAACGTACTAAAATTATAAAGCAGGATACAACAGTCTGAAAAAATTAACCTTAAAATACCAGATATTAACGACTTATCAATCAACGGAGCAAAATATACTTTTGTTTTTGTAATTTCATTATCACAGTAATACTCAACGTCATCATTCTCTTCATCAGAAAGTTCTAGTTCATCGATTATATTATCAATATCGTCAGCTTCCTCATCCTCATTATCCTCATCTTCAACCGCATCTTCACTATCTTCATCTTCTATACTATTATCATTAGTACTTATATTGAATTGAATACCGAGTTCGTTACGAGCTGCATTTGTGAGAACATTCAAAAAATCCTCATTAATGCCACCAGAAGATCGGCGATGGCTTGAGGAAAATCTTCTTTGACGACTTTGTATTTGATGCTGAGCATAAACTTCTTCTCTCATATCCATAGGCAATGCTAGTAAATAATCTAAATCAATACCAGTACCCGAAATGTCGACTTCTCTGTCGCCAATAAGTACCATTACAGGTTCAGTAGAGCGTGGAATTTCAGCTTCGGTCGTTGTTATCTCACCATTACCTTCATTTATTCTACTTTCTGCACTGGCATGATTGGCAACCCTACTTGCTTCTGCTGCTGCTGCTTTTTCTCTTCTTTCCTCTTCTTTCTTTTTACGTTTCTCTTCTCTCTTTATTTTCAAACTCTCCTCTTTTTCCTTAAAATATAGAACACTTTTATCATACAATATATTCACCACTTTCAGAACAGTAGGAAATGCAATTATAGATACCTTAGTTGATGAAAATAGATGATGATAGAACAAAGACCAACTACTCAAGGTTGATCTGAATTTATCTTTATTGTTCGACAACAGTAAATCGTTTGTAGGAGCTATTCTTCTGAAAAAATCACGCAAATCTGATCCAGCACCTCTATGTCTTCTAGTTCTACCGGCTTCATAAATAAGTTGCCCATCAGAATCCTCATTGTATTCGATAGCATTGAAATACTCTAGATCGTCAATTTCATCATTTTCCTCTTCGTCGTCGTCATCCAACTCTTCTTCTTCTACTTCTTCTTCTTCTTCTTGTTCTGCATCTTCTATACTACGAATACGCTGATGAGGATAAGTTAAAAAATTTCTGCCAGTATTATGACTGTGGTTGTCATCAGCATCCTCGGAATTTAAGGCTCTTTGGAAACCCATAAGAAATCCTTGTGACAGATTCTGTAAGCCTTCGCTATTTGGTAAAGCGACCTGTCCAGTTTGAAGATAATTTCTAATGAATTGAGCCACATATTCAAAATGTGGGGCTTGTTCCAAATTTCCAGTACTATTTTGGTTTTGTGGCTCTATTTCGCCAGCCTCTCGTTCATTATTATTTCGATTCTCATAGTTCTCTGTCCAACGATCAATGATTTCCGAATCATCGCCGGAATCGCTGATTCCCCCATAGTAATCATAATCTCCATCATCCTCGCTTATATTCTCATCAAAATAATCAAATTCTTCATTTTCATGAGAAGGGTCGCTATTTCCTTCCGCATTCGGATAATATACTGGTGAGTCAGGGTTTTCAGAAGATGAGCTATCTGAGTCTGAACTATCTGAACTATCTTCATCAATTGAAATATGAGAAGGTACATAGTCAAAAGAGTTTTCCATGTTATCATCGTCCATCTCTAAATCAGAACCATTACCTAGGTTAAGTCCCATATCGTCGGAATAAATCACCATGTCGCTATCAGAATCATTATCAAAATCATAATCTTCCGATTCTCCATCTAAATTTACATCAACATCGTACATACCTAAAGAAGAGTTTTTGAACAATTGATTGATTTCTTCTTGTGCAGCGTCATCATCATATTCCCCGTTTACTTCTTCCTCCTCCTCGCCGTCATTTAGGCTTTTGAAAAAGTTTTGGTTCAAGATTTTTATGCGGCCAATCAAATTTAATAACTCAATACAATTTGAAGCCACCTTTCTTACATGAGGAAAATTTAACGGCAATGTTGAAATTATGGAAGCAACTAGATTTGGCAAAGATCTGTCAATAAAAGTTTTGCAATTGAAGTAAGGATCATAAATAAACATTCTTCCAAAGGCGGATGTAACATCAGATTCATATTCTTCATTCACTAAATTACAACATAAAGATGTAATATCAATGATTTTACCATAGTATTTGTTTGCATGTTCTTTGCTTTCCAAACATCCTTTATATGCTTTGAAAATCACATCAACGGAAAATTTCCTAATAAATATCATATCAGGGTCATCATGAGGTGCTAATTTAGCTTTGAAATCGACAGACGAACGATCAAGCTCCGTAGTGGCGAATAAAGCTCTAATAGCTAATCTTGACAATGATGAGATTCTCTTCCTTCTTTTCAACTCAAACTCTTTCAAATTTGATAACTCGTCTGTAATAATTAGCTGATGCAAAAAGAAGTTAAGTGACGTTGATCTAGGTTTAACTGAAACAGATCCTTTATTTTTCTTTTTCGAGAATGTTAAAAACTCAAGTTTGCTCTGTTTATACGAAAATAAAAGTTCTGTGATGGTGGATAGTAAATAACAAACATAATTGTATTTGGAATTATTCAAAAACTTCTTAGCAATGCGCGATTTTTCTTCGTGTCTAGAGGATCCATTATACTTCTCAAGTTCTAAGTCTTTTAATAACTTCTCTTGTTCTGGTGTGTTATGTATACAATCATGTATCTTGATTCTCATCAACTCTGACAATAAAAGATGCATGATTCCTGTGAAATCCTGTAAATCATTTTTTTGTGAGCCTTCCGTATGACTATCGCAAATTTCTGAACTCATTTCCACATCATCATCCTTTCCTTGATAATTAGTAGTTTTTTCAGTTTGTTCATGTGAATTTTCTCCACTTCCTTTTGTTATATCCTTCTCTGACTCAGTAAGTGCAATAGTAGTATTCAATGATTTCTCTTTAGGAGAGGCTAGCAAAAAATTGCTTGTAGTATAATTGACAAAGAATTCAGGGCTTCGAATGATTAATGCTGGCTTGTGATCAACAGTATTCTGTAAATCTATAGATCCATGACCCTTAAATGGCCAAATTTTTGACTTTTTGCTTTCTGCCAACTTCTTTACTTCATGGTCTATTAGTTTTTGCAAAATTTCAGGATTCTCGAAAAAAGTTCTTAGTAAAGCATTGATGAGACCCTTTAATTTATTGAGTCTTATGTCATGCTTTTCTTCTTGGAGCAACATCGCTGGAAAAACTTCAGCAATATATTCGGGATTGGTCGTATCCTTGTAAGTTATATTACTTTTGCTGGAATGTTCGACAAATCTCAACAACTTATGAATAATTCCGCTTTCTATAATTTTTGTTGCATTCTCTGAAGATCTTTGCAAAAACATTATTAATAAAGCTGTAATTGAGGTTGCGACAGATATATCATCGAAAAACTTTATCTTCAAAAGTAATCTAAAAGCACATTCAAAAATCTCTACTGGAATTGTTTCTGTCGAAGTTTTCGCTTCATATTCCTTAGTAATTTCTGGATCAATATAAATCAGATGAGGAGTTAAAGACTTTCCCTTATTATCTGTTTGAAGAAGCGAGCTGGAAACTACAGATTCAAAGATAATGAATAAGTACCCAAACCAATCACATAATAAATATTCTTCCTTCAAAAATCTTTCAAGGATTCTTGAAACTTCATAATCAAAACATTTATCGAATTTGGAATCCTTCAATGAAACCCCATAAAATTTCAACATTATTTTTAACTTCGATGTCTCCTCTGGTTTAATCAATTTTTTGAACTTATAAATCTGCTTGCCAAATTTTTTGAACAATAATGAATAAGATGCGTCAGTGGAATTTCCATATTCAGCGAGGGTTATAATGACTGCAACTATCATTTCCCAGTATTCTAAACTTTTAGGAGCTTCTTGAGAAAATTCAAAAATCCACTCAATCATCTCATCAGCTACCGATTCTCTGAATCCTAGAAAAGCGCCGAGAGTACATACTCCGTTATACTGTGGAGATAAGAATCTGCAATTCTTTTGCCAAGAATAGCTGAACTTATTTGATATCGCAGCAGCTTTTATATTATCCCAATTTTTATTATTAATATAAGAGGGTTTATCCATACCATAAGCGTTTATAGATTTGTAATCATAATCATCATCCAAAAATAATTTAGCGTCCTCTTGAGAAAAACCGATAGACACTAAGTATTCTTTTTGCTTTTCAAAACCTTTGAAATTTTCGGGGTTCCAAGTCGGCATTTGGAAATTCTTTGAGCCCTTTATTTCGATATTTCTCGTAAACCCACTAAAAAGATTCCCGTAGCCATAAATAAAAGTGGGAGTCATAAATGGTAAAATTGCATTTGGTTTTCTCTTAAAGTTATCCTTGAAGGTAACGATCAAACCATAACAAGCCATAGAAACATGAACTTGGAAAACTTTCAAATAATTCTTGTGGTCGAAATAATATTTTTCAAAGTAGCTAGGAAGAGAAATATTAAAAGATTTGATCTCCATATAAAGATTATAAACTGTCAAAATCTTAATTAGAATAGAAACAGTAACACTGTAGTTATTCTGTTTAATTCTTCTAAAATTATAAAAATACCGATACGGCTTCATATCTTCTGATGGATAAGAATTAGGATTTGTAGAAGCGACTGACCTTAAGATCTTATTGAAAAGTTCGCGAAGCCTTATTAGTCCTCTTGATTGGATAAATGCGAAAGCCATTATAGGTACTCGAGAAGATAGTAAAAAATCAAGTAGATGTAGTCCAACCAAATGATACATTTTCATTTGCAATTCATTAGTTAGACATTGAGAAACATCAGAAACGTCGAATAAAAGGTCCAGCAATCCATCGGCCAAAACTTGGATAAGTGTATTGCACATTTTAAATCTTCTGTTAAATAAATCAGCAGAAATATTCTTCTCTAAAGAAAGAAAAGATTTAGTGCAACAGAAAAAAAGCGAACCAGACAAAGACTGAATATCTTCCATTATGCAGCGTATTTGTAAAAGATTTTTTACTTTAATATTTGTTTTTCTTATTCCGAAAAATTTTTCCTTTCTATAATAAGCTGACTTCAAAATCAATTGAGGAGGATAGGTTGACTGATTTTTTGGTAAAGTGCATTCAGTGATATCGCTAGGTAAAGTGTTTCTAATAAGTATTTCCTCTATGATGATCCTCTTGAACAATTTCATGGATATCTCAAGAACTTTTATACCATTTTTTGAAGTCATGGCTTTGAGAAAGATATCTGGATTGCTATTGAATGCACCTTCACAATATATTTCATAAAAAGAATAGATTGCAATATTGACCTGATTGAGGGCACGCATAAACTTAGAGCCACTATCATTAAAAATATCACCATCATCGAATTGACAGAAAAAGCTTCTTCCATTCACATTTTTGTAGTCCATAAATTGTTGAATTTGTGGATTATTTAATAATTTGAAAGTTCGATCAATAAAATTATCGATACCGTAGCCCTTGCATCTAGTATGCAATAATTTCAAAGTCGAGATGATCGAGGATGTAGAGTCTAAATATACGCAGTCGTAAGGAGCCTTCTCGAATAACAAAAGATCTAACCATGGATTAATATCAAAGGATTTTTCTTTCAATGCCTTATTTATATCCCAAATATCACTTTCCACAATCGGATAGGCAAAATAGGAAACATTGCTAAGAAGATAAAACTCATCTTCAACATCTTCAGCTATTGTTGTGCCACTTTTCCCATCTAAAGACGATTGTGAATATTCCACTGGCTCAGATTCAGCATAGTAAAGGGAAGCTTGATTGGCTGATTTATAAAACTGTACACCTTTCATTTTTGGTGCAATTAATTTGGGAATGTTACATACAAGGTCTTTTACAAATGCATCCCAAATAACTGGTTTTAATTCTGGGTAATGTCTAGCAAGTTCCTCAAATTTCATTGCGAATTCTGATGGTAAATCTTCCAAAGATAGGCACTTTGCTAATTTAGGAGATTTAGCTATACAAAGAAGGAGCTTCGGTACCAAATCATAATTTTGAATTCTCTCAAGCCCAGTCTTGTTTAACGCAAATGCACCTAAAATATCTGCTAGCGTTATCAAAAGCTGGGAATATTCCATGAAATAACTCTCAAAGTTCTCCATAATAGTATCAATCGTCTTTGATTCCATTAATATTGGGTAAGCAGTTGGCTCATTATGAATAATCGCTACAATCGATTTCAATGTTGTTGTAACAGCTTTACAACCAAATAACTTTGGTCTGGCCAAAATTTTGTTGAAGTGTTTTAACAAAGGAGAATCATACAAGTTTCTCATTCTACCACCACCCAGGTCTGCTTTGATCAAACTGCAAACAAACTTTAATAATGTTTCATTATATCCGAATTCAAACTCTTTAAGAAGAAGAGCATCCCTAAATTTGGTTCCTTCATTATTAGACGTATCCTCCAAAGGCTCCATGATTTTTCTTGCATTCTTTGTAGAAATATCAATTTCATCATCCAAATAATTTAATCTTGAAAATATTTCACCATTTTCAACAATATAATCAGTTTGGTCTCCAACAATATTAATAAGTAGAGGAAGGCCATTATTGGGAGACCGAATGAATGTATCAAGGTAGGAATCCTGAGAATAATCTTGAATATTCAAAGTATTACTTGTAGGAAGTTCTAGAAGAAGATTAAGACATACACAAGCATATCCTATTGAAGTTTTAAATGGTGATGATCTCAAATGCATAAACTTCAAAAGCTGCTCCATAAGACCCAGAGAAACCAAAGAATGGCGTAAGGAGCCCATAGTAATAAAATTCAATAAAGTATGAAATACAAGATTGAAGATTCTTTTCAAATTAAGAGACGGGTTGCAATTGTTTGCATTTTCCGGCTGATCTATGATATCCTGAACTTTCTGTTGGCCAAATCTTGAGATTTTATCATAAATATGTTGAAGAATCTTGAAAAGAAGTCCGTGGGATACATTTCCATTCATTGAATGAAGTAAGTCAGGACGAAGACCACGCTTCTGAGATAAATACGCAATGCCATACATGGCATCGAGTACAATCTCCAGATCTGTAATTTCAAATACCGTGGAATTCTCGTTATTAATACTGGAGCTCGGTTTGATAAATCTAATGATCGAAGAAACATAACGGAATGGATTATCAAGTGAATCTTTCTCATGATAAAGATGTGGGTTATTATGTTCATCAAATTTTAGTATGTTGCAGACAGTAAGAATCATCAAGTAAATTCTGATCAACCATCTTCTGAGATTCAAACAGTAATCCGAATTATCTGAGAAACTTTTACTGATCAAAAGCAGCATTTGAAACTTTGGTAAATATTCCTTTGATATTTCACTAGAATACTGAGCAAGAATCTCTTGGATCGAACAGCAGTTTCGTAACTGAGAATTTGTAATAGAGAGTGTGATAGTTGCACCTATAGACGATAACTCAGATTCTATGGAATTTGAATGATAATAGGAAAAATCCAAATGATTGAGTTTTGCAAATAAAGGGTTCTTCTTGGTTTCTGGTGACATTATAGTAGAATATTCGTAACCCTCTAACGGAGTAGAAGTGCTGCTGTCACTTGTGGAGTCCCATGCAATTAAAGGAATTGAATCAACAAGTACAGAAGCCCATGAACACAAAACCTTTTTGGTATAAGGGAAAGTATCAACTTTATGGAACTGATTTTTTTTGAATCTAGAGCATATTAGTGCAATAATTTTCAAGGAATGATAGAGTACTTGAGGGTCGGAACATTTCAATAAATGCTGAAGTCTGTCATATGAGGAGTAGATGGTCTTTGACATACAGCGAGACAATAATTCTTCTGAAAATTTTAATATGGATACAATATTATGAACATCTGTAGCTGATAATTTTTTGGAGGAAACAAACGCTGTGTCAGTGTCTTCCAAATCATATTGCTCGATGAAAAGTTGCAAGATCTTATCAAACCTATTCAAAAGAGGAATCCAAAGATGTAAATCCGAAAAGCGAAGAATTATTGGGGTAAGAACAACATTTATTTTCGAAATGAGTTCTTGAAGAGGTAATTCTGAGAGCTCGCGGGCAAAGGTCAGTGATGACTCCTCGTCATATTTTTGAGAATGAAAAAGCATGAGGATAATAACTCAAGGCACAATACGAATTAAAAAAAATAAGTAGTGAATTTCGACCAGCTAATTAATCAATTGCTTGATTGGCTTTGAAATAGTACGCAAAACAAAATAGCGATAGGAAAATTGCTGATTTATTGCCTTTGCTTAATAAATGTTCCGAGAACAAAATGAAAATAAAATAAAAAATATTGAATGGAAACTTCTATTGTTTTCTTTTTGTAAAAAACTCACTAGCAATCTATTTTATTTTGAAAATCTTACTTTCAAGCAATTTATTCTGAAGTATATAAGTAATTAGCCTTGATGTGATTGAAAAATGAGTAAATAGAGGATCACTTAGCAACTGATTTAAGTAGTCAATACAATTAATACACCACATACCTACATACACATTAATAAAAATTTTCCCATAAATAAAGAACTAACATGTTATGCGGAAAGAGTTTATGGATTAGTAGCACTGGCGAACATCTACTCAAGGTTCTATGTCTATGATTAAAATTGCAGGTTTTACGGGTGGCTATACTGAACCTATTACTGTCTCATATTTTACTGATTTAAAAGGCAATTAGCAGTAACGCGTGTAAATAATTCTTAAAGATTTTTATTAATATTATTCTCAATTTTATTCTGAAATTGACTATGAACTTCTGGTTTATTTGCTAAGAGGCTTCCTTTTAACACCAATATTGGCACGTGATTTTTGATACATTTGTGAGTATTTAATGGAAAATGAAAGATCAACAAAACTAAAATACATTTCGTGATTCTATTTATGCTGAAATGCCATATTTTTGAGAGCTGTAAACTGTTGTCTATTTATTGTGAATTATCTGTATTGATAATTAGAGTTTCCTCCCAACATAACGTTGAAAAACGTATTTATTTCGGTTTGATAAAAATAAACGCGTCTTATTCTCAGATTTACCAGTGATTCCTGTAAAAGGTTTATTTTTTTAAAAATATGAAGTTTAAAAAATTCAATAAGTACTTTCTAGGCTTCCTTAATTGTATCTATTCATTGTTTTCAACAAACAATAACATGCGAATAAGTCAAACTTAAGAATGCTTTAATGATCTTTTTTTTAAGAAAAAAAAAGATTGATGTAAACAACCAGTATATTTGTGTTTGCATACTACTTCATCTTTTGTTACAAAATGTCTTTTCAAAAAAGTAAAAACTTGATAATAGTTTTTACATATTAATTCAGATGAAAAAATATCTCATGTTTGAACTTTTTTCTAGGAGATACTAAAGATTCAATGTAACAAGATGCGTAACTACTGTGATATACACCAATCAAATAGAAATTCTGACGTTTGATTTATCGATATGATTACCTTTGAAGAAAAAATCAATGCTTGAAAGTTTAGATAATAAAAATCTGAAGAATATCTCAGTTCTTTTTTAACTAAAATGGTAATGTAAATTCAATTCAATTCTTTTATTTTTTCAAATTTGTTAAAAATACGCGTTATGTACATAAAACTCATATGTATTCACAAAATGTTAAAAATCGCTATTCGTGAGTCAAAAAAGCAATCGAGAAAATCATAAATTGATATAGTCAATCCCTCATTTTGTCAACATTGAATGTACCATATCTTCTAAGCATTCAAATGAGGTATTCTTTTTCCAACCGATAACGCATCTGGGCTTACAATTTTCATCCACCCACTGTCCAACTCTCCAAGTATGATTCTGTTTATTTTTGCATTCATTTATTTGCAGTAATCGATCAGCAACATGGGAAATTTGATGAAAGTATCCAACCTCAAACACAAATGCATCAGCAGCTAAGTCCGTATTTTTGGGATTACAAATGAGAAAATTGTCTATCAACGCATCATAAAACTCCAAATCACCTACCAAAGCAAGTTTAGGCTCATGTAGTTTCACAGATTTATCAAAAGAAATATCATCCTGATAATCATCGATAGTAATGTATGGTGGATTAGACACTAATAAATCAATCTTTCCTACATTGCTGTTCAACTGATTTGCGTTCGCAAAATACTTTTCTCGGAGTAAATCGAGCTTCAAAAATTTTACGTTTCTGCCAATTTCGTTCCATTCCTTGATAATACGTTCATTTCGTCGCAAATTTTCATTAGCGAGAGATATACACTGGCTATCTACATCTAATCCGACAACATTTAAGTCGGAAAAAACTAGTTTGCTAGTGTCCGAAACTTCTTTTGATTCATTTGTTGACACATTATATCTGATTTTAAGCTCTGCAGCCATTGCTAACGCTATACATCCAGTGCCAGTGCAAGCATCCACTACTGTGAAGCTTTGTCCACAATTTTTCGCTGTTGCACGTATGTATTTTTCATTTAGATTTTTTATTATATGAGATGCCCACAGCTCAGTTTCCCATCTCGGGATCAATGCTCTTGAATCACATTTGATATCCAAGGACAAAAATGGTTGATCCCCAATAATGTATTGCAAAGGCATGCGCTTTATTGCGCGTTCAAAAACCGCAGACTTCCATCGTGATTCGGGAAGCAGTGTTTTGATCCATCGAAGTTCTTGTAGAGCAAGTGGATAAGAACCCGCGACTGTAACAAGTTGTAACATGTGCACATTTGTGCCAAAACCTGCTGCTCTGTAGCTGGAAATATCATTTGGTGTCAACAAGCTTATGAATCCATGTCGAATTGCACGCACATAATCTTTCGGGGATACACGAGGCATAAATGAACATAAATATTGAAAATGATTTGAGATTTCAGAAGTTTAATCAAACATCTGTCCTAATGTTGATTACTCATGAATCATTTTCCAACAATGCCAGTTCTCGATGTAGAAGGATAGGGCCCGCTTTCAGAAGTTATTTTGAAAGAGAAGGATCTAATGTAGGGATGAAGTGCCAACGTATGGGTTTCCAACGATTATGATTTACATATCATACGGATGTGTTTTGTTTTTTCTAGGAAGGCCAAATAAAAAAATATGAAGATACACTCAGAAGAAAAGAAAACGAAAAAAACAAAAAATTTTCTCTTTACTTTTTTTTTTTGGATTTTGTTAAAGCAGATTTAATTAAATATGTGATACGCGCTTCATAAGCTAATAAATAAACGATTCATACTCGATACATATTTTGCAAAACATCAAAACCATATTTATTGATAGGATAGTAAAAAGAGGCTGCCTGCTTATTTTAGTAATCTGTATGCAGAACACATAATCTGATCTACACAGAATGACAACTGCTGTTTCCACGCCATCTGCAACTAGCGTTAGTGCCAACGGTGGCAATAGTTCTATTCCCAATGGCACTTCTGCCATCGCTGGTAATGTCAATTTGGCCGTGCCTTTTCCCGAGTCTCCGCAACAGGTGGAACTACTTCTATCAAGATACTCTGCCTTACATCACTCACTATCGAACCCATTGAATGACTCGGCCAAGATCAATACAGAGCTTGTCGCAATCGAGAAAACTTTGCATGAGATATCGGAACAGCAAGACAAGTATCTCAAGACTTTTGGCCAGCTATTGGAAAACAAAAATGACTCACTGTGTGATTTGGATCTTCTCAAGAAGCAAATAATAGGGTTCAACTTGCTTTCTAAAGATTTGGATTTGCCAGCATCATTACAAGTAGAATTTGGTATCAACAGTGATTATGGGGAACTATCAGAAAATGATAGTGAAAATTGCGAAAATAGTTTAAATCCTTTAGAGATTGATTATTCGGACTTTGAATCTAGATATGCTAATTTTTTGACCACAAATTGTTACTCATCTTTACTCAAGCAGAAGGATATTTATCATGATGTTGTAGGAAATAAATATGCTCAATTACGTCTTGATAATAAAATCAATGACAGAATTTCACAATTGGAGTCGTTACCCTCCAATCTTGGTACTATCGATACAGATAAACTTGTTGAAAACTTTAATAAACCTGTTGAATCTAGATTTGATTCATGTATTGACAAGTTAAAGATAAATGCCTTGGTAGAGTTGAAGTCATTGAAATTATTGAATAAACAAAAGCAGCTAAGACAAGTCTTGCTTAGTGGAATGGCTAGAAGTGCTCACGAGAAAACCTCTGGTTACCTAAAGTCTAGCAATGAATGTGCTAATCAAGTTCAAGATTCTTCTATTGTATTGATGGCAAAACGCTTGTTGAATCTTAGAATCAAAGTTATTGCTCCGCAAACTGCAAGATTAGCTGAACAATTAGAAGCTAAAAAACAAAAAGAACTACAAATTATACAGAAGCGTGAGAAGTTGATCAAATTGAATCACAGAATGGATAGATTGCAAGCAATAATTAATCGTAAAAGTGAACCAAAATATATGAGAACTCAGTACTTACAAAAATCTATGACGTCTTATCATACACAACAGGAGAAGGAAGCAGCCAAGAGATTGGAAAGAACTGCCAAAGAGAGATTGCAAGCCTTGAAGGCAAATGATGAGGAAGCTTATTTGAAATTGTTAGATCAAACCAAGGACACAAGAATCACACATCTTTTGAGACAAACCAACTCTTTCTTAGATTCTTTAGCTAAAGCAGTCAAAGTTCAGCAGCATGAGTCAAAAGTTATGAATGATACTCCAGAGAATACTGGTACTGGAATTGATGAGATTGATGATGAAGCAAGAGAAAAAATTGATTATTACAGTATAGCTCACCGCGTGGAGGAAAAAATCACTAAGCAAGCTTCTATCCTTGTGGGGGGTCAATTAAAGGAATATCAATTGAAGGGTTTGGAATGGATGGTTTCTCTTTACAATAATCATCTTAATGGTATTTTAGCTGATGAAATGGGTTTGGGTAAAACTATCCAGTCCATTTCTTTGATTACTTATTTGATTGAAGCCAAAAAGGAGAAGTTACCATTTTTGGTTATCGTTCCGTTATCAACAATTACTAATTGGACTTTGGAATGTGAAAGATGGGCTCCGTCTGTAAAGAAAATCGTCTATAAGGGAACACCAAATCAACGTAAGTTACTTGCAAATGATTTCCGTCGAGGTGATTTCCAGATCTTGCTTACAACTTACGAGTATATTATCAAAGATAAATCGTTGCTTGCTAAACAAAGATATGCTCATATGATAATTGATGAAGGTCATAGAATGAAAAATGCTCAATCAAAGTTATCTATAACATTATCCACGTATTATCATACAAAGCATCGTTTAATTTTGACTGGTACTCCATTACAAAATAATTTACCTGAATTATGGGCTTTATTGAATTTCGTCTTACCAAAGGTGTTCAATTCTGTCAAAACTTTCGATGAATGGTTTAATACTCCTTTTGCAAATTCAGGGTCGCAAGAAAAATTGGAACTTTCAGAAGAAGAATCTTTACTTGTGATTAGAAGATTGCACAAGGTTTTGCGTCCATTCCTTTTGAGAAGATTGAAAAAGGATGTTGAGAAAGATTTACCAGATAAAATTGAAAAGGTAGTAAAATGTCAATTTTCAGGTCTTCAATACGCATTATATCAACAGATGTTACGACATAACGCGCTATTTGTTGGTGCCTCCATTAACAATGGTACAACGAGAGGAGGTATTAAGGGTCTTAACAACAAAATCATGCAACTCCGTAAGATTTGTAATCATCCTTATGTTTTTGAAGAAGTAGAGGACCTTATTAATCCAACACGTTATCTGAATGATTCTCTTTGGAGATCCTCTGGTAAATTTGAACTTTTAGATAGAGTTTTGCCTAAATTTAAAGCATCTGGTCACCGTGTTTTGATGTTTTTTCAAATGACTTCTGTTATGGACATAATGGAAGATTATCTTAGGTATCGTTCTATGACCTACTTAAGATTAGATGGTGGTACTAAAGCAGATGAGAGACAAGATATGTTGAAACTTTTCAATGCTCCTGATTCGGATATATTTTGTTTCTTACTTTCTACAAGAGCGGGTGGTTTGGGTTTGAATTTGCAAACAGCTGATACTGTGATCATTTTCGATACTGATTGGAATCCTCATCAAGATTTACAAGCTCAAGATCGTGCCCATAGAATTGGTCAAAAGAATGAAGTCAGAATTTTGAGATTGATCACTAGTGATTCGGTCGAAGAGATTATTTTGGAGAGAGCTCATGAAAAATTGAATATTGATGGTAAAGTGATCCAGGCAGGTAAATTCGATAATAAATCTACATCAGAGGAACAAGAAGCTTTTTTGAGACGTTTGTTAGAAGCCGAGGAATTAAAAAAGAAAGGTAATGGAGAAGATGAAGACGAAGTCGGTTTGGAAGACGAAGAATTGAATGATATTTTAGCAAGAAATGAGAATGAAAAAATATTGTTTGCAAAAATGGATGAAGAAAGAAGAAAGAGCGACGAGGAGGATGGAATTTCAACCCGTTTGATTAGCAAAAGTGAATTGCCGAATGTGTTCAGTGAAGAAACTGTTGAAAAACACTTTAATGAACAAGTAGAAGAGAAACCATTAGAAGCAACCAGAAGAAGAAAGAATGTGATATATGATGACGGATTAACTGAAGAGCAATGGCTAGAAGCTATGGATAGTGATACAGAAATCACAATGGAAGAGGCAATTCTCAAAAAAAGAGAATCAATGAAAAAGAGAAGAGAAAAACAGCAGCAGAACGGTGAAGGAGAGAAGAGTGAACAGGACAATTCAGATGTAGATGAGGATGAGTCAATGGAAGAGAATGATGAGGCAAAAAAGAAATCTAATAAAAGAGGAGTTAGTGATGACTATGTTGATGAGATAGAAGATGAGAAAGACGAAATAATCGTACCTAAACGTATAAAGAAAATCAAAATCAAACAGTTGACAGAGCCTCTCCTCGATGGAGTTAGTAATATGGATGTTAAGAAGGAAAATAGTGACATGACTGTCAAAACAGTAGATGTTTTGGATACTGAAGCTACAAACAATGTCAGAAAAGTTGTTGAGGAAGTAAAACTGTTGACTGATGATAATGGGGAACTTTTAGCTAGTTTGTTTTTGAAAGTGCCAAGCAGAGCTCTTTATCCTGATTACTATCAGATAGTAACAACTCCAATAAGTTTACAAGAGATTTCTCGGAAAATAAAGGCTACCAATGAGATGAGCGGTAAATTAAAGAAAACTTCAAAACAAGGATATTATCACAGTGTTTCAGAAGTTCTAGCAGACTTTAAGTTGATGTTAGATAATGCGTTCAGCTATAATGAACCTGAAAGTTTTGTTTGTGATTACGCTCAAAAAATTTACGATTACGTGCAAAGTAACCTTGGACAATCATCTAGTTAAGATTTAATGTGCCTTCTTCGTTGAAATCAATAGAAATTTTAATGTCTATTTTGTAGAAACACTAAATTTTGTAGAAAGAATTAGAAACTAAGGTCAATGTCAGGAAAAGCTTTGCCGTGACCGGATTACCGAATTGGTCGTGGATTCCGGATTTTTTTTTTCTCGCAGAATAATCATAAAAATTTTTTTAAGTGCGAGGGATTACTTACTCAGAAGCAAGTCAACAATTAAATTAATAATTGATTAAACTGATTGGTTATTTACTGGCAATTTCAACTATATTTACCCCATGTAATGATAGAGTCCAAAAGTCATCAAGACATTATATTTATTTGAATATCACCTCGAATCACACAAAGCGCAAATATGTTTTCTAGACAGTTACTTAAGAACGTTCCTAGAACAGGAGCTTCCATTCCATCCTCTTTCATTGCCTCTAGAAGCTCTTTATTTCAATTTCAGTTGCGCAGAAACTTGTCAAATGAGATGAAAGACTCTATTAATCAAGCTGTTAATTCCGCCCCTGTTGTCTTGTTCATGAAAGGAACCCCAGAAGCTCCAGCATGTGGATTTTCCAGAGCCACTATCAACCTTTTAGGTAACGTCGGAGTTAATCCAGATAAATTCGCAGCATATAATGTTTTAGAAGATAGTGATTTAAGACAGGGAATTAAAGAATTTAGTGACTGGCCAACCATTCCTCAATTATACGTTAATGGCGAATTTGTTGGTGGTTGCGATATTGTTACTAGTATGGCTCAGAGTGGTGAATTATTAGAAATGTTAGAAAAGGATGGTCTTTTGGCATATGAAGAAGAAGAGGCAGACATTGAAGCACCAGCTAGTTCTGACGTCAAACCTGCCAAAAGAGATTAGTTCTTACGAAGGACCTGAGTCCTGATCATTTTAGGTCCACATGGAATTTAATTATTATCATATAGAATAAATCATTAAATGTAAATAGCAGTCAATAAAATACTCTTGTGTCAGTTTTTCTCAGATACTTTGTGCGCTTCCATATGTATAATTTGTAGAAGATTAATCTGATTAAAGACAGAAAAATAAAAATATCAAGATTTATGATATGTATATACATACATTTTACTCGAATTTACATAAACATAAAATCCACTAATCAGCTAAACATGTGATTCTTTAATGATAAGAGCAACACATTGATTTATGTTTCTATGTAGGATTGAGCCGTACTTTGAGGAAAGAAACAACCAACAAATTAACCAAAATTGTTCTATAGACTCCTATGAGAAGCCAGAACAATTTGTAAACGGCGAGAGCATATATATAATATCCTTGATGTCTATGGAATAGTTAGGGTCCTTGTAATTGAACTAGAATGCCAACATTTTGCCATGGGTTAGTATGCCACAAAGCGTTTGCTGTTGAATGTGAAACGACTGATTATACTATACCCAGAAATACTCATTCAAATTTTTATGGTTCCAACTCAAGACAAAGAATCAAAACCCTTTCATAATATCCTGCAATTCGGAAATGTATCAACTTCCCATGAAATAGATACATCCGAAAATGCAAATGCCAATCCCAAAAGATGAATTATTGAACGAAACGTCTGTACATATTTTCAAACGTAAGTATCTAAAGCGATAGATTCAAATGAACATGTGTAAATTCAGTTGAAAAAATATACCAAAAGGTAATTACTTCAGCTTATTTAAGAATTACTTTCGGATGAATCTTCCTCACATTTCGTTTACGCAAATGAAACCTTCCAGCATTGATTGTTGTATACAAAAGCTATTCAGATTAAGGTTTCAGAATTTCTGCAATTCTCGATTCCGGCTATTATTTTACCAATATTTATGATTTTTTTTTGGTGTTTCACCAGGAAAATCCAGAAATTATTGGGCATTTTTTTATGTGCTTCTAGATTGGTAAGGAGAAACTACCACTTTAAAAACTATTCATGCATAATTTCATGCGCATAAGATGTAAGAGCCAAAATCTTGCGTCACTTGAAACAGAGTTATAGGGTTTGTATATGTATTTTATCAAACATGACGAATCTTGGGAATTTGGCAGCAATTTTAGAATAATAACTAAAGGAATTGTAAGTTTTCGTTAAATTTTGTATTGACTATTTATATATTATAATTTCTCTTCTTTAATTTCTTGATATTTGAATAACTTTGGTAGATAATATTGACCAGTTTTGATTTTTATAATTTCGAAAAGCAACTCAATTTAAGCCCAAGAAAATTAACATAATGCTCCTCTTTGCTCTTTTACCTTTGATAGTTGGTCTTGTGCAAGCGACTTCTGTTAAGAATACTATATGGACTAGTGCTTGTGATCCTTTGAAAAGAACATGTCCAGCTGATACCGCATTGGGAACTTCTCTCAAACTTGATTTTAAAAAATCAACCTCTTTATTCAGTTCGGTAAGTAGTTACCATGATTCTTACAGTAAATACACTGATTCTGGTTTACAACAAGTAGTTCTGGAACACGGTCAATATCCAGCTATTATTTCTAGCTTTTATATAATGTATGGTAAAGTAGAAATTGAATCCAAAATTGCTCCTGGTACAGGAATGGTGTCAAATCTTATTATGCAATCTGATACTGGTGATGAAATTGACTTCCAATGGTTTGGTGCCAACAAAAAAAAGGTGGAAACCAATTACTATGGAAAAGGCATATCCGATTCTAATGACAGAAATGAGGATTACACTGCTTCTGTAGATTTGAGCAGTGACTATCACAATTATACAATTGATTGGACTGACTCTCAAATTACCTGGTATGTCGATGGAACTGTTATCAGAACTTTCAAGAAATCAAGTGCTGATTCCAGCTCTCACCAGTATCCAGATTCACCAATGAAGATTATGCTTGGTTTGTGGGCCGCTGGTGATTCTCGTGATCAAAACATTGTCAGTTGGGCAGGTGGTTCTACAGACTTATCATCTGCTCCTTACATTTTCTACACCAAGTACATTGCGGTTACTGATTACTCCACCGGTTCTGAATATTCATATTCTGACACAACTGGAAACTCAATTTCTTCAAAAGGAGGCAAAATCAATGCCAATGCCAATGCTGTTCTTTTAGATGCATATGTTACACCAACTCTTCCATTTACTGCTTCAACAACATCGACTGCTTCTAATTCTACCACTTCATCACATGCTACCACCACATCAGTTTCTAATTCAACTGCCTCTACGGTATCAAACTCCAAGACAACTTCTTTAAACTCTACAACAACTTCAGCCGCACAAAAAACTTCTTCTTTTGTTAGTACAACTACTCCAACTACTTCAAGAACCAATATAGGGTATGAGACTACTATCAGCGGAAATGCCACTTATATATATACTGGTGCAGCTGTTGAAACTACTATTATCAACGGTACTGAACACATTGACTTTTTAGTGACTTCAGCTAATCATACATATACAATCTCCAAGATTGAATCTTTGGTCACGCACTCAAGTACTGTCATGCAAACAGTGACAAGCTGCTCCAATAATGCTTGCAAAACATCAGTTGCTACACAAACTGACAGAAATGTTATTGTTGGAACTGATACCACGCCAATCACCAAGTACACAACCGAGGAAAAAACTGTTGTAAGCACAATTACCTCATGTTCCAATAATAACTGTCATCTGAGCTCTGTTGCCCCTACGGTTACCAGCTCCACTCCAGCATCCACTCCAGCATCCACCAAGGTTGTCACACATGAGCATACTGTTGTTGATACAATTACATCTTGCTCAAATGGTGGCTGTACCAAGAAGGTATCAACAGCCTTTGTTACCCATGAAAGTACTGTTGTCGATACTGTTACCTCTTGTTCCCACGACGCTTGCAAAAAGAGTAGCTCTTTGACCTATGTTAAGGGAGAAAGTACAGTTGTCAGTGGCGTTACTTATGGTATTTCCTATGGAGTGTCAAGCTCTGATGATATCGTATACACCAAAACCACCATTTTGGAAACTAGTTACCATTCAAACTTTGTTACAGTAAGTGAGGGTGGCTCTAGTGCTAAAGCAACACTTGACGCTGTTGCCAGTACTAGTGGTATTTCGCCTGCTGTTTCATCCTCAAATACCACTCATAATATGTCTAGTATATTTGAAGGATCGGCTACAGCTTCTTTTAAGAGTTCTTGCCTTTCGATGCTGATAATCGCTGCAATGCTTACCTTTGTAGCATTTGCTTAAACTTGTCAGTATTTTTTTTTCTATTTTGTATTTTTTTATTGTATTTTGACACTTAGATTATCATTTTTATTTACCTTACTTACCTTTTATGCTTTTTATTCATAGATTTAGACTATAAAATTTAGAAATTTAATATTATATGTAAGTCATGTTGGCACAAGCTGTTCCTGACATTTGATAATCCAATAATTAGGATTGCATGGTTTCCAGAATTTTTTATTTCCGGCAGATTTTTTTAATGCCTATCATGAAGAAATAAAAAAATTGCCATAATTTCAATCAATAACCAATTCAAATATATAACTAATGATTAATATTAAATTTCTATTTTAAACAAAGGAATTACTTAAATAAAGTTAATTTCGTGAAATTAGTTTCGTTATTGAGGAGGCACTATCTGATTAAACTGTATCCTTTGGCGAGATTTTTATATAAAGTGCTCATATTGTTGTAAGGAAACACGTTCAAAACCAAGCATTCGGTTCATTAACCTGTTAATACATTTTGTTGAAACCGGTTTATCCCACATAATGTTTTCAGACAGATATAAGACAAGAAGCATTGTAATCATAAACGCCTCTCAAAGAGAAAAGCAAGGATAATTTTGGTGTAAAGAAATTCTCAAGAAAATTTCTTGTTCTAAAAATAAGTGCCGTTCTTTAATAGATTAAATTGATTTTATAAATGTATGGTTTTATAGCTAAATTCACTATTCTAACGAATGATTACCTTTTTTTGTTTATGCATGTTGCGTAAAATAAAACGGCATTCCAATATTTTGCATGCTTTGCTAGTAATAAAATTTCAACATGCACGAAAGATTCTAAAAATATCTTTTGGCGGCTTTTTTTTTATCTTTTCATTTTTCCTTTGCCTCATCTTAATAACTAAGCGATTATTTTTGACGGAAGAATGAGAGGTAAATCAATATGAATTATATATAATGCTTGTATTCCTATTGATATAAATAAAATTATTAACAATTATTAAATATTGTCGTGTAAGTTATGGTTTTTTTTTTATTTTCATTTATAATTTTATATTCAGTAAGTGAATTTGGTTGTCTTTAATAACTACAAATCATAGATCCACAAAAATGAATATTTTCGGCAACATCTTAATTTTATTAAGTCTATCAATAACGTCGTTGGCTGTCACAGTATCAAATACGACAACCACATCCGTGCAAGTTGACAAATTGCAGAATAAGGCTTACGGTGAAACAATTACATCTTTACCTACATCATCTACCACTTCCGTTACATCTAGCGCATCATCTCTTTCAGGCGCCGTCTTACTCAACTTCACAGTTAGCACCACCCAATACAATGGCTCAGTTACCTCATTATACAGCCAAACTTCAACTGCATACGAAACAATAAACTCTACTGAGCTCATTTCTATTACCAGCTGTTCTGAAGATGCTTGCTCCAAGACATCAACATTAGATGCAACAGCTGTGACATCTAATGTGAGCGGTTTTGACTCCACTACTACCAACACCGTACATACCACTGTGACCATCAAGAACCCAGTTTCAACAGTTACTGCTGCTTCTCCAACAACCTACGGATCAGATGTCTCTGAGTTTACAAGCAATGGTGATGTCTACATCATGACTCACGTGACTTCTTTTGTTACTGGAACAAACTATCAAGTTGTTACCATAGGTAGCTCCAGTGACATTGTTCCAACATATTCCTACTCTTCAAGTTCTGCTGCTGTCTCTAACACATTAGAGGCTACATACGCTGTCCAATCTTCTAACACTACAAGCAATAGTACAGGAATACAATACTTCGGATCTGCCCCAAACACCCAAATACAAAAGACATCAATAATATGTGCTTTCTTAACATTGATCATGGTACAATTTTTCCAGTAAAATGCTGAAATCCATACCCCACATGAATTCAATTTTTCTTCCGCTGTTATTGCTCTTTTCTAGTTCTACGATTATAAACTTTCCCATAATGTATTTTACCAAAGTGTTTGGTGGCATTTTCAAATCCCCCTTTACGTATTCTGTTGTCAGGAAACAAATTAGACTTCAGCATGTTCTTTAATCAACTCAAGCTTTCAAATAGAATTGAGGTACTGAGAGCATTTTTCAATTTTTCCATTAGTTCATTTTTTATTTCTTTCAAGGTTCTTGCGAGCCACTGTATTATTAGCTTTCATTTTTTTGATTGAATATACTACTTTTGAGTAACCAGCGATGTAGAATAAGATAGTGAACTGCATTAAGTACTCTTGGGAAAAACCTCGGAATAGACCCCAACGAAAAAAGGAACAAAAAAAAAATAAAAGAAGAAATCATTTCATGGTTCGATTTCCTAAACGGATCTCTGTTTTTACTTTTTCCAGTTAAAAGCCTGTCTTGTGCAATTTTAATAATACAGATTCACGCTACGCAAATGGGCAAGAGTATCCAGGATTTGTGGAAAGTGAGACTTGTCAATCTTAAAATACACAATACGCCTTTTCCAAAAAACGAGATGGCCAATCAGAACGCACCGCTTTGTGAACACCTCACGCATTTTGGGGTTCGAGAACCCTAACAGGAAATGCTGTCCAGAAAGGGTATATTTCCAAACTAGACCCTTATAACCATGTACGTCACCTGCACAGACAGGCAATTCTGGAAGATGTCTGGCCGTAGTATGAGGTCGATATAACTTTTCATACGTTTGAAGCACATCTTCAGGATTGTCTGGCCCCATGTTTTTGCTCAAAAATGTCTCTTGTTCGAAATGTTTCAATATTAGCTATGCTGACTAGCAGAGCCAGCATACGAATTAATATACCATGTGGTTTTAAAGCATAACTGACGCATCTCTCATGCATAAGACTTACTTCTAATTTTCTTTTAGGCAAAAAAAGTTACCAATTGAAAAATTTCAACTAAGTATCAGGTATTTTTTGGTAAGAATGCACGTTAACTTTCATCAGTGTTTCAGTTCTAATGCATAAGAGTTACATACTAATATGCAAAATAGTACAATCTTGTACTTTCAACATGTTTCAAAAACTTCAAACCACATTTTATTGAGAGATTCATGCTGCTCAATGTACTAAAATTGAATATTTTCCATGATTTTGTTTTATGTTTTAGATGTGGATATCCATGATGATGTATCATTTCCAGAGAAATTGTCGAATATAAAAGACAGGGGTTTTCTTTGCATTTTTGAAGATGTTGTCCCAGAATTTTAGTTCTGACTTATTTACAGAAAAACAATAAGAAACATCCCAATATCTTAATCTTCTTTACTAGACAACACAATAACAATGCTTGCTGTTTTACCTCTTTTGCTTTTGCTCACAAAAACCTACGCTGCTTCTTTTGCCAGTGACTGCGACCCTCTTCAGGGAACCTGTGACAAGGACAGAGCCTTAGGTGGCTCCATCTCCTTGGATTTCACCGAGGAATCTGCTTACTTCTCCCCACTCGCTGGCTCCAACAGAATAAAATACACCGACAACGGTTTGGTGGAGTGGTTCACTGGTACTGGTGACAGTCCTTCTTTGCGTTCAAACTTCTACATCTACTACGGTAAGGTTGAAGCTGTTGCCAAAACCGCTACTGGTACTGGTTTGGTCTCCAACGTTTTCTTGCAATCCGATGATGGTGATGAGATTGACTTCGAATGGGTCTCCACCTACGACAGCAAGGTCCAAACAAACTATTTCGGTAAGGGTCTTACTGGTGACTACGACAGAGGTTACACTCAAGACACCAATACCAACTTAGAAGACTCATACCACACTTACACCATCGAATGGTCTAGCACCGAAACCGTGTGGTCCGTTGATGGTACAGTTATCAGAACCTTGAAGAAGTCTGACACCTCTTCTACTGGTAACTATCAATATCCTAATTCTCCAATGAGAATCTTCATCGGTTTATGGGCTGCTGGTGACTCTTCTAGTGAAGGTACTGTTGAATGGGCTGGTGGTAAAACCAACTTAAACGGTGCTTCTGAGTCTATTTTCAATGTCAAGTCTCTTGCCGTTACTGACTACTCTACTGGTCTTTACTACTCTTACGCTGACACCACCGGTAACAACATCAACATCGAAGGTTCTTCTAACGGTGTCGCTTACAACCCATTATCTAACTCTACTTCAAGTGGTGTTTCTAACTACACATCACCATCCACTACCACTGTCTCTCCTCTCACAACCCTTGACGGTAGTTACCAAGTTGCCACTCAAACCACAGATGCTTACGTTTCATTGGCCTCTCAAGCTGCTGCCCCAACTGACGCTCTTATCGCCGAAGTTTGCTCTTGCGAAGTATCTGGTTCATCCTCCAGTGGCTCCTCCAGTGGTTCTTCTTCCAGTGGCTCCTCCAGTGGCTCCTCTAGTGGCTCCTCTTCCAGTGGCTCTTCTTCCAGTGGTTCCTCATCTAGTGGCGCTTCCTCATCCGCAGAAGTTGAACAATACAGCGCTTCAAGCACTAGCACACCATCTCTTCAACAACAATACGAGTCTGGTGCTGGCTCTATTTTTGCAATCGACACAAAATACGTGCTTGCATCTTCTGCTTTGGTTCTTTTAGGCTTGCTTTAGAGCAAGGTTTTTTGACTTTCAATTCTTTTCTTATTTCTTGTTTTCTTACCAATTTTATAGAAGTTTAATGAATCATTTTACAATAATTATTAGATATTTCATGCTCATATTACTAGATCGCACTGTAGTATTCTTATGTAGTATTTTGCAAATTTTACCAGATGTATTGTTTATGTATGTTGAGGTTTTTTTTCCGGTTTCATCTTTTGTACTAAGAAAAACAAAAAAAAAAACAAAACAAAAAAAAAAAATCAAAACTAAACCTCTGAAAGTCAATCGTTCTCATGACAAGAAGCTTAAGAAACATCATTGAGAAATTAAATACTAACTCAGAATACTATCTTCGAGGAAATTGACTTAAATTTCTATCAGTTATTTATCCGGTTAAAGGTTATTCTAATCTGATTGGTATAAATTTTGCTATTGATAGAATTACCAGCTCACATTTTAAAAAATTGTTTCATGGATAGAACGCGTTGGTTCTGTCAACAGTAGCGTAGCTTGAAATAATTATTTGTTTAGACAAGTAGAAATTAAAAGTCAAAATCAATTACTAGGAGAATAAAACGGAGAACAGATGAATCAAGATTTGGAGTTGGATAGGTTTAGAGTTCGTTTGCTCTTCGAAATAAATAGCTTGCTAATATATCGGGTTATGCTTATTCTGATTACAATAAACCCTAGTTTGAATGTCAATAACATTCCAATATCTGAGTTTACGTACCTATTGAATCTGATTGGAAACCGCAATGTGAATAGAGCAGATCTAATACCGGAATATTTGAAGAGAATTCAAGCAAATTTGACCTGCATCGGAGAATTGAATGAGAAGCACAAAAGGTTAGCGAATAATTCGTGGACTGCAAAGGTTATCATTCCTTCTGTATTACATCCTCCTCCGGAATCTACAAAGGAAATAAAGGATCGTTATATCTTGTTGATGTCTAAGGGATTTCCTGAAGCTATTAAGATTATCCAGCAGCAAAGAACATTGATGTTGAAGAAACAACAACAACAACAACAACAGCAGCAGCAGCAGAAGCAACAACAACAACAGCAACAACAACAACAACAACAATCTCAGCAGCAGAGGCAGAAAAAGCAACAACAACAACAACTGCAAATGCAGCAACAGTTGCACTTGCAACAGCAAACGCAACAACAAAAATTACAGCAGCAGCTTCAACAACAATCGCAAAAAATAATTCAACAACACTTACCGGCACATATCCAACAATTACCACCTCAAATACAACAACAGTTTATTCAACAACAACTACCACCTCAAGTTCAGCAACAAATTCAACAGCAGATTCAACAACAATTTCAGCAGCAGATGCAAATGGCCAACAATGCTGCTAGTAATCCCCCTAATAGTGCTGCCAGTAATAATATGAATAACTTGAACGCTAATAATCTTGGAGCAAATGGTATAAACATCAACAACATGAGAAAGAATAAAATATCGAATAATAGTAATGGTCTTAATTTGAACAACCTCACCAATGGCAATGGCCCAAATACTGCTAATTTGAATAACTTACATAATAACGGTAATTTCAATGCAAATAACATGGTCTCCAGTAATAACAGCCTAAATAATGGTGGTATTTCTGATACTAATATGAGCCCAAGCAGTGCCCATTCTACAGGTACACCAAATATGTTACAAACTCCAGTGATGAGATCGGCATCAGTAAGAGCCAGCGGAGGCAAACCTGAAAGTATGAGCAATCATAGTACTTCAAATAATAGTCCTTTGGTTAGTGCTCTGCAACTCATGCCTAATCTGAGAAATGGTATCAGTCAAGCCACTGGACCAACTGGTTTAATGAATAATGTTACTGGGAGTGGAAATGTAAATCCAAATAATGCAAATAACATGTCTATTTTGTCGGACGTACCTTCAGAAGTTACTGAACAAGATCTTAATATTTTGGGAGGATCAGTGATTGGAAACAATGGCCTTATTGGTGGCAACGATATCATGAATTTGATTCAAGGCACTATGAATAATGGTAATAATAATAACGAAAGTACGGGTTTTAGAAATGATTTAAACTTTAATATTTAATTTGAATAATCAATAGAAATAAAAGAACGAAAAATTAAAAAATTAAGCAAATAACAAGTTAGTAGCGCGAATATATATTAATTTTTTTCAATAAAAGAGTATAAGAAACTTTATATGAGATATTGAGTGATTATTCAATGGTCTTCTTTTTTCTATTACCAATTTTTCCGACAGCTTGAACACTTTCCATAGGGAAAACACGCAAACCAAATAAAACAAAACCACCACCGCCGCGATATGTCATAACAGGATGTATTTTACCTGGCACAGCTTGATATGGTCTAGCCTTAATTTCGTGTATACTAGGTGCTAAGATCGGAAGACGCTGTTGAACGGTTCCTGAGAGAATATCATGATATGCATCCACCAATATTTCTTTGAAATCTGAATAAAGTACCACAGAAGCCGAACCTCTTAAAAATTTCAACAAATATGGTAACGTTGATTTTATTAGTAAAGTTGAAATACAAATTAGAGAATCATACTCTGCTGAGTACAACGAATGCAACGTATTTAACAATCTCAAATAGTTGCTAAGTTTTTTATATTGTTGTGACTTTTTATTTTTGTTTGGATTGACATTTGATTGATCGATTTTTTGCCCACTTATTCTAGTCATCATGTTTGAATAAAAAACTGCGGCTTCGTCTGTAGAAAGAATATCTTCTAAAGGAGAAGTAAGTTGTAGCCAATTGACATGCTTAACCATTTTAGACAAATATCTATCTGGAAGATTCGAATATTGGTACAAAGCACTTAAGTTTACATGTTCATTCTCTGAAACTATCATGATCTCACCTTGACCTTGCATTCTTTCTAGCATGAAAAATGTCAAAAGTCCCATAGATTCGTCAATAATTAAATATCTACCATTTGGTTTAACATCACCCAAATTGAGCATATATGCTATAGTTTCTTCACTGATATCTAAGTTTTTTCTCAAGTCCTTGTTTTCAATGTAGTGTTTCAATAATGATCTTGGAGTGACCTTTTCGACAACAAAAAAACGGCCAAATTTCTCCTTTTTCCGTTTCAAATATTTCTCTTGTGAGAACTTTGTCTTTTTATCGAAATTTTGATGACTCTCCAAGATAGATTTGATTATAGAGAGACCCACCGATGATGTAGAACCTGTCTTTTTCAACTCCTCAATTTTTTCCGTGCTGAGATTTTGCACTGATGAACCAATATCTTTGATATTTCTATTATCGGAAGAAAAAGCAGCCAATTCGTCATTTAATTCTACTTCTTTGAAAATATCATCAAAATTCACAGGAACAACCGCGTCTTTGCTATGTATTTCAAAGGCTTGTCCGAAATTGAATCCCAAAATCTTGTTAACTTCGAAACTGCCGAACTTTCCTAGACTGATGGTTTTATCACTTCTTAGTTGTACTATCTTTGTCTGTGTTGATGGAAGCGTAATTAGTACCCATTCTTCAGCAGTGATGACTGTGTCGTTTGGGATGTATGATTTTGGGCTCAAACTTTGCTTGTCACTTACATTACTATCGGGTGTTTTGTCGTTTGCAGCGATGGATGAATAAAGTTCGCTTGAGTTGAGCTGATGAATCAATCCGTTCAATCTGGAGAGTTCTTCTGATCTATCTACTTCAGTATTCAATTTTCTTTTTCGATTTTCAGAGTTTTTTGAAGAGGTCTGTTCATTTGTGTGCTCAGAGTGTCCAGACGGATGCGACTGCACATTCTGTGCTGGGATTTCAGTCTCATTCACGGACAATGTTGGACTCATCGTTTCTTGGACAGCTGCACTATTTGCCAGCATGGAGATCTATTTATAGAGGAATTCCAAAAAAAAAAAAAATTGAACAAAAAACCAAACGGGCAACCCAACTGTTTGAGAAATCAGGAATCTAAGCAAATAAGAGCTGGATAGTAAAAAGAACTATTTCTGAACGTTCACTTGCAACAGGATCATGTATGGTGAAGTTTTCAAGATACATTTGGTGGTAATTGATGAATTTGTGAAAATTTCAAGATGAGGACAGGCGCACGTAACCTCCGAATTTCCGGAGTACCTTAAAGATCAGGTACGGCTTTTTTTTTTTTTTTTTCAGTTAAGTATTTGCATCCTCGATAAAGAAAAAAGGAACTCTCTGTCAGCGCAAAAGCTTATTTTTTTCTCATACAACACTTAATGAGATCGATGGATTTAAATCAAAATTAGATGGCCAATACGAGCGGGTGATCTGGACAGCAACTGTGCTAAAACACCAAAAACAAGAAGCAAAATGTACTCAAAAAAGGCTAGCGGAAAGTCGAGCCCTGCAGAGGAAGGAAATTATTTACTTGAGTCAGAAAGAATCAGCCAGAACTGTCCCTCAGTGGCTGCAAATGGCAGTGTTAACGCGATCCATCACAGCCCTCCTCCTTCATACGATTCCATTATTGGCGCTGCTGAGATAATCGAAACGCAAAACCAGCGCCTGGATAATCAAGCTTTGCAAGATACAAGCGACCCCATAAGTAAAAAACAGACGCGGAGCTGCTTTGGCTGCTGTAGTAACAACATGTTTATCATCAGATATTTCAGATACTGTGTGCGGCTTTCAATTTTGATAATTTTGGTATTTATTGGCCTAAACATCTGGCTTATTGTCCCTCACATCGATGAATATGTCAGCAAGTCTCTAGTGACAAATGTGAACAGTGCTGGGTTCGCAGGAGTGGGGCTAAAATTCGAAACTATTGACATCTCAATGAACGTCGATATCGCGCTTGATTATGAGTTGTTGAACAACACTTATTTGAACAGCATGTTCAAGTTAGATGGTCTGATATTCAAATCTGTGGATATTTTCCCTGACAATGTTGATTTGAAGATTCTCGACACCAACAGCGATAGCGAAGACGACAGCGATATGTTTAGACTAGGATATTTGAAGGTGCCAATGGTCACAATAAATATAGAACAAAACAGAACCAAGAACATGGACTTGTTGCTCACGTTGAAGCCAAATCTTAAAGAACTATTTCGGTTCATGCAAAAGTTGTCCGAACGAATGGACCAGAATAAAGATCACCCTGAGGATTTGCATTTCAGAATTTTCTTAAACACATACGCCAAACTAAACTTAGGCGGTATTCCCTTGTTAAAGAAGATACCCATCGACATAAGCAGAAAAGTCAACTTATTCCCACTGATAAGTTCAAACTTACAATTGTTTAATGACTTACTCAGCCACGAAAATCAGAGTTTGGCTTTGAAAAACCAGGCAAAGATAAGCAAAAAGAATAATCTGAAAGATACCCTGAGCTGGCTTGCTAGTTTAATCTCTACATTTGCGTTCACATAGTTACAATCTTGATTCTTTTTTCTTTTTGGAATACTTTTCCTTTGGGTTCCTTATATATATATATGTATTATAGTTTCGTCATACATATATGTGTTTGTGAGATATTATGAATTATTATTGTAGCATTTATCAGGACGCTTGATAGGAAGGAAAGTTGGTAAGGTAGTAATTATTACAAGCCTGAAAATAAGTTACAGACCACACATACATACAAATAGGTGAAAAAAACAGATGAAAGAAAACCTGAAAATACGCACATACGCAACTAATAGAGGGAATATCAACATACAATTATATAAGCTAATCTTTGTTTTGTTATTCAAACATTATCCAAGACAATTTTTCAGGATCTTTGTATTGTGGATAATCAATTTTTCAGAGAACTAGAATGTTGTCGGTGTCACAGCAATCTTCTAAAGTATCTCCTTATACAAGACATCTACTTTTATCAACATTTGTAGCATGTCTAGGAAGTCTCCAGTATGGATATCACATGGTAAGTAGAATAACTTGAACTTGGCTTTTCATTTTTTCAGAAACAAACAAAATGAACCAATGTCTGACATGTTTTTTTTCTTATTTATAGGCAGAACTTAATGCTGCAGAGGCAGTAATGTCTTGCAGAGTCTCCATCCCCGGATCCCAACCATACGAAGATACATGGTACGGAAAACACTTTTACAAACAATGTATTCCATTGGATATAGCAGATGTTGCATTGATCACCTCTATTTTCTCCATCGGGGGACTTATTGGCTCTTCTATTGCTAGCGAACTAAGTGAAAGATATGGGAGAAAAAAGGCTAGTTTCATAAATATTGGGTTCTTCATTTTTGGAAGTTACCTTGCAACTTTTGCCAATAGTAAGAATGGCTTACTTTTTGGAAGACTTATCTCAGGAGTCGGTGCGGGCTCGAGTATCGTTAACACGCCATTATTTATCAACGAAATCTCCAATCATGAAGTGAAAGGGTTCCTTGGATCATTGAATCAATTTACTATAAACATTGGAATTTTATTTACGCAATTGTTGGCCATTAAATGGGGAAATGATCACCAGTGGAGAAATTTGTTATTTATGGGTATGATATTGGCTATGTTGAATTGTGGTATGCTTTTTTTTACAGATGAAAGTCCAAAATGGTTAGTGAAAAAAGGGAAAATGGCTCTGGCAAGATTAGTTTTGAAAAAACTTAGAGCTTATAATGTAACCAACGAGGAAATCGAAGAGGAAATAGGGAAATGGATAGCAGAGATCAAAGGCCAATTTACAGAAAGTAGCGATGCAGTAACAGCTGACGATGATACAGAAGACGGTGAAAGTTTTGCCAGTAATTCGAGAATGTTGGCAGCCCATGATCATGATAGCTCAAGAAGCCATACTATTTGGAATTATGTTTCTGAGAAACAATATAGAAATTCATTATTTATAGTCCTGATAATCATGGTGGGCCAGCAACTCTGTGGTATAAACTCTATTATTTTTTACGGTGTTTCTGTGATTTCTGATATTCTTCCATCTAAATATGCAGTGATGATCAATTGTGTGATCTCTTTGTTGAATGTGATAGTGACATATATGTCAGCCATGATAGTGGATAAGCTGGGTCGCAGACCTCTTCTTCTTTTCTCAATTTCTATAATGGGGGCTGCGTCATTTTTGATTTCTTGTGGTATTGTTAAAAACTGGTCGTGGATCACGATATTAGCTGTTTTTTCGTATATTGCAGCGTTTGCTATTGGATTAGGGCCAATTCCATTTTTGCTTATATCCGAAGTTTCACAATTGCAGATTACAACCGCAGCACAGAGTTTTGGAACTATTCTCAATTGGATGGCTACATTTTTCATTGGATATGTTTTCCCTATAATCAATGGGATGATAGGAGGATATGTGTTCAGCTTGTTTGGGTTAGTGTGCTGTGTGATGATTTATTTTGTTTACAAGTTTTTCCCAGAAACCAAGGGTAAAACTAACTACAACGAGGTTTGGGGATTATATTAGTAGATTTACAATAGGTTAAGTGAGTCAAAAAAAAACCAATGCCGCACGATCCTACTATGACGGGAAATTGTATATATATCATGGTTTATAGATATTGATAAAATATAATCAAATAAACTCTGTTTTTGGGTGTTTCGCAAATGCTGAAAAATGTAGAAAGTTCAAAGTTAGCCATCAATAATAGAGTGTGGATGGAGCAAAGTGATAAAATAGTCACCTCATGTGTGAAAAGCAAGGGATGTTACTGTGTTTAAGTGGGTGAAAATCTTGGCGTAAAAAAAAAGTACATATATATAATTATAATTATGGAGAAACAAACCTTAATATACATGTCAAGATTGAATTGCAAGCCACAATTGTGCAATAAACATCAATTATTTTAATTATTTTTCGTATCATAGTTGGTAATAATTTCAGAAGAACCAATCTTTACATATATTTGGGAAATTCAAGAATGAGTCTTAGATATTTGTCTAGCAAGGCAGCTGCGGCACTTGACAAAGAGTTGATGAGCACTGGTGGATTCAGTTTGGATCAGTTGGTAAGTATACTGAAGAAAGAAAGACAATTTACTAATTTTCTGACTGTAATTGAGGAATCGTGAAGAAAATACTAACACGATTTATCACAGATGGAATTGGCAGGGTTGAGTGTTGCACAAGCATTTTACAAGACGTTCCCACCAGTGGATTACAGGAAAGTTTTGATACTATCGGGACCAGGAAACAATGGTGGGGACGGCTTGGTGGCAGCACGTCATTTAAAGTTGTTAGGATTCGAGCCTACGGTGTACTACTTTGTGAAGGGGGACAAATTCAAACACATTGAGACCCAATTGAAATCTTTTGATATCGAGATTTACTACCATGGCAGGGAGGCAAACGACAGCAAGAGAGAGAAACACGGTCTGCTTGATGAACTTAGTCGTTTGATGACGGGGTGCAGCGGAATAGTTGATGCGATATTTGGGTTTTCTTTCAAACCACCGTTGAGGGACCCGTACGACAAGGTGGTGCTGATGATGCGGAATAGCGGCAAGCTGATACTATCAGTGGACATTCCCTCGGGCTGGGATGTTGACCAGGGCCCGAATTGTGCCCAGATCACCAGCGAGGACGAGAAGTTGCGGCCAGAAGCTTTGATCTCGTTGACGGCGCCCAAGCCGAGCAGCGAGTTTTTTGCTGCCAACAGAATGGGTCCGCATTACCTTGGCGGACGCTTTGTCAGCGAGAGCATCAGCAAGAAGTACAGTTTTGACGTTCCTAAGTATCCTGGGGTTGATCAAGTGGTTCTTCTTAAATAGTAGGGGTAAATAGGGGGTGAACAGGGGAGGGCCTAAGTTTCGGTGGAAGCTGCCCTAACGGGTGGCAGACCACCAAAACTTGCTTGTTGTTCACCAAACCTCGGGCGGCAAACCACCCCTGCGCGGACACTTAATACAGATAGTTTTCTGTTTCTATGCATGTAGCAATCGATGTACTTTTGTGTTAAGTTCAGAATGGTTGCCAGAACCGTCAACAATTATGAGCCTCGTTTGTGCTCGCAGCCCTGCTCTTTTCTGGTTACGAGCACCGTTGTGGTTACGAGCATATCTGGTTACGAAGCACCACAGATTGAAATTTTTCTCATTTCCCATTTCCACTCAATTCTTGTGAGCTATTTCTATTTTGACACAAACAGTCAAACTGTCGCGCCATCGCGTTTCAGCCTTCTTATAATAGCGGCCGCTTGTTGTTTTCGTTTGTTATTTTTTTTTTTTTGTGTCTTTTTATGTCTTTTTTGTGTCTTTTTGTCTTTTTTGAGTTTTGATAGGCGCTTCTTCGTGTAAACTTTTTTTCTGGTGGTTTTTTTTTTGCAGTTTGTTTCTTTTCAGCCCATAGATTTTCAATTGAAGGAAGAGATGATTGATTTCTTGGGGGGAGCTTCTTCTAATTTGCATATCTCAGTCCCCTAGAACTCTCGCGAGCCTTTGCATCAAAAAACATTGGAACCTCCAAAAACTGGAATAACAAAAACCTGGAACCACCAAGACTGTAGTGTATTTTTGCCAAACCAGGCTTGTTTTCCCGTCAGCTGTCTATTCCAAATTGCGCAGACCTTTTCTTGTTTCCCCATCTCAGGATAACCCCACGGCCTTTGCTCTGAAAATCGCTGGTCATTCCTAGGGCATCCTTTGTTCTTTCTTTCATCCTCCAGGTCCCACAGACCTTCGTTTTATCAACATTATTGCAATTTTCGTTCCGTTCAGTCCCTCTCAATTTCGTCAATTTGCTGAATTCTAGTGCCCCAATATCTAACAAACCCCCTCATCAGATTCGCATTACCCGTTCTCTCAATCTTCATAAAGTTAGCTTCCCCATGCCAGACCCAGAAATATCCTCAAGCAGCCATGCTCTCCTGGATGAATCAGACGATCTCAACAGCATCATTATGGACATCAACATCAAGCAGCAGAGGCAGCCTAGGAGAGTCAAAATATATAACTTGAATGACGACGACGAATCTTGGGAAGATCAAGGAACAGGATTCTGCTACGGCTATATAGATCCAGAATCACAACCGTTCATAATAGTGGAGAAAGAAGATACCTCCGATGTTCTCCTACTCAAAGAGTTTGTCACTGGAAATACCCAATATCAGAAACAGCAGGACACCCTAATAGTATGGACAGATGCCCAAAATCACGACATTGCTTTATCTTTTCAAGAACAAGAAGGCTGTGACCTCATATGCCGATTCATAATCCAAGTTCAGCGTTACTTACAGCCCAGTATTAGCTTAATAGCTGTAATATCGTCAAAAGGCTCAGATGACGATGCCTTTCAGAGTAATAATAGCAATTTGCAAAATGGAAACTTGGAGATGCTTCAAAATGAAGAATTTATGGATGACAAAAGTAGTATTAACAACAAACCCACCGAAGATGATGACGATGATGACGATGATGATATTCATAACAATAACAACAACGGGACTACAACTATTATAAATGAATTGATTTGTGGACCAGTCGAATTACCGGCGATCCCGCTGATGGATGCAGAAACTTTGGATTCTATATTGCATGTGCTCCAAATGGATTCGATGTCCAGACTTACAAAAAATGAAATTTGCAAATTTCTTTCGACTACACCAGAATTTTTAAATGAATTGATTTCAATTTTCCAAAAATGTGAAGAGCTAAAATCAGACAAGGAAAAACCAATCAAAAGCGAACAAATTAAAGATCAATTAGATCTAAAAGACAATGATTATCTAGAAATACTTTATAAGCTTTGCAATATCATCAAAACCTTAGTTTTATACAATGAAAATGAGATATTTGACATTCTTTTCAATGAAAATGACTATTACATATTTAATTTCATAGGAATTTTAGAGTATGATCCCGAGTTTCCAAAATTGAAACCCAAATATCGCGAGTATTTACAAGATAAAAATAGATTCAAGGAAATTTTCCCAATTGAAAATCAAGATATCAAAAAATTGATCATGACAACTTTCAATCTTCAATTTTTGAAAGACGTGGTACTTCTTAGGCTATTAGATGATTCTACTATCAATACAATGTCTACAGTAATATATCTAAATCAAGTGGAGATATTGAAATATTTGCAAAATGATGAAAATGAATTTTTATCTAAAATGTTTGATCTTTACCAAGTTGAAACTGAAGAATGCGAAACTAATGAAAAATCGAAATCGGACCAGCCCATTGATTTACAAACCAAAAGAGATGCTATCAAAATGATACATCAATACGTAATAATATCCAAATCTCTTGATAACAATCAAAGAAATACTTTTTTCCAAATTTTGGTAGACAAAGGCTTGCTCCAAATGCTAAAATTTGCACTTAAGGATACAGTAATGAGTACGAGAATGATTGGCACGGAAATCATTATTGCAATAATTGAACAAGATCCTCTATTAATTAGTAATATCAATATCAAAGGAGACGAAAAAATATCGATAAATTCCGAGACAAATGAAAAACTAGAAAAAGTAGGTGATGATATCAAGCAAGAAGATAATAAAGAATTGAAAAATAATTTTTTTAGCGAATCAGAAATTTCGGATGATAAAGCTGAATCTTTAGATGATGAAAAATTAGCTATTGTAGAATATGTCGAGTTTGTACAGTCAAGCGGTTATGATAAAGATGCTGATGGTGAACAACAGCAGCGGAAAAAAATAAGTCAAGAAAATAAAGATCAGGAGGAAAATTTAGATGCTACTATTACAAAATCCATCTTTGACTCTGTTGATGCTGCCACCACTGTGTTTTTATCAGATGATGTTAGCCTCTTATCTATTCTTTCAAATGTTTTTGTTACTGAAAATGATAAAGGGTTGATAACCCAGATATACCATGCAATTAAAGTATTATTAGATCCCAATAATTTCCAGAATAATGTGGATAGAATTGCAAATGGAACAATCACTCCACCATGCCAATATGATAACTCAAGATATTTATTGAAATTTTATAAAGATGTTGCACTGAACTTATTTGCAAATTTTATCAAAGTAAAGCAGGTGCAAGAATTGGATACTACTAGCGAAGATCACTGGGACAATTACAAGTTGTTAACGTATCAATGCGAACTTTTAACACTTTGTGTGCACGAACATGATGGAAACGCCAAAAATTTCATTCTAAATAATGAAATACTTTCAAGCATGGGTGAGATGCTACAATTACCAAATTTAAAGAAAGTTGTAAAGTTAGCAATTTTGAGATGTATCAGAGATATAATATTGTTAAATGACGCATTATATACTAAAATAATTATCAACAACAAAATATTCAAATCGATTTTTCATTTGTTCTGGGATAATTGCAAGATAGGCGAAGGATCCAAGAAAGGAGTGTTTAATTTAGTCAGTTCTTCGATTTTAGAAATATTAAACTTGATAATTGAAGGGAATCAAGTGGAAATAGGATTAGAACAGGTAAATTATAAGCTTCTAATATTACATTTCAACGAAAAGTTCTCGGATGATTTGAAAAAATTAGCAAATATTTGTGCTTGCGGAGAAGAGATTGTTAATCTTTATAGAAGCTATCAATCTCAAAAAAGAAATTTTGATAGTAATATTAATAGTTTCACCTCCATGCCGCAATTACTGGTTTCGATAAATAATAAGAAAAGTTTGAAGAGAAAACTCTCTGTTTCCGATATCAAATTGGGCAGTAAAAAGAACTCATTGATAGAATGCACTAATATCCACAATAATGAAAGTTGTAACGAAAAGCAAGAGAATGAATTTAAAAAATCCAAAAAATTAGATTCAGATGGCGGAATTTTAAAGCCACTGAATGAAACAGTATTGGCCAATACAGAAGATGGCAGAATTGACACTTTACCACTGAAAACTGATCAAGCTTTGAGAACAAACGACGCAATCAATGATGAGAATAATTAACAATCGCTCAAATTTTCCTCTTTACTCAAAATATTTGCCTATATTTGGCTCGAACCTGATCTGATTTAATCTTGAAATGATAACTTTATTCATGTGCTTACAGCCATTGTGTATGTTTTTTTAATTATGCCTTCTTGAGGCGGTTTTTTCTTTATATTTATATTATCAAGGATTGAGCGATTTAATTTTGTTATCATTTTCTCTATCAATATATGCAAAAGTGATCATACAAATCATAAATGTATTAGAGTATCACGAAAAATATAAAACACCGTAAAAAAATTATATAGATAAGTAAATTTATAATCTTGGTTTGTCATTTAACAATTCCACCATTTTTTCTACTGTTGGGGCATTATTAGCGTGATATCCCATATGCCAAAAACCACCATCAACTACCAATTGGGTTCCAGTGATATAACTTGCAGCATCACTAAATAAGAAGCAAGTAGCATTAGCCACATCCCAAGTTGTTCCCAAGCGTTGCAAGGGTATGTCATTCTTCAACTTTGAGGCATTTTCACCTCCAAGTCTTTTCATTCCTTCTGTCATTTCAGAACTTGATTGCTGAATTGCGCCTGGAGCTATGCAATTCACTGTTATACCCAAAGGCCCAAATTCGACAGCCAAATTGTTACAGAGCGCATCTATTCCTGCTTTAGCGGCACATGCTGGTGCCTGAAGGGGTATACCGGAATATTGTAAAGTTGCTGAAACTAGTATGATTTTCCCTTTAGAAGCTTTCAAATGGGGGAAAACAGCTTTAATTGTGTTAAAAGATCCAAGAAGATCAATATCTACTACAGATTTGAAAGAGTTGATGGATAAATGATTGAAATCACAGAGGAAGTTTCCTGCAGCACCAGCTATGAGGAAATCTATTTTTCCAAACTTTGAAATTGTGTCATCGACGGCATTTTGTAAGCTTTTGAAATTTCTTACGTCAACATTACCGATGGATATGATTTGTGCCTTTGAGGACAGCTTAATTTCATTCTGGATTTCAAATGCAGCCTCTTCAGCCTTCTTTGAGTTTCTTCCAATGATTGCGCAATGACAACCCAAAGAAGCTAAAGCTTTTGCTTGAATCTTGCAAATGGTACCTGAGCCGCCAGTGACAAATGCGACCTTGTCCTTGAAAAGATCAGGTTTCCAAACACTAGATTTTGAGAAGTCGTTGGAAGAAGAGGAAGGAAACATTAATAAGTAAGTTATTTATGACAATTGATAAATTGATAGAGTAGGGTTCGTTTTCCTTTTGGTATTATCGACAATCCAAGTTTATGGTTTTTAAAAATGGGCAAAACCGCGAATGGTTCAGAGAAGAATGCACAATGTAAAGAAAAGGGGATTTTTTATCTATTTAAGGGAAATTTTATTCACAGATAGATATTTGTTCGATATTGTACAAGTTTCCTTTTTGAGGTTCATGATTTAAGTTTCCAGTTTTGACACTTGGTTGCTTGAGTCTGTTTTGCGGAGAAAAAAACAAAAAAGGTTTGAACAACCGATCCGAAGACACTTTCTGAAAAAAGATTGATGAACATATGGATGCAAAGAGGTAACGATTACCAGTCAAAAGAATCACGTCTACAACTAGATGAACTAGTGGAAAAGCATAAATCGATTTCGTATAAATGATTCGACGTAAATTGCTCAAGGTTCAGTTTTATTCGTGTCGAACTTGACATTAGTTATTGGATTTTTTTTTTTTTCGAACTCAATTCTGGAGGTGATGATTCAAATTCGATTTTTACTTAATCTTGATGCACATTTACTATTTTACAAGCTATAATTCTTCAAACTCTTGTGCAATTTCATCAAATAGCAGACTGGGTATCATTGTATCTTATTGGTGTTTTGGCTGCTTTCATACAGAAGTATATCGCTTGGTGATGGGAAAGATGGAGTAGAAAGTAATCCGGTACGGCAGTTTGGACAATTTAGGCAAAGGGCTGAATAACCAATATTATTTTCGAATCTGCATCTCCAAAATCCCGAAGACCACAGGTACCACTGAAAATGTATATATCATTAAGTCAGTAGTACTACATAAGCATCAACTGATATGAAATAGAGAGAATCAAGTAGATATTTTTGATCCACGAAAGCTTCTATCTAAAGGGGAATAACCAAGAACAAATTGTGGGATCCAGAAGTGGCTAGACTTGAATTTTAGAACCAAGAGAAAACAGTACTCGAAATCATAGCAATGGACAGCCAACAACTGAAACTTTCCATCCCACCAGTGAATCTAATCTTTAAATTTTTCCAAAGACAATGCTTGGTAAATATATGGCTTTATGAGCAAACAAAGAGTAGAATTCAGGGGAAAATCGCCGGTTTTGATGAATACATGAATATTGTGGTGCGTGATGCCATACAATTATCAGATTTATCAGAAGAAGCCCCAGAAGGTGAGCAAGAAGGTGCATCCTCACAAAAAGCCTTGGGAGATATTCTTCTAAAAGGTGACAATATTTGTTTCATAAGTAGTATCGATATATAGAATTAATGCCTGAACGCAATACATTTCAATTATTTGAAGGATCTCTCCTACTGTAAGCCTAATTTATTTCTTTATATATTTTCTGATTCAAGTTTTAATCCAAGTTTGAAACGCAGGGAGTGCAAGTTTCCTTATTCAGTAACTGAATGAACTTAAACAAATGACACCACCTTAAATGCTTCGTATTGCTTGAATTCATTACGCAAATTCTACTATATTTCTGATACTTAAATTGAATATGGAAAATATATTATTGATGATGAAAACCATGAACTGGAGCTGCCATAAAGAAAGTATCCTCGCAAGTTTTTGAATAATCGTCGAGACAACAAGACTGTATCTGGTTTCTTCTTCCCTGTTTTTTTCTTTCAATCTGAAATATACACCTTTTAAACCTTATAAAAATATTAATATTAACATCTACTAAAAAAAAATTAAAAAAGAGTAACAAAAAAACTAAAACAAAAAAAATATAACGACAGCGATCATACGACTCTTATTGCAATGAATCATCAGTATCTTGAAACATACCTCAATTAATTTTGAACAGTAGCTCAAAAACCTATACCAAATACTTCAACAATTGAACTGTCAAATTATAAATTTCTTCTTGTGCACTGCTTTCCTCGTTTTCTTCAGCATTGTTATTTTTCACAACATTTTTATTTTCCAAATTTAATTTTTTCACACAATTGACCAACTGCTCGTCATTTCTCAATAACTGTAACAATTGCTCGTTACCACTTTCCAATAATTGTAATGTTGTCCAAAGAGCAATGTGTGCGAAAGTTGAATTATCCCTGTTAAGGAATCTTATCAAAAAGCCTTGAATACCATTGTTATTGTCTGATGTAGTTGATTTCCAGTTAGCGATTATAACGTCATAATTTGGAATGTGTGAGCAAAGGTTCGCAAGAGCAGCTGCAGAATTACCCGAGATTTCTGTATCTTCTGCAAAAGTTAGTGGAAGTAAGACACTTATTATTTGCAAATTTAACAAACTGATTTTTAAATCATCTGATAGAGCCAAGACTGCAAAAAGAGCACTCAATTCAGATAATAACAAGTGATGACCGTTGTTATTATTGTTATTATTTGTTGGACTCTCTGAATTTTCATTGACAAGTTTTTGACAAAGATGGATACATGTCTCAATAGCATTGGATTTCAACAATTGTTCTCTATTTGTTTGAGAGGAAGATGCCAAGTTTCTCAATGTGGAGACTGTATGGCACTGTATTTCTTCATTTTCGTCATATCCAAGTAATGCTACTAATGGAGGTAAGACACCAGCATTAACTATGAGTCCTTCATTGTAATTATGGATTGAAATATTTCTGATACATGCCACAGCTGCTAATACCAAAGCTGAATGACTTGACTTCAATAAGTTTGCCAAATGGGCGAGGCCTCCATGTCTTACGATTTCAATTTGGTACATTGGGTCAGAAGCCAAGTTTCGAAGAGCCAAGGTTGCTTGACATTGAATTCTTGGAGAGTCGGAGTCCATCAACTTAATAAGATGCGATACTAATTTAGGTTCTGATTTCAAGAGTTTCTTGCGGCTAGGTTCATCGACAGCAATGTTACTGATTGCGGTTGTGCAGTAGTATTGAACGTCTGGATCGGAAGAAGTCGATAGAAGAGATACTAATACTGGGACTGCACCTGCGGCAACGACTTCCTGTCTATTAGCAAATGAATGGGTCATATTGAGCAATGCACCGGTGGCATTTCTTTGGACACGAAGATCAGTGTTTGTTGCAAGTTTAGTCAAAGGAACAAGGGCACCTGATTTGGCAATCTTAAATTTATTATCATCATGGGTTGCTAAATTGGTGAGACAGCCGACCGCATTACATTTGACTTCTGTATTTGGAGATTGCATGTGTTTGATAAGATAAGGCAATGCGCCGAGTTGAACTATGGATAATTTATTTTCGTTATTGACGGCCAAATTTCCCAAGGTTGCACAAGCGGCTCTCTGGACTTCGGTGTCGTTGGATTTGAGAAGGAATAATACTGGTTTGAAGGTGTCGAGGGGCAATGGCTTGACATCTTTTTCTGTAATTTCTGCGAACGCAAGCGCAGCACTTCTTTGAAGATCGGTGTTGTTCGAGTAGACCAAGGTAGAAAGCGCCTTCAAGGGTGATTCTGTGAAGAAGTCTACTTCGTTTCTGTTTTCCAAGAAGGACAAAAGCTCTGCGATTGCGTTTCGCTCGTTCTGCTGGAGAAGTGGGGCGGAGGAGGCGCCGTGGCCTGAGAGGCTGTCTCCAGAGCCATTGCCAGAGGAGGGGTTTTTAAAACAAGAGCAACAGATACCCATATTGGAAGTGAGTTTCTGAGACTTTTACTGAGTCAGTTGGAAGTGAGTTTTTGAAACTTTTGGTTGGTGAGCCAGTTGGACGTGCTGCTGTGTGTTTTGTGGATTAGATGTGCTGCCAGGACTCGTTCAATGAAATAAACACGCTAATATACTGGATACGGTAGCAATGCAGTTTTTGTTCATACACGCGAATATGAACTTGAGGTTTTGCTATAAAAAGCTTGCTTTTGCTTGTATTTGCTTATGGGGGAGGGACAAGCGGAAAATGAGAGTACAACCTGTTTTGAAAGGAAGTATTTGCGAGAAACGATAGCACTTGGCAATATTAGCACTACTGGGAAATTCTAGCACTAATAGACAATTCTAGCACTAATAGAGAACTTTATCACTAATAGACAATTTTATCACTAATAGATAATTCTACCACTAATAGATAATTCTATTACTGGTGAAAATGATATAACTGTTGGGAAATGAAAGTACTTTTGGTGGCAATTGGTTTGGTTTTTAGGGCCTTTATTTTGAGTGTATAGGGTACGAACCTTGTCTCTGTATCCTTGTGTCTAGGAATGCAAAATTTAGAATGAAGGAAAGAGCCAAAGTATCAAATGTTTTTTTTTATGTAGAAAAAAATAATAAAAAAATTTACGTAGTATGTCTCGTGTGGTGCTTTTTGGATTTTTTTTTCCCGCATTTTTTTTTTTTTTGCTTAGCTTTTCTCTATTAGATAAGCGGAAAAAAGAACAATAATAAAAGAATTGCTGCGTATGAGACACCTAGTAGGGGCCCGAAGACAGAGAGCGAAGAAGAAGAAAAAAACGAAAAAACGACAGGTTGCCGGCAGTCCGGAACACGGGCTCGCAACCAGGAAAAAATAGATAGTAGATAGCATCACAGAGCCTTTGGTAGTTCTTCTAGTGCTCTAGATGTTCTAGGTGCTCTAGATGCTGACGAAGTAGCAGTAGTCATCTAGATAGCGAATCGTTCCCGTACCGAATCAGGTTCTCTTTCTCTTTCTGTTTCTATTTGTGATTCATTCTGGAGAAAACAGACAAAAACATAGAAGATGTCGATCAACCAAGAAGAGGCCATTCTCTCGTTGATCCGTATCGTGGTCCGCGGGTTCTACCCCACCAACTCTGTGTTGGTGGTCGAGGCGCTTCTCTGGCACAAAGTTCTCACAGAAGACGACTGTCGTCAGCTATTGACCATCAACCCAAAGGAATTGAAGGCAATCTTTGCCCGCTTGATAGAGGACCGTTTGATCGTGGAGTACAAGCAACGAGAACAGCTCAAACCTGGCGAAAAAGACAAGACTGTCAAAGAAGCAAGCAAGGCAAGCAACGGAAACGTCAGCAAGAACGGAAATAACGGTCACAACAACAGCAACAACAGATACAATCGATACGGCTCCCAGAGATACATCACAAGAAGCTATTTCTTCATACACTACTCCATTGCCATAGACTCAATCAAGTGGAAAGTGGACTCCATCGTCAGAAACGTGGATCAGGAATTGAGCAAAATCAACGAAAAGGGGTTCATCTGCCCAAGATGCAAAAAAAGATTCACTGAGTTGGACGTTCAAAGCTTGTTCAACGATGATTTCACTGAAGTGTATTGTAATATCTGCAACACCCCTTTAGTGGAGGACGACTTCTCTGAGCAATTCAAGTCAAAACATGAAAAATCCATTCATTTGAAATCCCAATTAGACCCAATATTGCAATATTTGAAAAAAATCGACGAGTACAACCATTCATTTGAAGACAACAGTATTGATCTTTGCTTTCTACATAGAATTCCAGCAAGTGATAGCGGATTTGCATCTTACACAAGAAACACTAAAGCCAACAGTAGTGGTATGTTTGACAAAAATTCTGTGCTTTACGATAGTGCCACAGGAACTAAATCCTCGAAGAATAACAAGTTTGAAAACACAACGATCAGAGTATCTATCGCAGGCGATAACGAAGATGAGGCAAGACAGAAAGAAGAGCTTAACAAGATGAAATTAGAGAAAGCCGAACAAAACGAGTTGCCAAGTTGGTATCAAGAGTCTACCGTTGGTAAAAAATCGTTGGGAAGCTTGGAAGCTTCTGAAAACAGCAATAGTGCAACACCAGATCCAACTGCCAATAGCAGTAACGACATTGATACCAATGGTTTAGCTGATTCCAGCTCAAATATGCAATCAGTCGCAACAAACTCATCCATGAACTATTCTGAGGATACCAGCATTACAGCTCCTTCTAATGATATCAATGGAGTACTGTCCAATACCAACGCCAATGCCACATCTGCAGCAGATGATGAATTAGCAAGCTTCTATGAACGTCTTAAAGCAGAAAAGAAAGATGATGACTCCAATGGAGACGATGACGACGACGACGATGACGACGACGACGATTTTGATGACTTCGAAGATATATAAAGTTCTTTGAAGGTTTACTCCAAAATAAACACCAACTCTTTGATCTTTTATTTTTCTTTATGCTCATCATTAAGTCTTATTTCATAAATTTGTATACAATATAAAAAATAAATTAAAAAAATTACAAAAGTTGGATGAATATGATTCATTATCTTTGAATAATTAAATACATGAATAAATAAATACATGAATAAATGGTTGAAAAATTACTTCAGATACAGCTAATTACTGTCAGCTTGAGATTCCAAAGCCTCTGCTTCGACTTCCTCTTCATCTGAAGGTTCTTCGTAAGTGTTCAACTCATCTAACTCGTCATCAAAATCGACATCTTCTATATCGTCGCTCGCATTATCATACTCACCCAATTGATCTTGAATTAAAAATCCTCTATTCTGTGATACTGGCGTCTGCGGATCACTAGAATTATGCTCATCATGTGCATCATCGCCATCATCATCTCCTGTATTTTCGCTACTTATATTCTTTGGCAGATTATCATGGCTATCAGTTTCTTCCAACCCGAATTCTGGTGTTTCATATCCATTTATTAAAGCTCCATTGAGTAAAGATTCTCTTCTTTCTTTACCTGCACTTACTAGGTTGTCATAATTTTCCTTTACTTCATCTTGAATAAATGAAGTGATTCTTGATTGACTGACGTCATTCTTAAAACCTCCAGATTTATCATTTTCTATTTTTCCAGCTTCCTTTTGTTCATCTGTATCTTCCTCATCAGATAATGAAGAATCTGAAAATTCGGGAATAGGATCCCTCCAGTATACTGTATCAGTAAAATTTTCGTCAGGAAAAACGCCAAAACCTTTATCCCCAGTGACATTATCTGAAGGTTCCATATTTACAGGTGGAAAGAAATGATCAACCAATTCATTAATATGAATATAAGAAGACTTATATCCAGCTAATTCTAACAATTCCATATGAACATCCCCATCGGTATTTATAGTGAAAATTCTTGAGGAGGGAATATCGACAGCTCTGTAGCTGATAGCGTCTGTTATTCTATTGCCGAACCCAGCATAAAATGGATCAATTCCGTGATATAATGACTTTAAATCTGTGAGACATGTGATTTTGAAAATATCTGGTCTTTTTAAAATAACTTCTCTTTTCAAAGCTGCCATAGATCTATCAGGGGAAAGAATTACGGGTCCAATAGGTAATTTGACTCCGTCTTGGTTAATACCTTCCAAATAAGTTTTCGTTATATCTGATAAGCCAACTGATCTGGCAGTTAAATACATGATATTGTATCCATTTAAAGAAATGTCGGAGAATAATTTTGCTACACCAATATGTGTCCAGTCTTTACCAATCATGTAGAAAACATGACCAAGAGCATCAGATTTGGTAATTGTTCCATCAATATCTGAGATTACCACTGGGGTAGAATATTTCCAAAGAAATATTCTGCATTTAACTGACGCATTTGTTTGATGAACCGTAAACTCTATATCATTTGAGCCATATTTTAAATTCAAACATTTCAACTGCTCTGAGGTTAATCTTAATGTTTTGATATATCTAGGCGAGGAAGTCGCAGAACTGTTTGAGGCATCATCACTAAAATCAGAAGTGAAAAAACTTTCTGAATCAGACTCTGCAGAACTATTGCTACTAGAACCATCTTGAGTATTCATCGATACTAAATCGGCTGCAGGTTGAAGCATATTTCCAATCAAACTTTCATTGTGGCCATAATTAATTCTAAGTTTACCCTCCTCATCGTAATTCATTATATTATCCAAATCGTATTCTTCTCCAAACTCATCTTTGAGTAAGTCCTTTACTACTTGATGATAACTCTTAGCATCCTTTTCATTAGTATTATAACCACTCATATCTAATACAAGTTCACCTTTGGAATCAATTTTTGTGGGAATATTTTTCATGGTTAATTGCTTCGAAAGTTTTTCAGCCTTTGAAGGAGATATTGATCTAATACTATTCAGATTTTTCAACTGACTGTGCTCGTTTAAGTCTAAACTGTCCATGGACTCATTTAGGTCTAGATATTCCGGCTCGTTACCTCCTTCAAAAGTAACAGGATTGGTTCTTGGGGAGGATTCTGGAGATGAAGCTGCACTTGCCAAGGGAGATGTTCTCATATTACTTGGAATTGAGGTATCGCCTGTTGCTTGAAACACAAAAAACGCTTCCCCTCCATCTCCTAACTTCATTGGAATATTTGTTAGAATGTCATTAACTCGCAAATCAATTTTCTTATCTGAAGGTCTTAGCAATTGAAATTTCCCAAATCTGACGTGGAATGGAGAACAGCGTAGATTTTGTTTTTCATCTTCTATCACTATGACATCAATGGCACCGCTTAAAGTTGCTGGATTCAAGGAATTCCAAGTTCTCGAGAGGGTATTCGTAAGATAGTTCATATTAATCAATATTTATGGTTTCCAGGGTTTCCAGAGTAATTACTATTGCTCGATTTGATTCCCACTTTGGATGAAATACCACTTGGCCTGTCGTTCTATTGTACAAAGCTACAAGTTTATACGGTTTGAATATGAATAAATCAACTCAAACAGTTCAATAGGTTAGAACGTAAGTGTGTATTGAGGGAAAAAAAATACTAAGTGTTTTCTATGTCTCTTTTGATTTTTTTTTGATCACATGACTGAATATGTAGCTATATACGCAGCCCATAAGAGAGATACATATTTATCGATAAAGCAAGTGTATACTGAGATCATCTGCTTCTTGAATCTATATTCATCTTTGATATTATGTATATTCGCAAGATCAGACTAAGAATTTGAATTAAGAAAATACACAAATGAGGAATGATCACGATATATGTTTTGATGAGAATCCAGACCTTAACAATCTTGTTCTGCTTTTGACATTTATAAACAATAATAGCCAGCAGGCTTCAAAAAACGTCTCAGAATCAATAGGTGCAGAGCAAAAAAATAAGAAACGTTTCACATTATTTAATAGAATCATCCACTATAGATTTGACTTGCTTAAAGATGAAAGGTTAAATACCCACCTAAATGATATATTAGCCAACTATGAGTCTTCAAGTAAATCGACTAATCAATGTGGACATACTATCAAATTAGAAAACTTGATATTCGCAATTTCAAATGAAAACTCTGAAGCTCAAACAAATGATGAAAATTATCCCAGCAGTACTTCCGTTGGTCTTTTCAAAAAACTAATATCAAGTGGAAATACGAAAGTATGGGATTTAAAATTTGCAGAGCCCACTTCGAAGAAATGTGATAGAGCCGTTCTTTTCAAGGAAATAATTTTTTCAAGTATGAGCCAAAAAGAGTTAAAAAAAAATCCTATGGTGAGGATAACACCTCCATCAATAAGTATTGAAATTCAGCTCAAAGGTGATGCTAGAAGGTACAATACGGTAGATGATATCAAATTTATAAATGTTTTCATCAATTTCAAGGCAGATGTATTTGAGACCTTCGAAAATCCAACTTTGTTTACAGTTGCATGTATTGGTAAGCTAAATCACATTTTGCTAGAATCCCATGATAAATTCAAGCCAATTCCCACATATTATGAACTCGGATACGAGTTTTTGAATGTGTCCAATATTATTGGCGTTGATAACATGCCCTCAAAGGCTTTGAAAGAATTAAATCGTCTAACATGTGCCAAAAAAGACACTTCAGTGGCAGATTTCAGTGATAAAATTGCATACATATTGAATAACATAAAAAATCCATCCACAAAGTTGTTTTACAATATAATAACTGAATTTACGTCAAAATATAAAGCTCCAAGTTCTCTTCTAATGCAAGAAAACTCAGAAAATGAAGTAATGTCACCAGATAATATTCAGGGGAAGAAAGCGTTCTTGAAAGAGCTTAAGACAAAATTATTCAATTTTCAACTTGACACCCTACTCTGGTGTTTAGATAAGGAAAATGTAAGCTTTAATTACAAGACTAACACTGTTTCAAATAGACCATTTTTTGATATGACTCTATTCAAGAAATCCATTAACATTTATAATAATAATAAAGGTGAAAAGAAAAATTTGTATAACTATAATTATTTATCAAAAAAACTAGATAAAATCGTTTTTGGATGGACTAGATTGACTACAAATCTTTCTTATATTGATAAAACAATTGAGACTGAGAATTTTAATTTTGATATGTTTTTTGAAGAGCTATCGCCGAACGAGGTATTCTGGTACAACAGATTTACGGGGTGTATAATTTCGACTAATTGTTTGTTGGATGATTTAAAGAAGAACTATACAGCAGTACTCGAGGACTTTACACTTCGAAGAACCAACACAGGATCCGTAAACAAAAAACTGACAGATATATATAAAAAGAATGCCTTCTTTGCTCAAAATTTGTTATCGGAAGAAATGGGTCTCGGAAAGACAGTTGAGCTTGTTGCTTTAATATTAGCAAATCCAAGAAAAGACTTCCAACAAATCGAAGTTACAAAAAATATTTTTGCTTCTTTCGTTCATGAGGATAATTTTGTGTATCACGAAGTTTTAAATAAACATGTTTTGAAAACAAAAACTACGTTGATTGTGTGTCCAGATTCTATTCTTAATCAATGGATTAGAGAAATTACAAAGTTTGCTCCGCAGTTGAAGATATTGAGATATAATGGGTTTAACAGTTTTCAGAATGAAATATCAAAAGAACCAAAAAGAAAAAATAAAAAAGATAAAAAAAGGTTCATGATTACTTTGAAATTCAATCCTGAGAAATCCGAGAGATTTTCAAGGAATTTTTCCAAAAGAAGCGAAATTCTCTTGAATTTTTCGACTTTTAATGATAACAATATTGACATAAGCACCAAATTTTCACCAATAATAGATTTTGATAACAAAAATGATCTTGATGCTTTGAAATTGAAAAATCTTCCCAATGTCAGTGTTAATAATATTACCATTGATGGAGAAAATTTTGCTGTTCCGATAGTTTGTGGAAACGATATCAATCATAAGATTGATGAGCTTGATGATTCATTTGATTTGGTTTACGATAACTACAGCAGAATGTTCAAAAAATCAACGGATTCCAAAAACAATGAATCACACCAAAAAATTGCTTTCGAATTATCACAGTACGATATAATTGTCACTTCTTATCGTGTTGCAGCAAAAGAGTTTCATCATGCTAAATACAGTATGTCTGATAGGCCAGTGAGGGCATCTCGAAGAGCAAAATTTCATTTTGTGGAGCAAACAGAAAATGAGAGACCAATGGATTATACCTCTCCATTGACTCATCTTCAGTATTGGAGAGTTATATTAGATGAGGTGCAAATGGCCACTACCTCGAACGCTGCAAAAACATGCAAAATGTTTGCAAGATGTCATGCTTGGGGTATTTCTGGAACTCCTATAAAAAGAGAGCTAAATGATATCACCAGTCAACTTTCCTTCTTGAATGTTTTGCCATTTGCAGTAGAAAATAAAATTAATAAAGATGATTTTTCAAGCTTAGTCAACGCTCGTCCAAAGAATTATTCATGGCATCTTATCTTGAACCAGAGCGTATCCATCGACTTTTTGAAAATTTTCACGAATCTTGCTATTAGACACGATAAGTCTTTGGTGAAGGATGATATTCAGCTCCCCAAGCAAAAAAGAATTTTATTGACTTCTGCATTTTCTCCCATTGAGTTAGATAATTATAAAATAATCTTTGAAAAATTTTTATACGAATCCGGTTTAAACACAAAAGGTGAACCAGTTGTAAATGATTGGTCCCCTGATATTTCTTTAATGCGCAAGTACCTCATGATATTAAGAAAAACATGTTCCTACATTGGTTTACCTAATAACTTAAATAATGGCACATCTATCGTCACATCTTTAAGTATCGATAAATCGAAAGAGACTTATTCTACTGTTTCAATGGATGATATTTTAGATAGGTTTTTAGCGGACACCATAACTATAATTAATGACTTGGATAAAGAATATATCAATTTGTGTGTTGAGCTAGCTGAAATCGAAGAATTACAACATAATCCCTATAGCTTTAAAATCCAGCTTCTCAACAAGATCAAATTTGTTAAGAGCAAAATTGATTATTTGAATAGAGAGATAAGTAACAAATATAACAAGGAACCAAAAAATAAAGATCATCAAGAAAAAAACTATATGAATAACGATTTAAATGATGAACTTGAATTAGATGAGGCCATTTTGATTTTAAGAGTACGGTTGAAATCGTGGATGGAAACACTACATAAGTTATATTTTTTTATTGCCAATTCAAATTACCAGATCTCTTTGAAGCTATTAACTCTTATCAAGGTTGACAATTCGATTTTAGAATCTGAACTTGCTTCAAAATATCAAACTGTCGGAACTTTATCCAATATTGCTGAGGTTTTTGACTTGAACTTACAAAAAGCTAGTATTTCCGAGGAGTACGCTTTGGAGTTATACTATGGTGTAAAATTATTGGAGTTCAAATATTATAAAATGGCTGAACTTATAAGATACGATATGTTAAAATCATTTTTAGAGAGATATAATGAGCTGCTTAAAGTCTATTCTTCGGAATTTCCTGAGAAAAATAGATTTTTTGCTCAAGTAGAAATTATCGATTTTCAACAAAAGTCTTTCAAATCCATAAAAACTAGGGAAGTCAAAATTTGGTACTTCAAACTTTTTAAAGTCATTGAAGAGTATCTGCTTCTTACTAGCATCACTAATGAGTGGTTGTCTTTGGTCAATAAAATTTTGCTCTCCAATATATCAGGTTCAGATTTAGATGAAACTATATTTTTGACAGTCAACTCTTCTGATGACGAAGAATACGAAAAATCTATCATTAATCAAGAAAAGGCATTCTACATTTTGTCGATTTTGGAAGTCGTTTTCAAATATCATGAAGCAATAATTTTTGGGTTGAATTCAAGTTTTTTAAATGGTGCTGGTAGCTTTTCCTCTAAAAATTTCAATGACCTGCTAATAGATGCTATCCTTGAAAAGCCGATGTATGATGATCATGACTCAGAAAATGAATCGACAGCAAAACATGAGGAGAAAAAGGGAAAGACATCAAGGAAACCCAATGGATATTCTGAGGAAAATATAGAATTGGAAACTTTTAAGAATAGCTTGAAAATAAATATGAGAAAAATCAAGCCAATAATCTGTCAAGAAGGCGGTAGTAATTCCGAATATAATTTATTCAATCTTATTGAGCTGGCTAATCATTTAAGCGCATCGAAAATTGATCTTGCAGAGAGAGGAACATTAAAAAATACAATTGAAATGTTGAACAAATTCAAAAAGGAAAAATCGACTGAATTTCCAGAGTTATCCAAAAAATATTTCCATTCTTTGAATGTATTATACAATTCGAGATCTAATTATTACAAGCAGCTTCAAAATATTTCTGATGAGGTTAAATCAACAGATTTCAATAAGTATACAAACTTTGTTAACAGAAATATAGTTTTTCTGTATCAAATTGACAGCTTCATTAAATTGACTGAGGAACAAAGGGTAGAGTTTTTGCTGTTTGTAAAGGAAAAAAGAATTAAAGACTTAATCGAGCAAAATAGATCTAAGATCTCAAAATTCAACAGCAGATGCTTATATTTGGAATCTTTGAAAGATTATAATAATGAGGAAGGAAAAGAAGAAAGGATCTGCATCATTTGTCAATGTCCTATAGTCACAGGTGTTCTTACAGAATGCGGTCATCATTATTGTAAGAATTGCTTAGAAACTTGGATTACCAAAACGAAACATAGTTTTTGTCCTTTGTGCAAAAGTAAAGTAAGTAAAAATAGTGTCTACGAATTTACTTTTACAAAGCAGAATCTTGAGGTTGGGTTAATCTCCAGCGGGATAGGTAGAAAAAACCTGGACGAAAAATCAAATGACAGATATTTATTTTACAATAAACTAGATGATAATGAATTCAAGAATATTGAGAAACAAAGAACTCGCTTCAAAAACAAGTATGGAGCTAAGATAGAATCCCTTATCAAATTATTACTTTGGCTAAAACTGAAAGATGATAGTGTACAAATTGTAATTTTTTCTCAATGGGCAGACTTTTTAGGTATTGCTTCGTATGCTTTGCGAGAAAATGGCATAACTTCCATTGGCGGTGTTAAGTCAAAACGTATTGGAAGTGACGAAATTAATAAATTTAAGTATGATTCAAGTATAACATGCTTTTTACTACATGCACAACAACAAGCAGCAGGGTTAACTCTTGTTAATGCAACTCATGTGGTTCTTTGCGAGCCACTTATCAATACAGCATTGGAATTACAAGCCATAAATAGAATACATAGAATTGGACAACGATACGAAACAACAGTATGGATGCTTGGTATTCAGGGAACAATTGAGGAGCTGATAATCAATTTCTGTACGGCTAAAAGAATAGAGCAACTAAATCACTTAAAACAGCACCATATTAATGAGGATAATCTTTCAAAGCACCTAGCGGAATACTCTGAATTTAGTAGAGGTCAAGATGAAGAATTTCAGAAGGAAAAAACCCAGGTTGTAATAGACAGTATGGATTTGATGAAAGAAACCGGCTCGCTCATTAGCTCAAAGGAAGGTGAGCTTGTTTCGGGTGATGATTTATGGAGATCTTTTTTCAGCAATTTGAACTGAGGTTTATTTCCACTCCTTTCAGTAGTATTGATAAATTGTGTTAAACCAGAAATGTTAAATATTAAGATTAAAACAAGATGATTTAAGATCATTAGTACATTGCTTGATTAATTCAACAGACTGTATTGTGTATAGCAGCAATGAACAAAATTTTTATCAGGCGCATCCGTATATTTACCAAGGACATGGTTAATCTCTGCAAATTTTTTGGGTTATTGCATCGTCTTTAGATCCTTGTTTATCTTTAAAAAGTTTCTTTTCTCCTCTGATTAATTTAAAATTATTCAAAATTACTCATATAGTATCACCAATATATAATATTGATTTTGTTGTGAGATCGACGATATTATTTGTAAGGCTATTCTAAGTTACAATACTCTAATTCATTTGCTAATTAATGAACAAGTAGGGTCATGTAGTGTAGAGGTTTACCACAATGGATTCTGATTCCATAGACCCAGGTTCGAACCCTGGCATGACCTTCTTTTTTCTTTTTGGATTGTTTGAATTACGCGTAGCTTTTTTTTTGTGTGTGTTGTATAGTCCTACAGTTATTGTGAGCAGTATATAAACCAGGTAGTATGAACATAATCATTTCTGAATTAGATAGATGTATATATATCATAACAACTTAAAGAAAGTAAGAGACTAAGAGCTTTAACCAGATAAGAAATGGTGCGCGGGTCTTTAATATTATTAGAAGGACTTGATAGAACAGGAAAGTCTACTCAAGCTGATTTGATAGTGAATGACTTTGTTTCAGCTAATAAAAAGGTGGAACTAATGAAGTTTCCAAGTATGTGCTTCAATCTCAAGTATACAATTCAGTCAATAACTGTATATTTTCTCACAGCTACTGCAGTGTTCTCATTACTGACAATTATTGACATAGATCGAGAGACTCCCATTGGAAAACTTATCAACGAATATTTAACTAGCGAAGATTTTCAGATCCCCAAGGAGTCAATTCATCTATTATTCTCTGCAAATAGATGGGAAATGAAGGATGTTATCTTAGAGAAGTTAAATAAAGGAATTAATATTGTGATGGATAGATATTATTATTCAGGGATTGCATATTCCTCCGCGAATGGTTTAGATTTTGATTGGTGTAAAGCTCCTGATGTTGGATTACCTGCGCCTGATTTAACCTTGTTCTTAACATTTCAGAAAGAAAAAAGTGTCGTAGATTTGCAAGAACGAGGAAACTACGGAGAAGAAAGATACGAGAAAGTAGATTTCCAACAAAAGGTGAAGCATCAATTTGGGAAGCTCTTCAATCCTGACGCGAACAATGATCAAAAAGACGTTGGTGCTGGTTCACAAAATGAAATCGTTTATGTCGATAACAAAAGTATACAGGAAGTTCATCAGCTTGTTTTCAAACATATTGAGAAGTTTATTCAGATGGAAAATGATAGGTGTATTCACATTTTCAAGTAAATAAATCACTGCTGTTTCCAGTGTTCACCTTTTTAAGTAAATAGATAACTGATCTTTCGGATATCAAAGTTTTAGTATTTCGAAATACAAAATTGTATAGACGAATGAAGTTCAAAACCAAACCATTCAGTTTGTCAGCAAGTATCAATACATAGATAGATAGATACAATGCTTAGAAATGCAACGCGTGGAAGATTTTTTGTATATATAATTTTCATGAAAAAAAAAAATAAAAACAAAAACAACGCGTCACGCACTTTTGTAACTATTTACATTTTTTTCTTAATAATAATACATTTTATATGCTCAATTATTTTTATTTGCTTGAATATCTGATAAAAGTATTCTCGCTCTATATTGACTTTAATCTAACATTTACTACTTTTCACAAAAACATTTTCGAATTGGTCATTAAATAGAGTATTCGAAGAATAAACAGACCGAGGATGTTTGCTTCTAACTTAAATTACAAGGATAACCCCTTAGCAACTGTCTGGTTAGCTGCAAATTTGGACAAAAAACTTACAAAGGCACAACTTCTTCATACTAATATTTGCAAAACTGCAAATGCCATAATAAACGGAGACACTCCTTTTGCTGATCAATCCAGTAATGATGCGTCAAGCATTCTAAAAAGTCGACAGGAAGATGGGGAAGTATTGATTACATCGGAGCCTATAGCACTTCGTTTGTCAGGTCAACTACTTTTCGGAATCGTTAAGATATATTCGAGAAAAGAAAGATATTTACTAGATGATGTTTCAGACGTATTAGTTAAATTGAAATCTATTTTCAAGTCAAATAACCTACAGTCCATTATTGTTCCAGCAGGAAAAACCATGATGAACATCAACAAATCTCTTTTGCATGATACAGTTAACGAGGCAAACATAGGAAATGAATTATTAAATCCATTCAATATCGATATAGATATTGAAAGTCTCATGAATGATCATGAAAATACAAGTATTACAGCCGATTATTCTATCGAAGCAGGAAGAGATATTGGCGCTAATCTATCATCTATTGCAACTAAGGCAAATACTAGACACTCAAAAATTGAACGGAAAACTTCTAAAAATTTGAAAAACGATGAAACTAATACCTCTGGAAATTATAATGAAAGAGACCTGGATCATGAAATCTTTAATAATGTCCTCGATCTTGGAAATTCCATGTATGAGGATGATCTAAATAATAATGCAGAACTTCCTGATATTACTGAGCATCAAGAGCTTGTTCTAGATTTCAGTAACACCTATTCAGTTGAAAAGCAAAACATTGGTGATGATAGTATAGAAGAGGGTAGACGTGCAGCTTTAGAGAAATCCAGGCTTGAGGAGAATGATGCTTCTAGCTTTAACTTTGGGAATTTACTAGAAAATGATAAATATTCTAACATTGATATCCCACAATCGGACCAAAACATTGATATGGGTAACACCCAGGATTTTCAAAATAATGATACTCCTATTGCTGAAAGAAATCAGCAATCTACAGATGAGAAGCTCGACAATGATCTTCAAAATGTTGAAAACAAGACTAGTGATGATTTGAACTCCATTTTTAAAATAGGCCCATTAGAAACTATCGCTGAAGACCAGCGCGATCAGCAAACGAAAGAAGCACCCGGTGCTGAATCAGAAAAACATAAAAATAAAAGGCAAAGATCAAGGGGAGTTTCCAAATTAAGTAGATTTGGTGGTAAAAAGAAAATTTTAAAAGATCTCAAAATTGAAATCAGCAATAGAACTTTCCGGCCAGATGATTTAGCTGAGAGCCAAAATAGAGGATCATCAAATAAAATAAACTATATTCGAGATGCTTTGTTTGAGAGGAGAAAACTCTTTTACTTGAAAAAATTCTCGAATGCAGGTAATTGCTTCATAGAAACAGATGATTTCAAGTATTTATGGAACTCTCATTTTGAGGAATCTCATGGATCAGCTATCCAGAATTCGAAAAATTCGAAGGTTTTCGTTAAAGTAGATGATTTACCAGAGACAGACACTGCTGAACCGCATTTTGAAATCGGCTTAGACACGGAATTGCCAACAAACTATCCTGATGATAGCGGTATAGATTTTAACTTGGATTTTGCAGACAATTTCAATTCAGGATTAGTTGAGGATATACTCAGTCAGGAAAACCAGGCAAGTGATATTATGGAAACTGAAGAAGAAGAAGAAGTAGAAATGGAGGGAGACAAACAAAAAGAAACTTTCTTTCATAGAGAATCTGCAAATGATTTTACATCCTCACTTGCGGATAGTTTCTCTAATAAGCGTAGCAACTCCATCAATTCAGCTGAAGAACTTGAGAATGATGATACCTTTGCAGATGAAATATCACAAACTAGTCAGTATAATCTTCCCGAGAACCAATTAAATGAAGAGCCTATTAGTGGAAACTCAATTTCAAAATCTACACTTAAGGTAGCTGACATTTTGAAAGAAGAATTTTCGTCAGATATCAAAAAAAATGTGACCTTGAATACGGTAATAGAGCTCGATCAAAATACTGAAGAACCATTGAGTAAAACATTGAAAAAACAAGCCACTAGGTGCCTCTTTGAGTTGTTGGTACTTGCGACTAAGGATGCTGTTACATTAAAACAAGAAAATCTTTTCGGAGACATATCCGTGAAGCCAAGAGACAATTTATACATTCTATGATTTATAACATGAACATTATTTATTATTCATTTTTTAATATATGTCGTTAGTTTTGAATTTTTCTATTGTAATATTCTAGTAATACAGTGAAATATAGAGGTTGTTTATTCTAGCTTATCTGTCTGCTTTATTCGTTCTATTATTGCCTCTTTGCTAGTTTCCAGATACTCACCACCCAAGTACATCTCGTCAATTATAGCATACACTAGATAGAAATTGAACACAAGGTCCAACTCGCAAACATTGCCGAAGTATGTATCCAATACTTCCACTAGCAATTGAACCGACTCCAAACACATTAGATCGTTAGCTGTTCTGTCCACACAGTAAATGATAAATAATCCGACAAATCTTTTGTAGACAAGCTTCGAAGTTTCGTCAAAATTCACAAAGTTAGATTGAGGTTTCATATCACTCGAAACTAGCAAAAGTTTATGATCTCTGGAGGACACCAACTTATGTACTTTGCTTTTAAGTTTGATTTTCTCTGTGTCAGTATAGCTGGAGTACCATTTTGAAAGTCTTACTCTTCCCTGCTTATTCATTACTAAAATGAATTTAATAGTCATTTCTGGATTTATTATTCTTATTTAATTCATATGTGGTTTATTATCTTCCAAAAGTATGTTGTTATCAAATATATATTGAAATCTTTGGTTTTTAATAGCTCCGTTCACTCTAGTATATCAACTGTATCGATCAATTAGTGCTTATTAAACATACGTTCGATTTGGCCGCGCAAGAAAATACTTTTTTTTAACTTATACATATTAATAGATAATATGTATAATAATACATAACCACAATAATAAGAGTTTTGAAAACTTTCCAACATGTAAGTTTGAAACTTTACGTAATTAATTTACTGAAACAATTCAATTTTTTTCAAAAGAAAATGCAATTCTACTAACTGAATTATTGATAAGGAACTTCAAAAGCTTTAAAATTAGAAAAAGATATGGACTCTTTTAGTTGTAAAGTGAAATTTACACCTTTGAGGTCCAATCTAGTCAATCTACCTGAAACTGTGTCTAGTGTATTGAATAGCATAAATGTTAACGTTCAGCAGATAGTTCTTGAAATTGGCAAAAAAAGTCCATCCAAAGGTAAAAACCAGATGGATTTTGTGTATGCTGGATGGACTGGGCTAACCTCAAAACTGAGTTTGGATAAAAATACTCAAGTACTTGAAATTGATCCAATGTTTGCAGCACAATACTCCCTATCGAATAATGACAGCATCACAGTACAAGTGAGATTTAACATAGAAGAATGCTCCAGAGTGTGGCTTGAACCAATCAGTTATCAGGATTGGGATCTTGTTGAATCGCATGCACAATACTTAGAGGACAGATTGCTCAACCAAACTAGAGTAGTAAAAGTATCACAGATTTTAGTTGTTTATCCAAATCCAACTACATGTGCAATTTTGAAAGTCAAGAAAATAGAGGGCAATGAGGCGAGTGAAACAATTGCGAGATTATCTAGTAATTGCGAAGTAATTATAGCCCCGAAAACTCGTAATGAAAACAATATGAGTTCTTCCAAAAATGGAAGTGATAAATCCGAACACGATCTAATGACAGAGAAAAAAGAGCAAATAATGACCAGAAATATTTGTTTGCCTAACAAAATTTTCAATGAGAGTACTAATTCAACAGCTGTTATGGAAATTCACATAAATTTTGATTCATTACCATCCGAATTCAAAAAGAGTATGGTGAATATAGATGACGAGTTTTATGTTAGAGTTACTACCCTTCAGAGCAGCATGACTGAAAAACAGGCTACTAACAATGGAGCAAAATCAAAAACTACCCAAAAAGATGCAAAGGAAATATGGAGAATATCCAAAATTAATGACTCAAGAAGTAACATCGATGGTTATTGTGGTATATCTTACTGTTTAGCGTATAATTTAAATGTTGTCAACTCTAATGGAAATTTCCTCATTATTGAAAATTTGGATGCTTCGCCTGAGATTGACATCTTATCTGACAGAATAAGCATTATTCCATACTCCGACGGATTATCTAATAAAACAATAAAATTCGGCAGCGAATCGAAAGACCAACTTTCTAAACTACAGGTTAAACAGAAAAAAGAAATTCTTGAATATCTAACTAATAATTACATAACAGGGGAATTCAAAATACCGCCTATCTCAAGTGATCATACGAATGAGTTCAACATATTACCGTTTGGTGGCGTTGTGAAATCAAAACTAGCTGCAGATCTAGTCAAAATTGACCCCCATTGTGAACTTAATTTGGAAAAAAGAACTATAACTTGTAAGCAAAGTTTAATGAAAAGTTGGAAGGGAGAGTTTATTGAGGACCTCGGAGTTCAATTGGTTCCAAAGGATAAAAATGATGATTTTATAGGATATGATGAGTTGCAGAAGCAGATAATAAATGCTCTTGACAATTCCAACAGTTCTGGAGGAATATTACTTTCAGGCAATTGCGGCTCATCAAGATTTATTCGTAATGTCATGAGAACAATTTTTCAAGAAACCACTTTTAAGATTAACAGAATTGATTTCAAGGAGCTGTTGCAAGAAATTGGAAATTTCGAAAAAATGAAAAGACTAATTGCGGAAAAATTTTCAAAGATGATGATCTATGAAGACAACCTATTAATCTTAGAGCATCTTGAGCTAGTTTGTTCAAAAGAAGCAGAGGATGGATCAATTGGTTCTGAGAAAAATTCTACGAGTAATCAGATTAGTGAATTTTTGATTAGCCATATAAATGATCACAAATGTAAGCTATTGATCACTGCAAACAATAAAAATGAATTGAATAAGCTAATAGTGTCTAATCCATTTTTAATTGATAGGTTTTTCAGCATCAAGAAGCCCAATAAATCTCAGAGGATAGAGATTCTAAATTATTTTCTAGACTTACAAAATTTACCAAAATTGAGTGATGACAATTATAATCTGACTGAACTTTCTGATATGATTAATTCCACAGAGGGGTTTCTAGCTTCTGATTTAAAAATAATTGTTGAAAAGGCCTACTATGAGTCTTTTCTTGATGAAGATAACGATCATGGAATTCTTTCAATAAAGCATTTTCAAAATGCTTTAAGTGATTACATACCACAAGGTTTAAGAAATATTAAGCCTGCTAGTGATAGCAGTGGTACTTCAAAGGATGGTCAAAAAATAGTGAAGTGGAATGATATTGGGGGATTAGCTTCTACTAAACAGCTTCTTCTTGAGACACTTCAGTGGCCTGTAAAATATGCGCCAATTTTCGAAAACTGTCCGCTTCGTCTTAGATCAGGAATTCTTCTTTATGGATATCCAGGATGTGGAAAAACTATGATTGCATCAAGTATCGCCAAGCAATTTGGAATGAATTTCATAACAGTAAAGGGTCCAGAGTTGTTAAGTAAATACATTGGTGCATCTGAGCAAAAGGTGCGTGAATTATTTGATAATGCTAATGCTGCAAGGCCATGTATTTTGTTTTTCGATGAGTTTGACTCTATTGCTCCTAAGAGAGGGCATGATTCCACTGGGGTAACTGACCGTGTAGTCAATCAGATGTTAACTCAGATGGATGGTGCCGAAGGATTAGCTCAAGGTGTCTACATTTTGGCGGCAACCAGTCGGCCTGATTTAATAGATTCTGCATTATTAAGACCCGGAAGACTCGATAAAAGTGTGCTATGTGATCTTCCAGATTTCAATGATCGATGCGATATTATTGAAAAAATTCTAAAGAAAATGTGTCTTGAGGATGGAAATGAAAGCATTGTTGAGTATATTGCTAAAAATACCGAAAGATATAGTGGTGCTGATCTTCAAGCTTTATGTTACAATGCATATTTGAATGCTGTGCACAGAGTTTTAGATAAAGAATCTCCTAGTGAATCCCAAACGACAGAAATTAAAAGGGGAGACTGGTGTGAAAATAAAATGGAAATAGTGCAAATTGATCGTTTAGATAATCACAAAATTTTGCCTATTTCAATTAGTGAGAGAAAAGAAATAATTGAGAGGCTTGATCAAATGAAGATTAGTTTAGGCAATGGGAACTCAGGTAATTTGAAACAGGATAGTGAGATAGGCTCTGAAAGTTCCCAAGAGATAATGAACAGTGTTAGTATTCGAAGACAAGATTTTGAGCACGCTGTCAATGAGACCAATGCTAGTATATCTGACAAAGAGTTTAACAAATTGAATCGAGTGTACAGAGAATTTGTTTCTGATAGAGATGGTAATATGCCAAACGGAGAAGCAAGTAATGATGTTGGTGGTAGAGTCACATTAATGTGAGTTTTCAAAATTGTGGAGGTCGAATTGCTTATCAGTATAGAACGGTAATTTGAGTATATTATTCATGAAAATTATATAATTATAATCTATATATATTTTTTTTTAATAATTTGAAGCTATCCAGATTAATACTCAGATAATTTGAAAGCCAAGATTAATATCAGTAATTGATATTCTTAGTTTTATTATTTAAAATAATTTCCTTTTTTTATTTAGTTAAACATTTTTTTTCATTAATTTTGCTAATTTTGGAGAGTTTCTATCTCAGAAATAAAATCAGAATCAACTATAATATTGGGAATCAGACATAACTTGATATGAACTAAGCATTGCCTTATTACTACATCAAGAAACAAAAAAAATGATATCATCTTGATGTATTTCGAAAGCCTATTTTCTCTGAATATTGAAAGGTTTAGATGAACATGATAACTGTGTAGACTTTCAAAGTTTATTCTTCCTTAATTCAAATTTGCATTTGATCATTTTTTGGGGGATTTTATTTTCTTACATATGCATCTATTTTGCAGTTGGTAATACGATTTTCTGCAAAGGGATTGTCTTAACCGACAACTAAGGTTTCGGTGTCAGCGAATTCGTACTGAGGAACTTCCAAGTTAAGAGGAGCTGGACCTCTTCTGATTCTACCGGAGATATCATAATGAGAACCGTGACAAGGACAGAACCAACCACCAAAGTCACCAGCTTCACCAATTGGAACACAACCCAAATGAGTACAGATACCCAACATAACTAACCATTCTGGCTTTTTCACACGCTCAGCATCAGTTTGAGGGTCTCTTAAAACAGAGATGTCAACAGCGTTGGCTTCGGCGATTTCATCTGCAGTTCTGTGACGGATGAAGACAGGCTTACCTTGCCACTTGACAATGACGTTTTTACCTTCTGGAATGGCACCCAACTTGACTTCGACCTTGGCCATGGCCAAGACATCAGCAGAGGCGGACATTGTTTCCAAAAAGGCTTCGACAGTGGACTTTGCACCAACTGTACCCAACAAACCAAAAGAGCCTACCATGAAGTAGGTGAAGTTACGGCCAGAATTGGTGGATCCCTCTGGTTTGACGTTATCTCCGAAGCTTGGGACGGTATAGTTGGTCTTTTGGGCCAACGAGCTCGAGGACAACAATCTTGATTGAGCGGAAAAGCTCTTCAAGTTGTTTCTGGCAATAGATCTGAGAGCAAAACTCATGCTTGCGATGTTCTAGCTTCTTCTGGGACTGATAAACACTTATTCAAATTCAGACGGAAGTCTCTGCAAAAACTAGGAATGAATCGAGTAGGTAATGACGAACACTTCTAGCTTAGTTGAATGGCTACCATATACATATATATATATATATATCAATAGGGTGTGGTAGTAGAGGTCCTGCTTTCTTTCTCTGATTTTTTTTTTTCATTCTTTTTATGTAAATGAATATATCCTTCAAATACACATAGTATATTGCCGTTATGTTTAGTTCATTATAGGGAGAGAGAAAAAAAATTTTTTTTTTCCACAATGTATGGAGCGCTATTTGTCTTGTTTTTATTATGGATTAATTTTATGCGGGTTTTCATTGGACGAATCTTTGTGTGTGAAGACCAACTGGAAAATCTGTGAAAGTGCGCACAGTCTCACTTTTCGTTGGTTGCGAGCACAGTAATGTTGTGTTCGGCTTGATTAGTGTACCGTTGTATAGTTGTTTGGGTTTATAGTTTTACTGGTGTGTTAGTGTTTTGGTGTGCAAATGTAGCGTTTCATAGATGTTATGGTGTATAAATTCAATGGTCACGTTTTTTCTCACGTGCTCTCAAAATCCACAGATTTTCTTGTTTCCTCTCTGTTGGCTTTTGTTTGCTGAGCTTTGCTGGGATTTGCTGTGCATTGTCGAGAAATTTTTTCTTGCCTATGAAGAAAGGCAAATACAAAACTTGGAATACACCATGGTGACCTTCTTCTTCCATCGACTCAAACGAATATTGGAGAGCCACAATCCAGCAACGTACGCCCAACATGAGCAATCCAACAAAAACTTTGTACATCAGCGGTACGTACCATCGTTGCCACTTGTTCTGGCTTTTTCCACTTAGGATTGACATACTAACGCGCTCTATAGGTTTCAACAACAAGGTTGTTCCAGAAGTTTTCTCCGACTATTTTGAAAAGTAAGTATCCATCACAGGCTGGCTCCTGGGTGTCCTATAGTCGACATTTGTTGCATTTCTAAGTATTTATTGTTGTTTCATGGCTTTTTTTATTTTCCATTTTCATACTTTTTTCCCCATTTGTTTGCATCTCTGTCTCACTCGTTTGAGATCACTTCTTCTACTTCTTCAGCTGTTTTTTTCGCTTCGTTAGCTTGATTTATTGCATGTTTGTGTGGGTATGTGTTTGTTTTTCACTCTGTTTCATTAGTTTTGCTGTTCTTTTTTTTCTTTTTCATTTTTTTCTTCTTTTTTATTGTTTAATGTCTTTTCGTTTCAACAAAATCTTGTTTCTCTCTGGATAGTAGCATCTTCAGCCCATGATTGAAGTTGCATACTTTCAGGCGCTCATTATTCATAGCACTTTAGTTTTGAATTCACTAAAAGCATGTTTAGTCTATGATTCTAGAATGAAAAACTTGTTTCGGTCAGTCGTATCCTCGCATCTGAGGTGCTTACCATCCCAAGCATAATTACGTCCTCCCATTGACCACTGATAGCCTTTTCATCCACATTCTTTTCGACTCCTTTCATTCATCAAGAACTAATGTCCGTCTTGAATCTGAAAGCTAGTGCCATCACCAGAAATCCTTTACTTATCTATGAGATAAATCCATTATTACACTCTTTCCATAGTTCTTAATGAATTTCTCTGTCTTTGTCTCTTTCCCTCTCCCATGTTATATTTTCCTTTCCCTCCACTATGTTCTCCTTTTCCTCCCATATACTATGTTTCCTTTTCCTCCCCATATTATGTTTTCCTTCGAGTCCCATTGAATCTGTGTTCTGAGACCATCTTTTGAAAGTATTCAAAGAAACACAATCATGGTCGAATAATTCGGCTATTCTCACATATTCAGAGCAATAAGCATATTCCTAAAATAACTATATTTTTTTGTTTTTTTTTTTGATTCAATGCCAACCTATAATAGCCAATGAAAATAACAAAGTAACAATGAGAATGATTGGCAAAAGTCTATCAGCTTTCGCTTGTTTCTGATTTGTTTTTATTCTAGGATTTATTATTAACACATATTTTCAAGGTTCGGTAAACTTACTAGACTTGATATTCCTCAACCAAAATATGCAAATGGTGTCCCTTACGGTTTTGTTGAATATGAAACTCTCGAATCCGCTGAGGCTGCCTTCAAAGCTCTTACAGAAACCCCATTCATGTTGAATGAGGAAGATAGACAACCACCAGCTGAAAATGCTGATCAAAAACCATCAGAACAGCCAGAAGGTGCATTATTATTTCAGTATGCTAAGAGCGACAAGCGTCCTCGTGGTGCTTATAGAGGTGGCTTCAGAGGTGGTTTCAGAGGTCAATACAGAGGTCCATACAGAGGCAGAGGCGGTTACAGAGACAGTTACAGAAGAGATAGATTCAGGGATGATTATAGAAGAGAGGGCAGAGGAAGAGGATATGGTGGCCCATCAGAAAGAGATTATTATCATTCAAGAGACTACCATCCAAGAGATTATCCTCCAAGAGACTACCATCCAAGAGATTACCCACCAAGAGACTATCCCCCAAGAGATTATCCCCCAAGAGATATGCCACCAAGGGAATTTCGTGACAGAGAAATTAGAGATGGTGATAGGGAAATGAGAGATAATGAAAGATTTGATGACAGAAGAGGTAGAGATGACTTCCATGAGCAGGGCCATCCGAGAGATAGATCCCCTAGAAATGATGATTTTGAGGGAAACAGATCGCCATAAATCTTATACGTTATTTAATTGTAGGAAGTTTAACGAAGCTTGCACACAAATATCGTAATTTACTAATATAGATACATTATTGTTACTTATCTATAAAGCACATATCATGTAAATTAGAAAAAATAAAAATGTCTTGACGACTGTATACACAACAAAAATTATAAATCATTAAAATCAGAAGAAGAAAACATTTTCATGATTTTATTGGACTCTTCTTCCATCTCTAATGCCCATTTATTCATATCTGTATTACTTCTGTTGTACATCACAGAGTTAGCGTACATTAACATTATCTCTCTCTCTAGCTGCTTGATGTTTGCAATCTCGCCGATTTTAACCAAATTTTTTATGCTTTTTAAGTCCCTAGGTTCATAAATAACAGAATAATAACTTGGTGCGTCATTTTCATTCACTGCATTCAAAAATGGTGAAGAAAATTTTAGCGAACTGATGCTATCAATGATTTGATTTGCTAAAGCTATAAATTTTCTGTTTACTTCTAAAATTCTTTTCTTTTTATGTGATACTTCTTCACTTTCATCTTCCTCGTGTGCTGTGTTTGGTTCACCAACAGAGTTACCGCTTCGACTTTCTTGAATATTCGATTTTTTATTTGAAGCACCAGACCCTTCTGCATCAGAAACTGTCGACCTATCTTCACGATTCTTTTTTTCGAATTTACGCTTTTTACTCTTTACATTATTATCGTGACTAGTTATTGTTTTCGTCGGATCAGATGAAATGTTGTGATCCTTCATATGATCATCAGAATCTTTCAATTTTTCACCTGTCAAGTCTTTGTTATGTTCTAAGCGAGATGACTTGCGTCTATTAATTCTCTTAACAATAGATTCATTTTGTTCTTCCTTTTTCTCATCCTTTTCTAGTTCTTGCTCCTGCTCTTCTTGACTTTGATCTTGTTTTATTCCACTTTTATGATTTGCTTCTTCTGAGTTTGATGTAGTATTTTCTACAGTATTTAAACTTCCGCTTGTTTCCTTAGAATCAATATTCTTATCTCTCTGCTTTTGCAAATCATCAATTCTTGCGGAGTATCTAATTTTCTTGCCCTTCAGTTTAGATTCTATAGATGTATTATTTGCTCTTTTTGCTGGTAAACTAGATGGCAGGTCTTGCATTTGTTTTGCATCATCGCTATGAATAGATTCAGACTTTCCTGCCAGTCTCGTTAGTCTTCTTACTGAATACAATTCGGAAGCTAGCTCTATTGGCTCGAATAGTCCGTCTGAACTTCTTAAATTTCTATGAGGGCTATTTCCTGTTTTCGGAGTTGAATTTTTGCTATTATTTCGGCTAGAATCAACCGAAGATACTTTAGAAATGGATTCTCTTTTGATTGGTGCATTTGTGGTTTTCTTTTCCTGTTGTTCTTCACCTAACTGAACATCAATAATATCCGTGTGTTCTTCTTCATCTTTTTCTTCTTTGTTTACATCCTTCGAGCCTGATTTACTTTTGATTTCAGCGTTTGGCAGGTCCAATATATCATGTTCTTGAGTAACTTTATCTCTAGTCAGTGATTTATCAGTGTTCAAATTTGATGGTTCAGGTGTTGATACGTCTTTTTGCATCTCAACTGTGTCTAGTAAAACAACCCCGTCATCATCGACTGTCAGCAAAACATCAACATCTGCATGATGTTCTGAGTCAATATTAGCAATCTTTTTGTTGAGTGTTTTGGCTTCGTTTTCCTCATAGTTCAGTCCTCTATCTGTTACCAACACTTCATCTTTCTCCTCAAAGTTTTCTTTCGCATCTTTGAATACATCAGTATCTTTTTGATGTCCTTCATCATCATCAAATTCTACTTCTTGCTTTTCCAAAGAACAACTCTCTGCATTACTAGATAAAGCTTTCTTGGGTCCAGAATCTCCAGAACCTTTTCCAACATCAGAGCTTTCAATTTGTATACTTTTTGAAGTCGGTTTCATATCTATTTTAGTTTCTGCCATCATCAGATTTTTGCCGGCTGAATTTTCCAGGGATATATTTGATGCTGGCTTCTCCTCTGACATGAACACTTCTTCGAAACTATCAGCCTTATCATGCTTGTTATTTTCATTATTATTAACACTCTCTTGCTCCAAGTTGTTTTTTGACGGTTCAAGCACTAAACTATTCGGTTCTTTGGAAACTGCTGGAATATCACCAGCAAGAACAGATATATTTGCTTCACTTTTTTCCGATTCAGGTTCACTCTTATAAACCTTACGCACAGTTTCGAGATTTTGCAGCCTTAAGCCTTCATCTTCTAATTCGTCTTGGGTTTTCGCATCAGCAGAATACTCAGGTAAATAATCAACTCCGTCCTTATTATCTATCGCGACATCCGAGCTTTGAATTTCATCTTTACTAACTTTGCTGATTTTCTCTTGGGAAATGTGGGATGTGTCAATCTCCTCATCTTTTTCGTTCTGGATAGTTATAGGTTCATGCTCACTGTTAGAGAGTAAACTTGTTGGTTCTTCCACTATATTTACTACTCTGTCCACAGATAAATCTGAATTTAAGTTTTCAAAGCCAAGCTTATCTTTAGGCTTTGATGGCTCATCTAAATCACTAGAATTAACTGTCCCAACTGATGCATTACCAATTCTAAAACTTGGCTCCACAGAATTGGACTTTTCGCTTTTTTCGTTCAACTCTTTGATAATGACATCTTTTTTCGACTCAATATTATTTAGCACATCAAGATTAGAAGAAGAATTTTTTTCTTGATTCACAGTGCGTGACTCGTCCTCTGTTAAATCTCTTGCTATTGAGCTGCTTGGGTTGAGTTTCTCAGAGATCATGCTTGAAACATCTGAGATTACTTTTTCGGAAGAATTAATATTATCATTTCCTGATACAGCTGGTACATTTTGAGGTTGATCCAGTTCATCAGGTAATTCCGATTCAGAATTTCCAATGGAAGCATACGCAATCAATGGAATTTTTGTACTCTTATTCTTAGTTGATTCACTTTGTTGCTCATTATTAACGACCAGTGTTGAAAGTTTTTGAGAATCTCCTGATACTTTGCTTGATACCTCAGGTGAAATCCCATTAATATTTTCCTCCAAGTCGGCCGATATGGTTGCATCAATAGTGATTGGTATATCCTCATTCAGTTTATCTACTATTTGTGAAGTGTTCATAGCCTCACTATCCAATTTTCCGCTCATAATTTCATCAGAAGGTTTAGGTGAATCCTCGATCTCTTGATTTTTTATTCTGTCTGTGAATTTATTTTCACTGAGCGCATTATGATCATTTTCGGCTGGGATACTTATTTTCTGAATCAAAGGAGCCTCACTTTCATTTATCTCAGTATTTATTATATCGTTGGAAATTATTTCCTTGGCTTTCAGATCCACTTTACTTAATTCCTTCAAGTCAGCATCATCTTTCGAAATTGATGTTGACGCTTCAGAATTCGCGGTTACTTGATCAATCGCAACCACAGGGGGATGGTTTATCATTTTAATATCAGATGGAGATGATTCTTTATTCAATTTTTGAGCTGTTTCGAAAGGCATGCTATTTTTCACAGCTATACTATCGATTAAGCCGGGTGTTTCTAAATTTTCAGCACTTGATTTAGTTTGTAATTTATTCTTCTGCGGAAGCTTTTCCTGTGGAAGCTTCTCTTGTGGCTTTTCTTTAGACGGCTGTTTTTCCTTTTCTCTCTGTTTTTGCAGAATGTTGGATTGGTTTTTGTTTCTTCTGCTCATTTTAAACTCTTGGTCATCCTTTAATAGCATCTCCTCTGTATATCTCCCACTTTCAATAATCTCAATATCATTTGTGTAATTCTTGAATTTCACCTCAAGAGACTTAATATCGTACAACAATAATTTTTTAACTATATTGTTTAGCTGATAAATCAAATTTTTGAAAAAAGTCAATTTCTGCTCAATTGGCGAGGTGAATTTAATAATCGTGTTAACGGTGCCCAAGTTTGCAGTGCTGTTGGGAGCTGCGGGTAGTTTTTGATTAATGACAGTGACCAAAGTCTTATTAGTTGCGTTTGGATCTTGATGACTTAACTGTTTATAGTAAATTAACAGAACGCCTGCTATTAGGTTATTTAAAACATATTCATTGTCGATATTTGGTTCTTTATTTGACTTTCTCTTTGATTCTAAAGGATCATTATAGAACTTCCTTAGCGTATCTTTTATTAATGGGCTATCCCTTACCTTTTGTGTAACATAGTCTAGTTCAACAAAATCTCTTCCCTTGTACAGCTTATATTTTATAAGCTCTCTGAACAAAATTTGAGAGCATACTAATTTGTGCAACGTATTGTCAAGGTCCATCTCAATATTTGTTTCAATTCAATTCGATTTGTCTCTATCAAGTAGTAAGAAGTATCACAAATGTCTATCTCCATTACAATTACTAGAGTTCGTTGTTGATTTTAAAATTATTGCTAGCAGTAGGGTCAACCATATTTTTTTTTCGCTTGAGTTGATTTCAACTGGGAAATGAATATTCATGCGTTGAAAACAAACAAATTCAAAAAAAAAAAAACAATTTCTTGAAACTTATGCTACGAATATGATTCTGACATATATTTACTGATATACAAGTTACAAATATATTTTTCACAAAAAGCTAATGAATATGTGATCTACTGTTAGTCTTAAGCAGATCAGCACTCAGCACCAATTTGGGAAGAAAGCTTTCTGAATGTTCGTTTCATAGCATCTAGTACAGCTTTTATTTCCTGGAGTTGATTCGTTGGTAAAGAGGAACATTCCTTGATGATAAATGAGCCTATTGAATCAATTAAAATTTTGTAACTCTTTAGAAGATTGCTTTGGTCATTGGTTAATTGTTTTTTAGCCTTCACTAAAATTTTTTCCTCCCCTGGCTCCATAGCAGATGACAAAAGTAATGAGAAAGGATTTTTCAAACGAATTATATTGCTGGTAGAACTTTCATCAACTTCGTTACTATCATTTTGTAAATTGCAAAGCACTCTGTGATGCAAATTTTGTGCGCTGCTGAGTTTAGATTCTATAGAGATCAATTTAAGTGAATTGAACATGGCGTAGTGGGAAACGTTTAGTCTTAGCAAGTCCAAATATAATAACTGTAAGTCTGTCAAATCTAGCAAAGATTCTGACATGGTTACAATGAACTCTTTGAGCTTCAGTGGAGATTTTTCTTTTATGTGCTTTAAAGGCATTGACTCTAGTAATAGAAAATATGAGCGATTACTCAAGTTTGGAATAATTTCCTTCTCCAAATAGTCCTCATTTTTAATGAAAATGTAAAATATACGAAAGATAGATCTTTCTATGGCTTCTGGAAGTAGCTCTTTATCCTTATTGCGATCGCAATTGATAATGTAGGGCATCCAGCTACTTTGAAAATTAAGGTTGATCAACTCATTGACAAAAGACATTTCTTTGAGCATGAAAAATTTCTGGGTCAATGCCACCTGAAGGCATATAAAATCACATTTCAGAAATTGGAAACCTTTCTGCTTGAATTTGACATAGCTTTCCAAATTCTTTGAATCTTTTTTATTCAGACTTCCTGCCAGCATTGTACGCGAGTTTTTCGCTGTATCAATTTGAGGTGTTTTGTCCAGCGTTGAGGCTGCCATCAATACATTAATTAGTATTTTATTTATAGATTGTCTCTCTACAAGACTACTGTTAAGTAATAGTGGTATTAGAACAGGTCTTGTCAATTTTCCGGCTGTCATTAAGCTATCAAAAATATGCATCAACTCGCTTTGTGATGTTGTTTTCGATATAATGACTTTTAGTTGATACTCCAGTAATGCAGGATAATTGTATCGACTTCCGATTTCTAGCATATCAGGAGACCTGATGAGAAAATTCAAAGCATTTGAAATACCAGTAAAATGAGTATTGATGAACTTCGATTGTTCGTTTTCAAAAGATTTTCTATTTTTTTTGAAAATATCCAAATCATGTTGGTTCTTATACTTACTAGTAGTGTTATTTAGCAAACTCAAACTTTCTTTCAATGAAGGATAAGTTTTCTTCGATACGGGAACAGTGCTGAGCTGATATAGGTATTTTTCTGAACTATAGTGTCGCTGAAATTTTTGTAATATTATTTCGGAGGTCTTGCAGATCGATACTAACGAACTCTGTGTAGGCCATTTATTCACTATTGTCAATTTTCGTTTCATCGAATAGCTTGAAAAAAGCATCCAAACCCCAAATATAAGATAGTTTGCGCACAAGGAGGAGAGAGATAAGACTGGATGTTGATAGTAACCTGCAACTTATATACATGGCTCACGATATATCTAGTTATTTGCTATTTTGACCAGAGTCAATTGTTACAAGAATTTGTTAGGGGGTTAAATCAAAGTCCATTATAAAAATAGATCACGTGTAAAACGTGACTTGTGGCTCCCACAGTTGGAAGAATTGAACTGTTAAACAGAGAATAAGAAAATATTGAGTATCATATATATAAGTAATGCTGGAAAAAAAAAACATACGCCCGAGACCAACAATATTTGCCACCACTAAGTAGTGACATAGCACCATAGATAAATATAGGCTGTCTGCGAACCCAATCAACATTGAACTTTGTCAAAGCATAACAAAAAATCAAAGGGATATAACTGAGTTATTGAAACCTGCATACATTGTTTCACTGAAAGATGGTAAGTAATTGTCAATTGGAAGTTTTTCTTTGGTCATAGTTACTAACTCGACTCCTGTTGAATACAGTTTAGAAATAACTACGACGGTGATACGGTCACCTTTTCCCCAACAGGCCGTATATTTCAGATTGAATATGCTTTGGAAGCAATCAAGCAAGGAAGTGCGGCCGTTGGTTTGACCTCTGATAATCATGCTGTCTTGGTAGCCCTCAAGAGAAATTCGGAAGACTTAGGTTCATACCATAAAAAAATTATACAAGTAGATGATCATATGGCTATCGTTTTAGCTGGTTTAGCTCCAGATGCAAGAGTGTTGGCAAATTTCTTAAGAACAAAGGCAATGGAATCCAAAATGATCTATGATAGACCACTCTCGACGCAAAATGCTGCAAATTTATTGGGTGATAAAGCGCAATATAACACTCAGAGCTATGGCTACAGACCGTACGGTGTTGGCTTACTCATTATTGGTTATGATGAATCAGGCCCAAATTTATTTGAATTTTTGCCAAGTGGAAATGTGTTGAAGTATCACGCCAATGCAATTGGTGCCAGATCTCAAGGGGCAAAGACTTATTTGGAAAAGAATTTTGAAAGCTTCAAGGGCCTCACTGAACAGGAATTGATCTTGAAGGGTGTTGAAGCTTTAAGACATACTTTGAAAGACAGTGAATTGAATACAAGCAATACTACTATCGCGGTTGTGGGTAAGGATGGATTGAAAATTTATGACGACGAAGCAGTAGAACCATTTTTGGCTACAGAAGATATAATAATAGAAAATGATAATGAAGATGATAATGGTGAAGACGGAAACAATGAGGTGGAGCATCCAATTGAATCAACTGCAGAAGCCTCGAATGACAATGATGTTACAATGGATGAGTAGAGGTGATTATCAAGACTGGAAATTTTTGGTTCTAAACGATTTACAAATTGCAGTTTCATTACTACGTGTATACTTTGTTGTTCAATCAGAAAACTCGGTTTTCTAGTTCAGGGTTTTACAAAGAAATGTGTATCAGAGATATAGAGCGATAATGTATGCTGTTTTTAAAGTAGCTGGTCAGGTTTTTGTAAAGTATGTAAATCGGTTTGAAAAGCTTAACAATATTGACTACTGTATCAAAAATAGAGCAACTTAAGGATATATTACGATATAGCAACTTGAAGGTGTATCATGGTCTGCAGGTAGAAATTAAGTGAAATCTTGCGAGAAAGTTAGAAAGTATCTGGGGTACCTTTATAATTTCTTTACACTTGAGAAATGATGTGGTATCTAACGTTACGCCAAATTTCTTCGTTTTCTTAGTTATGCGGCCTGTTTATACAATATATGAGAATGATTCTTTTTGCTGTCTGCGGATTGTATAGAATTATCAATAAGTTTCGATATTCAGTGTTCTCTCGAAAGATTGAAAGATAGTATGTTGAAATGAATAGCTTCTTAGATTTTCACTACAGGGTAACTTTTCAAACAGCTGCTTCGTTTTATTAGGTGTTATATTTTTCAACTAATGTTATGAGCATTACTCTCAATTTTGCTTTGGTGAAGAAAAAAAAAAAAGTAAGGCCGAAAAATAAATTATAAACTAAAGTTTGATCTTTAATAATAAGTGGCTTCTTTCTATTGATTTATTGGAATATAACTAATATTTATATATTATTTTCTTGCTTCTTCGGTTATTATTGCGGAATCTTGATTATAGTACCTGTAGATATTTTAGGGATCAGAGCTAGTACCAGTGGTTGTGATTTTACTATAGAAATCTCCCAGAATATCCTTATACATATATTCTCAAAAGAATTTAGGTTATAGGGGGAAAAACTCAGCAGAATATATCAAACCATTCTTTTTTCTCGAGCTGCAAAGAACAATCTTAATTTCCAGAATAATCAGAAAATTAATTTTTTTGGAAACAAAAATATCATTGGGATAGAATATTTCTGGCAGGTGGAGTCTATTTTATTGTAGTTTGAAGACAAACGGAGATCCTTTAAGAATAGCTAAAAGGAAAGAACTTGAGCCAAAATGCAGATAAGCAGAATCAAGCTTTTGCTTTCATTCGTGGTATTTTTTTCGATAACAAACTGTTTCGAAATCCCAAAGAGGGATTTTAGCTCAAAGCAGTATGTAACTATCGAGCTTGATGATTTGGATCAGTTTATCAAGGATTTTCCTCATTTCCAATTCGAGCACAACTTCAGAGGTAGCTTAGATAATCATTACGTTTTCAGCATAGACAAAGAAATTTCTCAATCGCCAGACATGGGCATTTTTGGTATAAATGATAAACTTTATTCTGATAACCAGGATATCCATAAAAGAGATTCAAGTTTGTTACATCAGCGTCTTGTTGTCGATCAAAATGTGAAGGCCTTACATATTCTAGAACCTAGAAGATTATCCAAAAGAGCTCCAGTTTCAGAGGTTTCTTCAGACATTATGGATCCTGTTTATAAAGCAAAAGAAAAATATGATATCCAAGATCCTGAATTCGTAAAACAGTGGCATATAGTTAACCCTGTATCCAAAGAAAACACTGCCAATGTCACAGGAGTCTGGGATATGGGAATAACCGGCAAAAATATCACCGTGGGTATTGTTGATGATGGTTTAGATTTCACTAGCGAAGACTTAAAAGGCTCATTCAATAAAGAAGCTTCTTGGGATTTCAATGCCAATCAAAACCTTCCGATGCCAACTTTGGTAGACGATTTTCATGGAACTAGATGTGCTGGTGAAATCGCTGCTCAAAAAAATAATTTTTGCGGAGTTGGAGTTGCTCAAGGTGCTAAAGTCGCTGGTATCCGTATTTTAAGCGGAAAAATTACCGCAGAAGATGAGGCTTCAGCAATAAGTTATAAATCAGATTTGAATGATATATATTCATGTTCGTGGGGTCCTTCAGATGACGGTATCTCTATGCAAGCTCCGCCATTATTAGTGCAAAAGTCAATGGTTAAAAGTGTCTTGGATGGGCGCGAAGGGAAAGGGTCTCTTTATGTGTTTGCCAGTGGTAATGGTGCCCATCGTGGCGATAGCTGTAACTTTGATGGTTACACAAATAGTATTTATTCCATTACAGTAGGAGCTATTGATTGGAAAGGTAATCATCCAGCCTACGCGGAATCATGCGCTGCCGTGCTAACTGTAGCACATTCCTCTGGCTCCGGTGAGCATATTCATACTACCGATATTAAAGGGAAATGTGCTGATAAACATGGAGGAACATCTGCTGCTGCTCCTTTGGCTGCCGGATTATATGCTTTGATGCTAGAAGCTAATCCAAATCTAACATGGAGAGATGCTCAATATGTTACTATTCATTCTTCTGTAGAAATCAATGAGGACGATGGTGAATGGCAAGAAACTTCTATACCTGGGAAAAGATATTCTCATAAATATGGTTATGGTAAAATCGATGCTTATCGATTAGTCGAATTAGCCCAAAATTGGACCAATGTAAAGCCTCAAGCTTGGTATTATACACAGCCAAAACTGTTAGGCGATCATGGAGCCCAAATCAAACATTTGTCTTTTGATGTAGCACCTGCAAGCTCAAGCCATGCCGATGAAGATGCGAAGACTACTGTTTTCAAGGACATTATCAGTGTAAGTACTTCCGATTTGAAAGGAAGAAACTTCGAAGATTTGGAACATGTCACAGTAACTGTCGATCTTGAGGCCAGTGTAAGAGGTGAGGTTATCATGAATTTGTATTCACCACTAGGGAGAAAATCAAGACTTGCTGTTGCTAGAAATTTAGACAAAGATAGGACTGGTTTCAGAAATTGGACATTCATGTCGGTTGCACACTGGGGTGAAAGTGCAATTGGTGATTGGAAGCTCGAGGTAATTAATGATAATGAGTTCAACGTAGTAACTCTCAACAGTTGGCAGCTAAAATTCTTTGGGACTTCCGTAGATGCTTCCAAGGCTAAGCGAATGCCATTGCCTGGTGATGATGATAGTGAATCATATAAAAATATTGTGGATGTCTCTGATGAAGAAAATGAGACTGAAAGCTCAGAAAAAAATCATAATGAAAAAGAAGAGGCAAATAAAGAAAACGATGATAATAACAAAGGTGATGACGAACATACTGACACTGATGATTCAGATAACGATGAAGGGGAAATGAACCATGGTTCAAAAAGCCATTATGGAGAGTACTTCTTTGTTTTTATCATTTTAGGTTTTGTTGTTTGCTTGTTCTATCTTAAGGCAGCATCTGGAAAAAGACCGCATCGTAGAAGAATGGAGGATTATGAATTTGATATTATAAATCCTGATTCTGACGATGAATCAAGATATAGTTCTTCAAGATTTGACTACGATTCTGATAATGAATCAATCGATAATGTGACAGAAAATTTTGAGGTAAATAGTGTTGAGGAGGATGATTTAGATAACATACAAAATCTGGAACAGTACTATACAGATGAGCAGGAGCGTCAAGATGCTCCAAAGCATCAACCTACCCCAGAACATCAATAAAGCTATGAGATAAAAAAGGAAAAGCCGTAAATATAGATATGACGATCAGCATATTCAACATTATTATATTTTATAGATTAATTTACACTTTGTTTTGATGTGATCTTTCGAAAAAAAACTTGTCCTCATGAACACCTAATTATAGAGATTTTGTTTTACGAAATGATATTGTAGAATTAATTCAAAAGTGGAAACTATCTTTTGAAAGACATTTTGTTCTCTTTTTGATTTGAAATAAAATATAAAAAAAGAATGGTAGAAAGAAGTATGTATCAAGAATAGTAAAAACAAATTGTGATAAAATAAGTAGCATGAAATTTTATGATTCCAAGAGTATAATTAAGAATGAGTAAAAATTAAACTAAGAATATATTTGAAGGTTCCAAAAAATTATTGTCAAAGAGAAACGAATAAATTTATGACTCGTCTCTTTCCCTTAAAAATTCTAAGTACATGTCTTTTGTCCAGGCTCTACATCTCTTACCCCAGATAAGCATAGGAACACACAACATCATGACAACAAAGTCAATGACAGCAAGAACAATGTAAGTACCTTGAGTACCTTGGGCTGCAAGCCATGGAGAACAAGCAAATGTGAAAATGCAACCTATTAAATTGTTTATCATACTGACCCCAACCATTCCCTCGATGACCATTTCTGGGTAAGCATCCATTAAATAGGCCATAGAAATATCACCAGCACAACCCCAACCAAAACCAATGAAACCAAGGCCAACATATGGTACAGGCCAGGCCCATTCCTTTGCAGTACCTATACCAAATAACAATAATCCAACAGGCGAGATTATAGCAGCTAAGAATACGAACCATAAACGAAATTCAGCCTCAAGAACACCGTTGTTTCTTTTAGCTAAGAAAAGCACAAACCAATCACTTAAAGTGCCTGCATAAACACAGCCAATCACTGCTCCAATTAAAGTTGGAACGTTCATGATTGCAATAGCATTATCAGAATAATTATAAGGGGCATCAGACCACTGATCATCATCGGTGGTAAGATAAAAAGTAAGAAAAGCATCTTGAGCACCCCACATAAGACCTGACAAGATTACAGGAGGGAAACAGAAAACTCTGAGAAGACTCTTAAGTTGTTTAAAATATTGCTTGAAACCATAACCTTTGATATTAGTAGCTGGTGTGATAAGGCGAACTGATTGCCAATAAGTTTTTGGAGGATCATTTTGACCAGCATCCATCACATTTGCAAGAATAGCATCATTTTGTTCACCTTCACTTGCCAAGTCTTCGTTATGATCATCCTCAATCATAGTTGTTGTGGTTGTTGTTGTAGCAGGATTCTCCTTTTTTTTAGATTTTTCATCAAATTCGTTAATTGATGGGGAATTGACAGCTGTACCTTTATTGGATATGGTTCCCAAAAATTTAGATCTGTCGAAGTATGTTTCTTCGAAACCAAAAATAACGATAAGAATCAAAACACCATAGATGATTGCAGCAGCCCATCCAACCCATCTAAATGAATAGTCGCTTACACCAGTCATAAATCCTGCAATTAAAGGACCTAAGTAAGTACCAACAGAGGTTGCCAAAATATATAATGTCAATCTGGAACCTAATTGATGTTGAAAGAAAGTATCACTGATAGATTGTTGAACCTGAGATTCAGCACAAGCCTCACTAGCACCTACAAATAATTGTGACCAGATAGTGTCGGAAGTACTCTTGGAAAATCCAAACCAAATAGAACCAATAAGACCCATGATCATACAGATCAAATAAGATAGCTTTCTACCCCAAATACTGATAGTTGGTGCCAAAATGTATGAAGTAATACCAATGGATGCAAACAAGACACCAGCACCAGTGTTCATAGAATCGTAAGAAATTCCATAAAGATCGTTTAAAGCGTCCTGAGTACAACTAGCATCATTAGCAGTGGCAGATGTAAAAGCCGTGATAAATATAACCAAAGCAAAATTGGAGTATTTACGAACCCATGACCAGTTAAGAGGATCGTTTACTGAATCAGAAGGTTGAGGCATCAAAATAATACCATTCTTGGTTTTTAAGCGATTTCCATCTGAGAAATCTTTACCAGATTCTGTGTCTTCATGTTGATACTCAGAGGCAAGGATGTTGACAGTACCAGGAATGAAGTTATCATCAAAACGAGTAGTAGCCATTGTGATGGATTAGGTTATCAAGAATTATCAGGATTTTCTTTAACCTATTAGTGAACAATGCAGATATTTTTGTTTATTTCTTCTTTTGGAAAAAAAAAAGCTTTACAGAGTTTAGACCTTTTGGAGATAAAAACCTGTAAATTGAAAAAAAAGTATAGATACTAGAGGATAAATATACTTTTTATTTCGAAGGAATCTAATGTTGAATTGAAGATTCCAATGGTTTGCAAATTAAAAATGTTTTTCCAAAAAATTGGTAGCAAAATCTGTTAGGGAACTTTGCTTTCTGTGCTGTGGTAGTAGAAACTTTCTATGCAAAGTCTCAAGGAGATTACTTTTGTATTAATGTTTAACGAGGAAATTTTGGATTATTTTATTTTTCAGACTCAGTTATCGACTTCCAAGGAGAGGAACAACAATTAATATATATGTAGCTGTATATACACACAAATATCTGGGATTTGGAAGCAAAAAGAATTGATATGTGTAGGTGTATACAATATATTAATCAGAATAGACACAGTAAATTACGCTACTTCGAGGATTGTTCTCAATTGTATTTTAATGAATGTTTTTCTTTGTATCTTTGACTTTCTTTCTCTCAGAAACAAAGCTTGTTGGATATCAGATATGGCTTTACCCTTCCTTTGAAAGTAATTTGAGATCAGGAAACCGAGAAGTGGGTAATGATTTTATTCTGGAGATGCTCAAGTATCTTTTGCGAATCTTACTTCGAGGTAGCAGAAAACTATTGCGATAGCAATTACTGAGGATCAGAATGGGAAAGACTAAAAAAAGGCTGTAGGTAAAGTAAAATAACAATTTTAAGAATTCTGCGTATCAATATGGATATATATATTATCAGGAATTGCATGGAATGCAAAGAATGAATTATTTTTATTTTGTTAGTTTCAAGTAGTTTAATTAAAAAAAAATATTTGCTTCAATTATGTAAAATTACTGTAAAAATAGAACAATAGAAAAAGAAAAATTTTTTTCAATTAAGAGATAAATCATCGCCTATTATATCTTGTTTCTTTTTTTTTTTTTTTGGCTTACATATTACTTCAAAAGTCTAATCAATGTATGTAATTAGCGGAATTCTCAGAAATATTAAATTATAATTAGAGAGTTAAAGTTCAACAACTAACTTGATATCATAAAGATGACTATTTGGATGCAAGTCGTGTGAATACATGCATGCATAGACTTGCTGAATGATTCACCTAATTTTTTTTTTTTTTCGAAATGCCATTGCTAGGAATAAAATTGAGTAGTTAAGTTTGCCTACAAAAAGTGCATGTGGTACTACTACCTTTATTTTGCTGAGGATACAGAGTACCAGACTCCGGAGCCCTTGCCTAATTTAAGCGATGCTTGTTTTCGCGCATGAAAACGATCGTCCTGCACATAAAACTGGGAGAATACAAGTTAATGAAGCCGTTCCTGAAGTGAGCGCGTGCATGGAGAAATTACATGCCGCACTAGTTTTTTTTTTTTTTGCTGAACAGCTTGCTTGATCTGACATTGAATTGGTTTTTTTTTATTGTACAGATATTGATTTTTGAAAGCGAGTTGTGAACTTTATATAGCATTGTCTAGGCAAAGATTCGGCAGGATGAAAAACCGTTAACGCATCGTTTCTAAGTGTACCAATGGCGTGCCAAAAAGTGACAATTTCCTCACTTCCTCTTATATGGCCAAATGATGAGCCCTACGGTTTCGAAAGTTCCAATCTGCGCTAATCTTATCAATACCCCTTTGGTGTACAGACGTGCTGCTGGAAGTTCTATATTTGTGTGTGTTGAGTAGGCACAATTAGCATTCTTAGGCCAGCCTACACTTTTAACAGAACCAAAGTATTTCTACGTGACAATCAGGCAAGCTTGTTCTATATAGTTCATATTTGGTTATTCATAGGTATTTCAGGTACTCAAATTACTGTTTCAAAGGGAAAACAATAAATAAAAGAAAGGGAGAACATGAAATAAAGGAGATTTAAAAAAAAATGACAATAGAAACTTAATGAAAAAGCACTGATAGGAATAATTTCTTCTGTTTTACTTTGGCCATCTTTGATTATCTTCTTTCATGGCTTAGTGATGAAATCTTTCGTTTGTTTAATGGGGAGAATCTAAATAGATATATATCACGTGACTTAGGATATGCAATGCTTTCTATATTACCGTATTGGATTTCCCCCAATCCGCCATAATCCTTTCGCCTCGTTAAATTTTTTCAGTGTTATTTTTTTTTTCTTGTATTCTAGAAAACAACCCCATAAAAAGATGTTAATATATGATCGTCCCAACGTGATATTTCAGAAATTCCTACAAACAAACTCCACACAACGTTCTTAGTGGCTAAACTGCTATTTATTCCCAATTATTTGTTGAAAGAGTATAAGTGACTACTTTCTATCGAGCGGTAGTAATTTTGCACCCTGTCAGATTAACTCGACGTTTTATTTACTCCAGCTTATGTTGAGGTTCCTTCGATCTAATAAAAGAATACTTCAAGGCAGCTTCGCGGTTGCTACGGTTTCATATTTCTATTATGATTGCTACTACAGATCATATTCTTCACAATTGTTAAGCGCGAAATTCCCTAATTCACAACATCTTGTCAAAGAGGCTACTTTCAATCTTCTCAATGGGGATCAGCAAGCTGCTCTAAGGCAATACATTCAAACTCTTCAGAAAATACACGAAAACACCGCTTGGTCGTCCAATAAACTAGCTGCTGCAACTTTGTCTGATGAATACACTTCAATACAAATACAGATAGCAGCTATATTACAAAATAATGGTCATTTAAAAGATGCTGCAAATATATATTTGGAGATGTGTGATAATTTCTACCAGGCATTGACGAATGTCAACCAAATCCCACTCGCGGAAAGATCGGAAATGATTAAAAAAGACTTGAATGCAGTATCTCAATATATTGTACTTTGTAATTCCTTTAAAGATAATGAGTATTTGAAAAGTTTTATAATAAAACATTTGACGTTGGCCCAAAAGGAAGTTTTCAGCAAGCTTGATTCATCTTATACCGATCCATCAGGTACAAATAAACCTGCAACTTTGGATCCGTCCGTTACTCCATCACTTACAGATTCCGAGTATCAAATGTTCATTGAAATGGAACAGTACCCAGTGCTTGAGAATATAAAAGGAATCAAACTCATCAATCTTGTTAATGAAAATGATGGTTATTATGAAATCCCAGCAATGTCATATGCATGGTCACCGTTCGTTGAGGAATTTTTTCAGCTAAAAGATATACTATTGGCAATATGCATAAGAAATAATGATGTACTGTTGGCGGTTGATATATTCACTAGTACTACATTTTGGATGTCAGCATCGGGGGTTCGCTTTTCCAAAATTGCTTCAACTTTAAATAACTATTCATCGTTTCTTTTTCTTCAAGCATTCAAAGTTCAGCCTACTTTAGAGACTCCATCTGGTATCAACATGGTAAACGCTAACAATAATACTTCAAAAACTACAAGAGAAAATATTCTTTGCGAGGTGAATGATGAGTACTTAGAAAGTGTGCTTGAAACATGCCGTTCCCTGGTTAATCTCGTACGTCAGCTTGATAGCGGCGCTGTAAATGGCAACTCGGAACTTTTAGCTAGCATTGCTCGCTCCTCATATATCCTGGCTCTTGTCATGTTTCACTATAAAGATTACAAGAAAGCTGAACGATTGTTTTCAGAGCTGCGTAACAGAGCAAAGATTATTGGCTGGTATACACTAGTTGAACTATGTGAAACTGAACTCAGAAAATTAGAGTTTGAAAGAAAAAACGGCAGAAATGGTAAATTTTTATATCAAGATGTTGTTGTATCTGTTACATGAATTCATAGTTTTAAATATATCTCAATCTAGATGTTATAATGTTTTATATCAAGTTATTTATTGGCGTCTTAGTCGTGTAGATTGAAAAAAAATTGCCGGCCCCAGGAATCGAACCTGGGTCTAGACGGCCACAACGTCTCGTACTGACCACTATACTAGGCCGGCTGTTTAGCTTAATTTTTTTCAGAGTAGATACTTGTATTTCCTAATTATGTAATTTAGTGGGTTTTTTGATACTAATGTCATAATTAGTAGACGGACGCCGAGTGTGAAGAAAAATGGGGTTTCTCGATGAAATTGGTAGCTTCATCAGCTGGAGCATCAGTAGCTTGAACGTCGTTTAATGACTTGTCAGCTAAAGAAGAAACATTATGATTTCTTGCATCAAATTCACTATTACCTAAATTGACGGAATTAAATAATTTGAACATTTTGTCAAGTCCGTCTTTTAATTCTTTCAGAACAGAGTGTTGAGCCAGTAACACGTACTGACTCAATGTTACTATTAATAGAAGAACTATTAATAGCAGAATTATTAATCATATATGATGAATCACTAATATGATAGATCACTTATTGTGATAAGTAAGAATTGGAAAGAGTAACCAATATAAATATAAGGGAATTCCCCTTGTAAAGAAGGAACTGAAATAGAGTAGAATAGAAGGAAGACAGAAGAATGAACGAATGAATATATAACTTAATTATCTCTCTCGAATCAACTATGTCTGTTAACGTAGAGAGTGATTCTGATAACGAGGAAATCTCACTGCTCAACGAGCAAGAAGATTTGTCTCGACACATTTAATAAATTGTGAGGTAAATTAAAAACATATTGATTTTTTCGATCAAATTACACCTGTCTGGTAAGCTATTAGTATATGTCGAGACAAATCTTCTTGCTTACCAAGCAGAGAGATTTCCTCGTTATTAGAATCACTATCTACGTTAACTGACATAGTTGATTCGAGAGAGATAATTAAGTTATATATTAATTAGTTCATTATTCTATCTTCCTTCTATTTTATTCTAGTTAAGTTCCTTCTTTACAAGGGGGATTCCCTTCTATTTATATTGGTTACTCTTTCCAATTCTTACTTATCACAATAAGTGATCTATCATATTAGTGATTCATCATAATATATGATTCATCATATATGATTAATAATTCTGCTATTAATAGTTCTTCTATTAATAGTAACATTGAGTCAGTACGTGTTACTGGCTCAACAGTATAATATGAGACTCTCTCCATACAATAATTGGAAAGTCTACTAAAAAGGTATGAGAAAGCTAAGTAAGGACTATTTATGTACAAGAACGAGAAAAAAATAAAATCTTTAATATTTAGCTCAAAAATAAATGATTGTAATCAATATCAGCGTAAATAGGGATTCGAACAAAACAAGAAAACCTTTATCAACCTGCAAAAGAATGAGACTATAACTATCCCATGCAAAGTTTGATTATAATTTGTGAATTTTTTTTTAAATATTGGGGGGGGGGCGAATCTATTAGTCGGTGAAATATATGATATCAGCTGTTATACTATTAATCTAAGTGTTAATTTCTATTATGATTCAAAATTACTTTATGGAACTACTTTATGTGTTTTATCTCTTTTTATTTAAACTCAGTTTAGCTTACAAGTTTATTTATCAAAAAATGACCTGATACTGATTCTCGAAACGTGTATTCATCTCTCTGCTATTTCAGAAAGGATTCACGCAACACCTAGATTTCTGGGTATACGCGTTTTTCATTGTGTGCCAATCAAACACGTAAATTACATTGAAAGAAAAAGTATAGTCACGTGAGGTTGATTAGAAATTTACCTGTCGTTGTGAAAAATTATTTCACGTGAAATTCACGTGAAATAGCTCCTAGAAATCAGCAAGATAATCCCTAGAACACAATAAGAGTCAGCATCGCGTGACCTATTATTGTCTGACCTACTATCATGTGACATACGAATTTATAATTTGACACAATACATGAATTAAAATAATACAAACTATGAATATGTGACTCACAAGACATAAAAAATTGTCGACGAATATAAATCTTAATATTACAATTACATCTAGAAAGGCCATTTAAAAAACTATATAAAGAGCTCAAATCCTCCTAGTTCAATATTTATTTATTTCCTATTTATTATTTAGTTGGTTTATTTTAAACTAAGGATTTTACTCAATTATTATTACACTAAAGAGTTTTATACATTTAATATACTTTTCTATATTTTCTTTTTATCTATCGTAAGTAACTAATTCACATTTGATCCTTTGGTGATATTATTCAATACTATCTAGTTACTGGAAACACTCTCAAACAACTACATTATCTAACCTTACATCACAACACATACAATGTAAACTAATTTTACAAATTACAAATGTTCTATTATTGAATAGCACCTACTTAAATCCATAACCTCTAACTGTTGAAAATGAAATCAATCAATTTTGTTCTCTTGCCCCGATATACCAATCAATATAATTATAGAAAAATATACTCCAGCAAATGCATAGTACAGATTTATATAATATGGAAGTGCAAGTATGACTATGAAACGATATCTTCAGTAAAATCGTGAATTATTTCCCAATAATTTGGTTGGTTACACGTATCATTATGATAGCCACTTTGGAACAAATGTATAAATTTTCTATTTGAGGGCGCTAACTTGAACAAAGTTTGCATATGCTCTGGGGGGACTATTTCATCTTTCGACCCGTTTAAAAATAAGGCAGGGATTTCAGAGTCTATTAGAAGAATATCTTTTTCGGAAAGCCATTTGTCATGACAAAGAAAAGATACAAATTTCAACATTGGAAAAATATATGGTATAACTTTTGGTATACATAAAAACGTATTTTCTAAGATCAAGCCAGAAACCTTAGGTATTTTATGATCGGTTGTTTTTCGCCCAACTGAATGAACATTTCTTTGTTTCAAAAATGACGCTTTCGGTTGTAATGCACTATGTTGAATAACCTCGGAAGAATTCTCTTGTTGACTGGCTAAAGATGCCATATATATTGCAACAGCACCACCTAGGGATCTTCCATAGAGTATTATTTTGGATTCCGAAAACTGAGAATCCTCAGCTAAATATTTCAAAACTGCTCGAGCATCACATTTCAACCCAGCCTCATTGGGTGAACCTGTTGATCTTCCATAACCTCTATAACTGTACGCAAAAACATTGTATCCATAATTCTTGTAAAATATTTCTGCGATAGATAGATAGTGCGAGACGTTTCCTGCATTCGGTCCTAATAGAATGATAGTTTTATTTTTGTAGTATGGATCGTGCTGGTTATGCTTCAACGAAAAGCAATGTATCCTTTCGCCATCCTCCGTTTTCAACTCTATCTCACCGTATTTCATACCATATTTGTCAGGTGTTTCGTAGAAGTCTCGTGAACCGTTGATCGAGGAAGGATATATCAAAAAGTTTTGACACTTGTAAAGCGCTATCAACCCTAAGGTTGTGACGGACAAACCAACTCCAAATATGATTTTGACCGAACTGAATAAATTTACTGCAGATAGAATTTTGGAATTGAGTTCGAAAAATATGTTAGGAAGAAGTTGGGGAAGACTGTGTTTGACAGATCAGACCATATTATATTCAGAATATAAGAAGCGAAATAACTATAAACTGTTAAATCGAAGATATATTTTTTTTAATATTGTACAAATAAGGGTCTTTTATTTGTGAAGCGACGAGGGAAAAAATATAAAATTTACGTCTTAAAAAAATCTTCCCCACCAGGATTCGAACCTGGAATCCCTCGATCCGTAGTCGAGTGCCTTAACCATTGGGCCATGAGGAAACTATATTTGAAATGTAACGATATGACATATCGTTCACTAAGGTATTAGAATGATCATAATTAAGCTACAGTATCTTGCAGGTTATTGCATAAGGAACTAGTCAA
>JNFW01000001.1:2271252-2370814 GCA_002564245.1 Saccharomycopsis fermentans
GGTATAAATACCAGGGCAAATCCTATGTAGAGTTTATATAGTTTATGTATATGTTAGATGAAGGCTAAGCAAATAAAGGTCAATAATTGTTACATGAAAAAATGTAAAAATATGAGTCAAATTCAGTCAAAAAGCATAGATAAAACGTGAATATCACGTGGTGGATCGTATCCGACACATATGTCGCTCTGAATATTTGTCGCACATGATATTCACGTGATAATTATTGTAGTTGTTTTAGAGTGTTTCCAGCAACTAAATAATAATATTGAAAAGTAATCACTGAAGGATCAAAAGTGATTTAGTTACTTTCAATAGATAAAGAGAAAATAAATAATGTATTAAATATATAAAACTCTTTAGTGTAATAATAGTTGAGTAAAATCCTTAGTTTAAAATAAACTAAGTAAATAATAAAATGAGATAATAAAATATTGAAATTAATAGGATTTTGTTTCCTTTATATAGTTCTTCAAATGGACTTTTAAATGTGGTTGTTATAATCGGATATAATGATCGTGTCATTCAATTGTGAATCGTTCGTTATCAAGAATGAATGACTAAGTTATGGTTGGATGACTAAGTTATGGTTAGATGATTCGAGTATTAGCACGTGAATATCATGTGCATCAAATATTCATAATAATTATCACGTGAATATCATGTGCATCAAATATTCATAATAATTATCACGTGAATATCATGTGCGATAAATATTCAGAGATAACACACTCAATTATTCTTACATTAAAGAGTTTTCTACATGTGATACATAATTTATTGATTAGTAAATTTTCAGGTGTACTTCATAGTATTGCTTCTATTCGTGGATATATAATCCTACTGACACTTAAGAAGATTGTTATAAAGTTACTTGGACAGAAAAATCTCCAAAAAAAAATGATGGTTGGGAGGTTTGAACTCCCGATCTTCACGGCACTTTAAGAATTTTAATGTAAACGTGACGTCTTAACCACTGGACTAAACCACCAATTGTTGTGAACATGAAACAATTATTGATCCTTTTTTGCTTAGCTTTCTTCTAAGCATACACATACAACTATATAAACTTTGCATAGTGTGAAGAATGTTGAGCCAGTAACACGTACTGACTCAATGTTACTATTAATAGAAGAACTATTAATAGCAGAATTATTAATCATATATGATGAATCATATATTATGATGAATCACTAATATGATAGATCACTTATTGTGATAAGTAAGAATTGGAAAGAGTAACCAATATAAATAGAAGGGAATCCCCCTTGTAAAGAAGGAACTTAACTAGAATAGAATAGAAGGAAGATAGAATAATCAACTAATTAATATATAACTTAATTATTGTCGAGACAAATCTTCTTGCTCGTTGAGCAGTGAGATTTCCTCGTTATCTGAATCACTCTCTACGTTAACAGACATAGTAGATTCGAGAGAGATAATTAAGTTGTATATTAATTAGTTGATTCTTCCTATATATTCCTCCTTTACATTCAGTTTGTTGAAGTCTTTGACCTTTTATATCCTAATTCCTCTTGAGCTGTAATTCCACATTATCAGCTCATATTCTATTAGTAATACGGATTTAACATTATTTATTGTATTAATAATGTTTATGGTCTATCTGTTAACACCGAGATATTATTATTATTCGGATTTGTATTATTAATACGCCATTATTAATAATCAGATCTTCTTACATAGTACTCGGTTAGATCCAGTGGCTTACCAATATTGAGTCAGTAGCACTTAGTATTACTGGCTCAACAATTATCTCTCTCGAATCAACTATGTCTGTTAACGTAGAAAGTGATTCTGATAACGAGGAAATCTCACTGCTTAACAAGCAAGAAGATTTGTCTCGACAGTTAAGATTAGTAAAACTGGATTCAGTTGTATTGTATTTTGTATTACCAACTCCTTGTATATCACCTTGAATATTTCTAATATTTGATAACAAAGTAATATCGTTTGCAACATGATGGGAAGCACCAGAATCTAATATTATTTTGATAATTTTAATATTATCATTGTTTTTACATGTGAATGATACGAATTTGCTATGTAAATAATAGTTTTTTCCAACATTCAAACTGTTAAAATTTAATATAATGCTGTTGTTTTGGAATTTGATTTTCTTGAACGCTATATCATTATTGAGGTTGCGTAGAACTCGCACTAATAGACATATCGTATTCTAGGTTGGTTCCATAAGGTTCATCAGATATCGATTCTTCGGATGAACTATCTGATTCATATTTTAATAAATAAATTCCTTTGGAATTCTTTTGTAATCTGGCAACCATTGAATTTTTCAAATTTGATTTTTCTTTTTTATCCAATTGATTGTACCATGGATGATTTTTTATTTCCTTTTTTATATTACTGTTGGCATCTTGATAATTTTTATAATTATCGTGTTGTAACACGTTGTTTAATCCATAGATTAAATTATCTTTGAATTGCTTACTATCGATATCGTGTCTATTCTTATTGTACGATTTAGTGACAACAGATGAATGATTGATATTGGTATGTTTCTGTTCTTTATAATAGTTTATCGAATCTTTCACATTAATCAACATAGTATATATCGATGCATCATCATCCGGAGGTGTTAATAAACAGTTAACTTTCATATCCAAATATAAATTTCTATGGTAAAATACGTAACGTAAATCGTTGTCTTTTCCTAGAATCGTGAATAAACGAATAATATTAGATATTCTTTCATCGATTTCATTGTCTGATAAGTAATAATATATTTTAGTTTTTTCGAATTTACTCATAGCATCACTAATAGAGATTTCTTTTAACTTGTATTGTTTAATGAATTTGTCGACTAAATCCTTAAAGTTGGATGATTCGGAAAAAATTACCAGTTGCATGTTAGAGAAAATTTGAGTGATTATATTAATCCATTTATTATTTCTAATAATTGTGTTTAATCTGGTTAATGGAGTCTCACAAATAATTAAACTGATTGAATGTAGCTTGAAAATCTTTGCAATATCAATTAACCATCCTGCGGCTTTAAGTTTGTCTGTAATTTTCACTTGCGGGGCGATTTGATCTAGTTGAGTATGATCAAAAGCAATAAAAACCGAACATAATGAAAGATTAAGTGGATTATTATCATTTTTAAATGATTCAATAGAAGGATTTAATTTGTTTTCAAATCTCTTGAGTGAACCAAATTTTTGTTTCTTCCGTAATTCATTAATGATATTAGGAACGTTCATTTGTTTGTTTATATCATCTAATAAAGTTTTTACAGATCTAGTGTCTTTTGGATCATAATCGTTTTTAATAATATGATCAATGATTTCTCTATCCTTTTCATCATCTAAGTCAATATTATAACCTAAATTGAATCTTGGTTTTGGTTCAAAAATCCCTTTCTTTTTTAAAGAGATGTTTTTATCAGTGGAATCTCCATCGATCTTCTCGATCTGAGTGAGGGCACCATATGAAGAAAAATGGGGCTTCTCGACGAATTTGGTAGCTTCATCAGCGGTAGCATCAGTAGCTTGAACGTCATTTAATGACTTGTCAGCCAAAGAAGAAACATCATGATTTCTTGCATCAAATTCAGAATTACCTAATTTCAAAGCACCGAGTAATTCGAATACTTTATTCAATCCTTCTTTAACTTCCTTCATATCATCAGAAATGGAATGAATTTTGTTATTAACAGAATCAAACCTATCGTTGACAGATTGTTTAAATGACTTGGTTGATTCAAAACTCTCAACGCCGGACACGTTAGGACTGGAATTGTACTTATTAGAATTAATTAACATAATCGCGATGGTTGATTGGATAATTGAATAATTAGATAATACTTGTAATGTAGAGTTCTGGAAATTTCACTAACGGTTATTTAATACTAATGTTTAGCTAATATATTTATGTTGGAGAATTGTACGATCATATGGCCTGATCGTTACGTGATGTTTAAGATAAAAGATATTGGATAAATATTTGTATTAAATGATTTTTAAATAAATTATTATAAATTTTTATATTTGTTAAGATTAGTAGAATTGGATTAAGTTGTATTAAAGTTCTTTTTCTAAAAGATTCTTTTCTCCTAAATAATAAGATTGTAAGATTGGTTTGATGACAATTTGTCAATATATTTTAATTTTCATGACGAAGTATTTTCATGAAAAGTTCTTCCGTTGGAAAGATTTTCCAACGAATGTGTGCATTATTGTGCATCTATATGCTTCTGGATGCATATATAGTATTTATGGATTGATTGATTATCCTTAAATACCTAAATTGACAGACTGTACAAGAGAAAGTTATTAATAGTTGACAAAATCAAGATAGATTCTTGACAAAAACATGGACTAGACTGAAATATGGGTTTATAGAAACTCGTATATGAAAATGGTGCCGCATATAAATAGATGTGAATTTCCTGATGATTAAAAGAAGGAAATATGATGGGAAAATTGGGAAACAAAGACTGAAAGAAGTATAAGATATTCCAGTTATCTCTTTCAAATCCGAAGATTTACTATTGCAAATGGTGATTCTGATTGATTCAGATCACTACAGTTAATCTTTCTTAGGTCGACAAGAAGTTATGACTTGAAAAATTTCTCATATCAAATGAGCAAAAAAGCAATTATCAAAAAATTGATAAAAATTATAGAATTTTTGTTTTTAATCTATACTTGATCTTGACTAAGCCTGATTGGGTAAAACTGATGAAGCTGTACCTATTCAAATTTTAAGTTATATTGTGATAAGTCAACTACTGATATACAACATCAGATTAAAATGATATACATTACTGCCTCAATTATCCACCGAATTATCTGAATAATCTCTGAATACTCTGAATGTATACATTTATCAGCTATTGATTAAAAGATTAGACAACACTTGAATTGAAACAATAGTGATTCTTCATTCTAGTTTTTTTTTCGTGAAATCAAGCAATTATTCGCATGTCTTTTGTCCTTTGAGATCCAGAGTTGGAAACTGTTTTTGGTTTTTCAACATGCATACAGTAAAAGTACACCATATGGAAAAAAAAAAAATAACTATGTTTAGTTATGTAATATGTTGTTCAAATTATTGAGAGATCACTAAAAAACAGTGAGTATTCAAAAATTAGACAGCATGAAACTTTATTTTGAATAAAACGTGGTACAAAAATTCTAGTATAAATATTGTTGTGTTCCTTATGATAATAGCTTACTGGGTTTTAATTGAAAGCATAAATGGTGTGTAAAAAATTTTGGAACAAGAAAAATAAGCAAATAAACAGACGTTATGACTGAAATTAATTTTTCAAAATTTATATCTCTATTATTAGTTGCTTTTACACAAACTATACCGGTTCCAGAATGGCGAGCAAAAGTTTATTCGAAAACAAATGATAAAAACAAATGATGGAAAGGAAAATCACCCGCTGAGCTTTTAAATATTTTTACCTGAGATGGTTGTTAAAGTTGTGTCTTATAATTTTGTAATCGTACCATGTCAGAAGATTTATATTTATCACACTCATTTTTGCTAACGATTCATAATAGACACAAAATGCAACCAGTTGTTGACCAGTTTTTTTTCTAAATTTGATATGTTTCAGTTATTCAGTTTGTTGATTACTATCTTCTTTGATACTATTCCAATCAATACCATTTATTAGACAAATAAACTTTAATTCTTCGTTGTATTTTTGTAACTTTTCGATTTTTTGTGCTGATAAATCTAGTACCAAAAACTTCGAAATTTTTGCTCGATTTCCAACATTGCTTGTCCCAGTACCCGGCCCTTTTCTTGAAAACTTATCCTTCTTTTTCGCAATTTGATTAGAATTTTCAATGTTTGAAGTGTTGATACTATTTATACGCAAGTCAATTTTACTCAATAATAAATCAAAAGATTCCTTAATCAACGAGCGTCTTTTTTTTTCTGAGGATGTGTGATTTTCTCTTCTTTGTTCTTCTGATAACAAATTCTTTCTAGGTTTTCTGGTTCTTTTTTGAAGATTAGTTGTTACAAGTAAGCCGGGCCTTTCAGCAGAAATATTATTTACTTGTGATATTTCTTGTACCTTTAAGCCGACTAATTGTGCTGATTCAACATTATGCGAAATAATTGAACGTTTATGCTCTGATAAAACTGGATTCTTCAGCGCACTCGAGTTGAAAGAGTTATAAAACTGAATATCATTATGACTATCGGGTTGAAGAATACTATTTGCAAATTTGTTACTATTATCTAAAGAATTATTCAACAGATTTAATAACGAGTCTAGTTCGTCCCGCTCATCACCATTTTCGTCATCTAGAAAGTCATCAAGGAATCCTTGTAGTGCCGTGTTTTCATTAGCTGATAGTAATTCACTGGTGGAAAGACTCTGAGTTTGTGGATTTATCTCGTAATTTCCATCGTACACAAGCTGAAACTGATTTTTGAATTTATTATTTGAGGAATTATAATTTGGCAAATGTTTTGTTGAATTATTGCTTGTTAATGTATTCATTGTATTTGCACATGTATTTCCAGTGGTATTTGTATTTACTGCAAGCAGCTGTTGATCGGCTTGGTGACTGTTCGATCTAATATTAGAAAATTGGCTAATATAAGTGAGGGAGTTTTCTGGCATAGCATTTAACTTTATATGACCATTATTATTAGATTTTTCTGCTCTAAATTCATTAGCATCGATGAAATTCAATTGGTGAGCGATAGTACTATTGACTTCATTTTTGGGATAATTATTCTGTATATTTTGCTCTGTTGATACTTTCTGCAAAAAGGATGAAGAGTGGCGTGTATTAGATGCTGTGGAACCTTCAGTTGAAGATTCAACCACATTGTTATCATGGTTTTTAGTATCAAGATAACTTCCTTTCTTTTGCTGAAATTTCAATTTATTATTCTGCTGAGAAATTAACTGAAGTGAATCAATGGAAGACTGGATTTGTCTTTGCTGGAGAGTGGTGAGCAAGTTATAAGCAGTTTCAAAATCGTCGAACTTCAAAGTCTCTAGTGAATAAATCGAGGTCGATTTCTCATTTTTATTAGTATCACCGTTGGGCTGTGAGGAATTGTCGTCTTTGTAGGAGATTGGTAGAGTATAATTTGTGTGCGATTTTTTGGAAAAAATATCATTACTACCATGGTGATTATTCATTTTATTATTATTACGGTTATTATTATTATAAATATTAATATTACTATTGGAATTAATATTGGAACTGATATTGCTGGCACTATTGTTATTGTTGATGCCCTGAATGTTGGACATTAGGCAACCATTTGTAATATCTATTTGCCTTAGGGTACTGCTTAGAAGAAACGTAAATTCCGGAAGTTTTTAAATGTGAATATTGAGTTTTAAAGGGTTATTGTACTTCACAAGACTTCATGTTAGAGATTTCCATGAATTTTACCAGAAATCAAAGATACTTTCACATGACAAATAAAACTACTTTCTCCTTTCCTCATTAGATATATCAGCTTAAATATTCTGAGTGCGTATTTTTTTTTTTTTTACTATCAACTGAAAAGTGCCTAATATATTATATAGCAATATCCAACGAATAATACTCCTTATAAGAATTTCCCATACATTTTTGCAACAATATTCTTTCATCAGTACACAAATGCTTTCTCTAACTCATCACAGGCCATGAATTTGAATTTAACTGGCTTTAACTAATATCTAAAATGAAGAAGAATGTTTCAGTTCTTACAGCGTGACTCCCCATCTTTTCCTGCTATTTTTTCTCATTCAGACTTCGTGTCTATGGGTCAATGTTGTAGATACACTATATCAATAAAACTACCGACTCTAGGCTTTCCTCCTACACTTAGTCTTTCTCTCAGAAACTTGGAGTTTGAGGCTAAAAAACTTTTGAATGTTTTTGGTGTTAGTGTGTATTGTCAATTAGTACCTTGTAATTATAATCAAACGCTTTCTGAATGCCCTATTCCTGATGATCCTTACCTTATTCAAGTCATTCAAGATGTGCTTCCAAATGAAGAGTTTACCGCTGTGTTGAATTTCAATGAAAACTCGAAATATGCATCCGAAAATAGCAATGCCAATGATCCGAGTACAAAAGTAGACAATTGCACGGAATACAGATGGACGTTAGATGTATTGTCTCAGGTTATTCTTATAAATTCACAAATTATCCATTATTCTTTGAAAATATCTCTTTCAAATGAAAATGAAACCAATGAAAACAGAATCAAATCTGTTGAGCAAAATGAAACAGACTTTAGTGTTAGTGCCTTCGTAGCTACCTCTGATCAAATTTGGAATAAGGAGGCACCACAACCAGATGAGCCAATACATTTGATTGTTCTAACTCATGGAATATATTCAAATGTTCATTGCGATATGCTTTATCTCAAAGAGGAGTTAGAAAAACATTCGGAGAATTCAAACATTATGATCCGTGGATTCCAAGGTAACGTTGGTCATACTGAGAAGGGTATACGATTTCTTGGCACCAATTTAGCTAATTATATTGACATGTTAATCAACACCTTCCCGAAAATAGAAAAAATTTCGTTTATCGGTCATTCTTTGGGAGGGATTACCCAGAGTTTTGCTATATTTTATTTACTAAATTACTCAGGATTTTCTACCGGAGATATTCAATACATAAAACCTATCAAAATGTATGATAAGCTAAAATGGAAGGGTGATTCAATTTATAAACCTATAACTGGTGCACTGAATCATCGAAGATTGCTTCAAGATCTAACCCCAATAAATTTTATCACTCTTGCATCTCCAATGCTTGGTACTCAATACGAATTTGACAGCTGGATAAATCTCGGAATGGAAGTTGGATATTTAGGTAAAACGGGGAAAGATTTAGCTCTTAGGAATCGTTTTTTTTCACACTCTTTGGTTCCAGACTGTGAATCAACCGAAAACCAAAACAATGAAAGTAAAATATTTTCAAGACCTATACTTGAGGAAATTCCTTCAGATTTAAACTTTCATTTTTTTATGAGGCGTTTTCAACAAAGAATCTGTTTTGCAAATGTGATGAATGATGGCATTGTTCCTTTAAAGACCAGCTCTTTGTTATATTTAGATTATTCAAGTTTGAGAATAGTTGATAAATTAAAGGCTCTCCGGAAAGAAGAGAAAGAAAAATCGAAGATAAATAAACAGCAGCAAGGGAATAGTGATTCATTACAAGACTCCACAGAAAGAAATGATGTTCTTGTAAATATGGCTTCCGATTCTGAGAGTAAAGAAAAGAATGACTTTTATGGTCTCAGAGAATCAGATAGCGAGATAACTTCCAATGATAAATGTGAAAGTAAATTGGTTTTGACGATACCTGCGCCAGTTCATTCGTATCTTTCACCAACCTCTCCACAAACGTATAACTCTAGTGAATTTCTTGAGGACAATGATCCATTCTACACTGAGAACAATATTGAAGATTCTTCATACGGATCTCCTTTACAATATCCCAAAAAAGTATATACGTCACCTGCTTCTCTTTTGTTTAAAAATTCAAACAATTCTACCCAAGACAGCCCAAATTCTTTGGAGTTTCCAAATTTAGTAAATTCATGGTCTTTTGTACTGTCGGGAATAGCTTCTCCGGTAAAGACTTTTCGTTCAGGTTTAAAGCTGGCCATAACAACCGCAGATGATACATTAAGAAAATCTGTTCCCGATTATAGCTCTTTGAGTCCTACTGGATCTTTGAGTTTTTTGAACGAAGGAAAAACAGACAAGAATAAAAAAATGCTGAAAAAAATTGAGCGAATACAGGTACTTAACAATGATTTGAACTACTCTTTATTGGAAGGTAGAAAACATGGCATAAAGAATATTAAACAAGATGAAGCGGCAACGAGTATCGATGATAAGTTGGAGCAAATTTCTCCAAACAATTTAGATAAAGGCTCTATTAACGGTAATGACCATGAAAAAAGTCATGTTGTTAGCCAAGATTCTGATGACAAGTCTGCTGAATTAAGTGGAACAGACGACGATGATTCACATATAGGAAAGGAAGAATCTTTCCCCGAAAATATTGCGAGTATTCCACGGAAATCCTCCTCGATTATATCCGCAATAAATGTGATAAAGTCTCCTTCACCTGAGAAATCATTTTTCAAAAAGTTTGAACGTTTAAGTGTAAAAGATATGCATCAGATTTTGAATGTTTTGTATGATAATTTACTAAACAATTATGAAGCAAATTCACAAACAGATGATGAAAAAAGCAACTTGATAAAAACATATTTAGACAACATGATACAGAATGGCGTTATTGTACATGACAAGGTTTATTCCTACGACGAATTACCGCCCGCACATTACAACAAGACTTCTTACAGCTTAGATAAAAAATACATTTTCGAGGAATTTGATCAGAAATATGGAAAATCTTTGAGGCATCATTTAAAAGAGAAAGCATTACCTGGTAGATCTGCTAGTCTGAAAGCCACCATCAAGGAAGGAGACTCACCAAAAGAAATTGAAGACCAGGACATACCTTTTTTGTATAAATCTAAAAAGTCCAATTTTTTTTCGAAAAGACATTCTAAATCCAAGCAATTATCAGAGAAAATTGCAAGACTTTATTCCTTCGAGAAAAAGTGGAGAAAAATTCTAGTCACCTTGAGGCCCGATGCTCACAACAATATTATTGTCAGAAGACAGTTTGTTAATTCGTATGGGTGGAACGTCATTAATTATTTAGTTGATATCTTTGAGTTTTAGAGTATATCTTTTTCTTGTATTTACTTAACGATTTTCGATTTTTTAGTGTATTTTCTGTTTATAGTGTTGTTTACTCTTATGTAGTGCGACTATTGGAAATGCAATAAAAAAAGCTGAAAAAAAAAGCTGAAAATAACACCAAGATGTTCAAATTGAGATTCAATTATCATCTTGATTACAAACTATTTCATTTTAAAAACTCAGATATATTAACTTGTCAACAAGCTTGCAAATCAATCTTTCAAACTAAATGCCCTTCAAGAAAAAATCGAGTGAACCTGAAGTAGTTTCAACAGATCACCCTGCAAGTGATTTGAAGTTTGTAAATAATGAGATCGTTGCTCAATTAGTGAAGCTTCCAGCATATTTACCAACTGAAAAACAACCATACTTTGATTTATTAAAAGATGTAAGAAATACTTTTAATTATGCATTTGTTTATAATTGGCTAAGTGTATTTCGTGGTTCCATCAAAATGCAATCCAATAATTTTCATATTCATATTTGGGAGGAGGAATTGACAGGGTTTAGTACACCTCCCACATTTATAAATACGCTAAAAATTCAACTAGTCAATACTCTCACGCCAAAAATGAAAATCAAATATCAGGAGGAATTCGATGATGCTTTGCTTAGAATATTAGGTAGTGAATTGACTACTTTGCTCGCTGCATTTGGTATTGAGGTAAGTGATTATTTTGATGAAAATGAACTTCTCCTGAAAAACGGAAATGAGTTAGAAGTAACTGAAAATATTTATGCAGAATATGAAGATAATGAGGATTTTGTTTATGAGGAGACAAGAAAACGTGGAAGAAAGCGCGATGATATTGAAGATGAATATCATGTTCCAGGAACCAGAAAACGCAGAAATATTCAACCGGAATATCCAATTGATGAAGATGTAAATACAGAGCATTATAGGAGCGAAGAAAATAAAATTCCAGAAAGGAAGGAGTCTGAGATCAAATTTTTTGACTTTTTGCCAATATCAGCTAAAATCAACATTTTCTACCTTCTCATCTCCAAGGTAAACAATTTACAAGTGTTTCAAAAGCACCTTGAAAAATTTGAGAATCAGAGAGATCTAAGATTAGACCCTCTTTTCAAATACCAAGTAGGCAGCAAACAATTTGCATACTTTCTCTTGGATGATAATCGTCTATACTTGAGAACTTTATCATTCAATAAAAAAGTGAAATTTCCCACATCTGATTTATCCAGATTCGATCCACTCAAAGCATTGGATGGCATTGATCCATTGTTTGACTGGACCTGTTTAACGCAAAATTTTTACGAGTTATATGAGCTTATTCAATCTTTCAAGAAAAACTCAAATTTAAAAAAACTATCCCATTCTTTATCTGGTATGTTAGACGATTTTGCTACTCAGGAAGTAAAATGGAAGAAAAACTATCATTCTAGACTAAGAGAGAAGAACATGCAAAATTTATTGTTGAACAGAAAAAGATCATCAAGATTACAACAGAAAGAAGAAAAGAAACGATTAGAAGAAGTTCATAAAAGAGAAGAAGCAGAAAGAATTATTAGAGAAGCAGCTGCGATCAGAGCTGCCAAAAGAATGAAAATAAAGGAAGATCTAGAGAAAGAAAGGTTACAGCGATTAGAAAATAGAAGAATCGATGATGCTCCAATAAGCAATGTTGACCAAACGAATGATCTCCAAGTGGCTGATAAAAATGAAGAGACTAAAACAGTGCTTCAAAATAAAGACTCTATTGATCATGTAAACAACACTCATCTAGCTGAAAATATATGTACGAAAGAACACAAGGAAGATGATACTGTTACAATGAACGAACCAAGTGCTATGATTGATAACAAGTTACCAAATCAATAAAATTCGACTAACTAATTCAAAAAGAATAAACAGCAGAGCTTCTATACGAAATTTTTAGAATATTAGAAAATTTTTTCAAATCGATTCAGATACAATTTTTCGAGTGTATGAATTTGTAGAAATTCATTTACTCAAAAAATAAAGTTAAACAATAAAATTACGCTTGTTTGTTGGTTTCGGCCTCAATATACATATGTTCATGTGTTAAATCAAATCATCAAAGCTCGAAATTTTCATTAATCGGTGATAAGTGCTCATGAATTTTGGGCTCTTTGAAACGAAAAGCATTATTTGTGTTTATCAAAAAGCTTTCATTGCTGTGAAGAATCTCCGATTTGGGTAGAATGTTTTCCAACTGTTTATTGATAGCATCCTTATACGAATTTGAACGGAACAAAGTTATAACTTTACCACCAATTTCAATTTTATTTGACTGTGCTTCTCTTGAGTGACCTTTAGGGTAACTATTAGATCGCAAAACAGTATTACTTCCAGCTGACGATGGTGCATTATTGATATTGTCTGTATGTTCAATACACATTAAATCATCTGAGGTTTTATTTAGTTTGTTCAAATATTCACTAGTGACCAGCTTATTCTCGTCAAATTCATCCACCCATTTACATTTTGAGCCATATTTGTCATATTCTGTGAAATCTTTAGTACTATAAATACTATTCTCTTCTTGTATCTGCGAAAGTCTCGCAGATTCTTGGTGAGTGGCATCATTTTTCATTGTAAGATTAATTAAAGAATGCAACAATTCTGCACTACAATCAACTTCGTTATCATCACAACATTTTGAGTCATCAGCAAGGTTAGTACCTTGAACCAATCGCTGGTATTCAGAAACTGCATTTACAGTGGGGTCTGATTTCATAGATTCTTCGTGAGACAATAAATCTGTATCCTTCTCTGTTGTGATTTCAAAGAGTTCAATTTTTTCTTCTACTTCGTAAGTTACACAATCGTCTGAACTATAGTGATCTGCTTCCTCATAGAATTCTCTTTCCTTAGAGTTTACAAAGTTACTGCTTTCAGTCTTGTAAAATCTGAAGGAGCCAGTCCTCTGATTTGAAGCATCGTATTCGAAAGAAAACTTAGACTCAAGTGACTCATCGGAGCCATTTACCTCATTTGATTGCTTTATAGTTTCCGAATCCAGATCAATAGGTTTGCCAATAGAACATACGTTATTTTCATCCAAATTGTTTGTACTAGGACCTAAATTTCCATTGATTTGACCATCCGTTGATTTCACGATAGAATTATCAGCATTACAGCACTTGCTCACAGATTCTGTTTCTTTTGCAGTATTTATACCTTCATGAAATCTTTGATTTCCCATAATTATGACGTCTTTCGGTGAGGATGCTGTTGTTGCTACTATACTGTTCTTCATATCCCTTTTTGAATACTCCTCAGAAGAAATTAATGTTGACGAAGCATCATAGCTGGTATTTTCCAATGATTGCGATGAAATATTAAGAGCTAAACTTTGGGATCTTGTATAATTACTGTTACTCGTAGTAGAGTCCCAATTATGGGTAGTTATGCCCCTGATTCCAATTATCGAAGAAGATTCATTTATAACTTTGTCCACCTCATCTTTATTTTTGAAAAATAAATTTTTGGGGTATTTGAAAAGTTTTTTTTTAGGACTATGGTTTACATCATTTAGTGTTAGAGAATATAATGGAGCTGAAGTCCTGCTGTTATCGTGCTTGGATGGAGAGTATTCTTCAGTATTCACTCTACACGTTCCAGCCGCTCTATTAGTTTTTGGGCTCAGATTTATTGAGCTCTTAAATAATTTATTAGGAGAACAACTAGGATTTGCTAACAAGCAGGGGTTATTTGTTGATATGAACTCAAAGCTCACTTTGGCCTCCTCATTTTCATTATCAATCAATAAATCTTTGGGCTTCGCAAATGTTGAGGGCATGGGCATACCATTTGTGACTATCTTTTCTTTCTCATCTTTTCCTGTTGACCCATTTCGCCTGTGCGTTTTAATAAATGCCTTCATAACATAGAGAAGTAGTGAAATCGTGTAGAAAAGCTAGAGAGATCATTATATAATCACTATATTATTGATAAGACTGGTCCAGCATTATTTCGGAGTTTATTTTTTCTTGTTAGTATCTGAGCTATATTCGTTTGCCATATTATTATTTTTTCCTCTCTGATGTACTTACATATATTTATATTCACCAGTGTAAAGTAGATATTGAACAGAAGAATCCAAACAAAATGTATAGGTAAGAATAAGACTTGAGTTACTGTTTGATAATGAATTATGAAAGAGCGATAGTTTTTTTGGACCGTACTGATTGTAATACTCGCTTCGTATTATTCAAAGCTGTCGAATATATTAAATGAAAACATGTTGCAAGACTATCAAGTACTGTACGAACAAAGTTGAATTTGGCTGTATTAATTTTCTTAATAAAGGTTACATCTGTCTGTGTATCTGATTTCTTTTCATATCTTATATTATTTAGGATAAATTGAAGAACAACAAAAAAGAATAGTATTAAATTTAGCTCATTTTATGAATCAATCTTTATTTGACGGATAGCAGCTGGCAAGGTTATTTCATTGTTGATACACATTTCTTGAATATTTTTGTATCCTTTGCAAGTGATATAATCCTTGTATAATGAATTTACTGCTGATAATAATGTTGACTCATTTGAGGTTATGCTGCTTACGCGGCTATTACCCTCAACGGTTTCCCAATCACTACCGGCATCTTTTGATTCATATGGTTGGTGCACCAAGTCAGATTCCTTGAAGTAGATAACCGAATCAGCAATCGAAGGCATTCTAGCCTGAATTTGTCTCTGAGAATTTAGGTAATTGTTTTTTTTTATCTCAGCAAATGAACCAATATTTTGTTGAAATTCAACGTCCGAGCATATGCTAGTAGCAAACGAAAAGTCACGAGATTTTTCCTTGACATGTTTGTCATTACTATTCGACTTAACTGAATCAATAGCTTTAGAATCTATTGCGCCAAAATTTTCGCGTGAATCGCAATAAGGATGATGGCTTTCAGTCTCTCTAGAAGTTCTATCTTGCATCATCAAATTAACCGCATTTTTGTCTTGAATGTCATTGCCTAATTTGATAGGATTATTTCCATGTGGAACTTTCAAACTCATAGAAATAGAAGCATTTTTTCGTCCATTTACATCACCCGCGAACTCTTTTTGACTTGGGAAACCATATGTCGGAATTATGTCTTTAATGAACTCAGAATATGGAGAGTCATCCTCCAAGAAAGAATTTTTTGAAGGATGGAATGTTGGAGTGACTACTAGTCTCTTTGTTACCTCTCCTTCGTCACCATAGAATGAACTATCATCCCCACATACAAATTCATTTTCACAATGAGACATGGTGACTTCATTTATTTGAGATTTTATTGATGTCTCTTTGAGAGTTTCGACTACCGAGTAGTCATTATTAATGTCTTTCAAAAATTCATCGTCGCTTTCCATAAGATCATCAGATCTTGCCTGTGGGGTTTCACCATCTACTTGGCTCGTTGGCATAAATGATGAAGTATAATTTTTGATTGAATCGGTATACGCTCTGATAGATTCTTCAAAATTGGAAGTTGTGGCTTTATCTTCTTCGAGTTTATCTGTTTTTGAAACAAATGGAGAGTTTTCAAAGAAAGAGATATTTTCATTAATCGGGGAGTATCGTTCTGTTGTATCCACTTCTTCATCACTTTCCAAATTGTCACTATGCATTTCTGTATTTGAAGGCTCTTTGTGTAAATTTTTATAATTGAGAGTTTCGTCTTCTGTTTCAGAGATCATAGTTTTTTCTCGGATAGCTAGACCTGATTTTCTTAACCTTGTATTTCTTTTGCTCAATAAAGTCAAATTTTCGGATTCTAACGATTGAATGTTCGCGAGCTCATCATTGTCTTCATCATCTTTATTTAGAGAATCCGAATCTAAAATCTGCTCTTGATTTTCAAAGATTGGAGTTTCTGTTTTGTTGCTACTAAAAATGATGATTCCGCTGGAGTTTTTGATACCAAAGTTTTTCTTAGTCATTTCTTCACAGCAAGATATTGAAGACAGAATTGATGCAGAATAACTTTGATTGCTAATATACAGATTATATTTCTTTCTATCATTCATAAAACTTATGACATTTGGAGATTGAGCATGTTTATTGCTTGTCATGGAAATATCAGAAGTGGTAAGAAGTTTATTTGTTTCAGTTGTTACTTTGTTTTCAGTTATATTGATATCAACTTCAACATCGTTATCACCATTAATTAAATCATTTAGAAAATCCTCCTCGATATCCTCTTTTGCAAGATTTTCTATTGGAACTTCTCTTTTTGTAAATATGTTCACTGGCTCTACGGGCTTATCGCTGAACTTTTTTCTCAAACCGAAAAACCAAAATTTATGTTTTTTTTTAATTTTTTCGACTTCTTTGGTTTCCTTTTTTCCATCTTGAATTGAACTTTGAGTAGAAACAGGATTTGGTTTTGCATCAACCGATTGATTTAGCTGAACTAGTTGGTTAAAATCGAATGTTGATTCATCAATTAATCTTTTGGCTGTTTGATTCATTCTATAATTACTATTAGCATCAAAACTGTATTCTGAAAGGATTGGCGAGATGCTTTTTTGGCTTTTTGAGCCTGCTTCGTTTTCATCCTGAGTGATATCAAATTTTTCATATCTTGAAATCCGTTCATTTGAATTATTTGACAATGGTTCCAGGATTTCAGTTGATTTATCCTCGAATGTTAGCTTTGGTTCTTCTGGGAGCTTTTTTGGAATTCTTTTGAACCCTGCTTTAGAATTTGTTAAGTCAATACTATCTGAAATTCTAGGCAGGGTATCTGCATCCTTTTTATTTGCTAGGTATTCTGTACTATCTCTGAAAGATTGCTGCGAAGAATTCGTATGCTTTGATTTATAATATAGTGGGCTCATTCTTTCCTGATTGAAGAATGGGCTATTTTCCAGCAAAACATTGCGAGAATATGGTGAACTTTTTTCCTCTGCATAATCAGATGTAGCATTAGATGAATAATTAGAACGTGTTGGAGAATTCATGCTGCTGAAAGTGCTACTTTGATTAGAGACAGGAGAAATTGAATTATGACTTGCTGTTGATATGTATGATAAAGTAGTATTCTTAGGCGGAGAAAAGCCAGGATTAAACTGAGAATTACGGGCTCTATTCTCGTTACTAATCATTGGAGGCTTCATTAATAGTGCCGGAATAGGTATTTGATACAGGTTTTTATCAGTACCCGGTAGTAGATGTACCCTTTGATCCATTTTCAAAGGCGAAGCAGACTTGGTTTTTTGGCCTGTAGTATATTCAAGGCTGGTGAGATCAAATGTCGAATTGTTATTATACCTATTTTGCTTTAAGCTTGTATAATCACTAGGAGTATAATAGTGAGAAGAGTATTCCAGAGAACCATTAATGCTATAGTTGGTCGATGAGTAGCTACTCATTTTGGTTTATTTATTTTTTTTTTTTTTGCAATGCTTTTGGATTTCAATTATCTGATTTAAAGGGTTTTCGATTTCCCATATCAATACAAACAAAGTTCAGCAATAACCATTTAACAGAATAGTGTGGAAGACATAGGTATTAAATATAAAATTTTTTTACAGCTATGAATAAGCTTCTTCCAAATATGCTTGGCTATAACTGGCTCTCTCGTTCTGATATAACGATATTACTAGCCTTGAGTCATCGTGTATCTACGTTAAAGGCGATCATCGCAGACGATGTCATCGCATGTTGACATTTTTGAGTAGTCTATGCATTTTTTATTTACATATTGCTTAATTAGAATTAGTGCATATACCTGCATCATGCCGTCTAGTGTGAAAGAATAACTCAAAACAAAAAACACTATTCATCGAAGGTGAATAATATTCAATATTCAATTAATGAGGAAAGAAATCAGCTCAAGCAAATAAGTAGAAAATTTGATATTGGCTTGGGTATATTACTACTTGTTGCAAAAGATTTTGTGCTCGCTTTCTTTGCAAGGGGACGCTTTTCGAAATTATCTTTCCAAAAGGTTATCCAATTCATACTTGTTTCTAAATTTGTTTGTAAATCATTATTTTTGAAATGTTTCATGTCTTTGAATGATTTTTGGGCTGCCATGATTATTCTTTTTCTTTTTGATTCTTCTTCAAATTCATTAAAGGTGTGAACTTCCTTTATTTTATAGCATTCTCCAAATTTCACAACAAAGCAAGAAGTAAGAAATGCCGAAGCTTTCTCATTCGACCAACTTTCTTTATTCTCCTCAGTGGTAAAGCTGTTTCTCAAAGAATATATGTTTTCTATCATATCCCATACAATTGGATCTTCTTGCAAACTGTAGTCATCCAAAGTGCTTTTATGCAAAAGATTTAAAGGGAATACTTGAAATTTTTTGATATAGTACTGTCTTAAAAAACTGAAAAACCAGATCGTTTTAACATGTATGTCTCCATATAAAAATAGTCCCCATAATATTCTTTCATAGTTTTCAATTACCGTAGCATCATCGTCAAACTTTAAGCACGAAGCAAGAATATCAGCACTTATCATTACTTTTAAAGCACTTTTATCTAGAAGTTTGTACACGTAATTCTCATGAATAATCGATTCTCCTTTTAAAATCGCTATTTTTTTCAACATTTTTGTAATAACTTCATAATATAAAGGATTACGAAACTTTGAGACATCATTAGAATCGAGAATTGTCTGTATATCATTTACTATTATGGAAAGATTATCATATTTTTGAAGATTTACTGAACAATTCATTATTCCTAATCCCAATAACGTGTATAAAGATATTTCTAATTTTTTTGGTAAAATTTCTTGTATACTTTTCGAATATTCGGTCTTTTTGATGTCTATTTTTTGCTTCAAACCATTTTTCACAGAATTAAACAAAACATATACCCATTTTGAATGAATAACAGACTCTTCAAACTTACCCTCAATAAAACACAAAAAGCCTTTTATATATTTTGCTTTATAAATGATATTCCATAATTTTAAAAATTTTGTCCTTGAATTTTTTTCAATTCTTAGTAGAATTTTGGCATTGCTTTTTGAATCCGACGTCTCATCAATCTCGGGATACTTTATACAGAGATGATTCAGCATCTTCTTCAATTGGGCTGATATTGGTAAGAAATAAGAATACGCCTCAAAAGGAAATAATTCATTGAAGAAATCAAAAATGGCGTTAACTATATTTTCAAAATCATCGGAAATCTGATTTTCTGAACCTTTTATTGTTCTTTTTATATCTTCTATTTTACTTATTAGTATCAAAGAAAATTTATTTCCGTTGAAAATGGTGTTCAGTTTTAACTTTTTATTATCCAAAAATGTCTCCGTTATTAAATAGTTATTTATCTCATCAGATATTGATAATGAATTTTCCTCAATAATTTTACTGTATTCACTAATATCTTCATCAGTTTGAGCGTTGATACTGAAAAAGTACCTTCTTTCACAGAAATCCATGAAATCGTCAGAAAAATATTTGGAATTAGTTTTACTTTTGGTAATTTTTGCAGCATGCACAAAGGCTTCTTGGAACAACTTAGTAGTTAGATCATATCGATATATCCGTTCGCAGATCCATCCCACCAAAACTAGCGCTATTGGCCTTTCATCGAATGGACAAATTTCCAAAGCAATAGCACATTGTTCCAATCCTTCACGAGTCCGGTTTAGCTCTACGAGTGCAAAGCCAATTGCTATCAAATCACAATAATGAACTGAATTATACAATATATCATCAGTTACTCTCTCCAAAACTTTTCTATATTCGCCTTAAAATTATTGTTAACATATATACTACATGGTTTACGAAAACGTTTTCTTCAAACAAAAAACAAAAACAAGCCTTACCATGAAAGCACAGTGATAACAGATCATTGGAAAATGCGTCTCTAAAATCATCTATTACTTGATCCATATTAAAATGATATCGTTTAATAATCCAGCTGTTAAGAGTAATACTCCAACCTGAAATGCTGATGGTATGATTACTATTTTTCTGAAGAATAGCAAATTTTGATTTTTCAGTACGTTATCTTAGGCGCGTAATATTGGAACTATGTTAAAGAGGTGAAAAAAAAAAGATATATATATGTATATATTTATATATAATAGTATGAACATACGTGAAAATGCAAGAGACATTAGAAAAAGAAAATTTAGGAGATCGATTGATTGATTGATTGATTATTGCAATTCAACATTATATATTAATTAGTTTGACATGGCATAAATTGTTTGTTTGAAACTCACTTTGATCACATAATATCATATGAGCTGAATAATAGACTTTTTTTGATGTCTTCAAAAAACACTGAGGGTAGAGACTTTCAAGAAACACAATTACTTGACAGCTACGGAAAAACTGAAGATGATGGTATGATTGTAAATGATATTTACGATACAAACATCCAATTACCGGCCAGCGATTACACAGAAAACATAAGTTCTGATATACACATCATTAAAGATGAAACATGTGTATTAAGCAATGACCATCTGGATTGCGAATCAATCATTGGAAACAACCAAGCTATAAACAAGGAGGTGGAGTTAAAACATAACAATGTCAGCGTCAATGTAATTACAGAAGAAACTGGTAAGGTAATTCGGGGCTCTCAAATTTATAAGGAGAGGGATGGAGAAGTCAGTGTTGCTTATTCCGGAGATTATTCAGGGTTTGGAAGCACACCCTTCAAAAATTTGAATAATTTAATTGACGATAAAAAGGATCGACTACTAGAAACTCCTTGGCTCAAAAATGTAAAAAATCCATTTGATTTAGTTTCTCCATACAGAAATCTGCAACAGGTTTTGAAGGAAACTCCTCAAATTAATGCGCATGAAATTTTCTCAAGGCTTCGAAATGAACAGTATGATTCACCAACAGTAGTGTCACAGAAACTTGATAGTGATCGAGGGATAGAAAAGCATTATTCTGCTTATGATATAGATCTTGAAAATGAAGATATTCAGGGCACTAATCTCGATAAATCAGAGTTTACGTTTTCCGAGAAAGATCAAATTATTTCAAAGGTTAATGAAATATCGCCAAATTCAAGAGTGATCCAAAAAAATACAACAAACCAAAGGCTTTTACAGTTGATTGGAAATGAAAATCATATGGCAAAATACTCTTCAGATATTGTCTCCACTAATACATCCAAGCTTATAGCTTCTTCTAGCCAAGATGAACATGAAAAGGCAGTTTTTGGTATAATGGAAACGCAGAAAATTACACAAAGACAAAATAGTTCTGACGATAAAGAAAAAATCGAAGTCCCTAAACAAATTTTCATAGCTTCGCAAGACTTTGTCGGTAATACTACTTCAGATACTATTACATCACATGAAATTGGGGCACAAGATACACAAAAATTTTCTGAGACTTTTTGTAATTACTTTGTGAAAAAGATTGACGAGTCTGAAATTTTCAATGATGATCCGTCAAGAGTTTCAGCTAATGAAAGAAGTCAAGATAATTTTAATATATTTAAAACGAAGAGTGCCTCAGAAATCATAAACCGCACAGGAATTACTTACGATATACACGAGGATCGTTCATCAAATGGAAATGATACAAATAAAAATGATATACAAATAAAAGGAACCTTGGAAGGAATTAGTGAAGATGCTTTGACTTCAGAAGCTCAAAAAATCGAAACTCTAGATGTGGGCGCAACTCAACCTGATAAAGAGGTCAAGAATTCATCATATTCTCTTTCAGTAACTCAAGGAGTACCTAATTTGAGCCCACCAGAATCACCGATTATCGAGCAGTCATCTCCCGCAGTAAGAGAATCTACAGATTTGTTAAAAATCGAAAAATTTTCGGAAAAAGCAAGTCTTGATAGATTATTCCATAAGGATGTCTCTGTGGGCGATATTGGATATCAACTAGTGACTAGCTCACCTAATAAAAACAAGCCGATACTTTCACATACAGGTTTATTTAACAACGGAGTTGAATATAAAAATCATCTCGAATCTAGTGTCGAAAATTTCCCAAGGATTCTGACTGCTGAAAAGAATAAAAGCTTAAGTGAAGCCACCAATAGCAATAAGGCATTCACTAGCAAAATAACCAAACAGTATTTAAATAATAATAGTAGCGATAATTCCATGGACGAACCAATTATTAATTCGGAAGGAAGCAGTCAGGAGATTCACAAGACGAGTTCTAATAACTTGTATAATCCAAATAATCCAACCGTAAGCCTAACATCTAAAAAAAATGAAAGCGCTTTCAATTCAGATCAAGGCAAGCAAATAGATACATTTGAAGAAGATAATTCGAGAGTTATAGGCTTTGAAGATGAAGAATATACTTCGGTTTGGGCTTTGTATGATATTAGAGTATATCCTGCCAAAGTCTTAAGCGCAATGGATCAAAGATATAATGCTCAGTTTTATGATGGTTCTCTCATGATTAATAAATACGATATTCTTGGTCCCCTTGATATAATGATTGGAGATAATGTAAAAATACATGGCAAGCAAGAATTATACATTGTAACAGGATTGCAAAAATCTGAAAATGTCCGCAACAAATTCAAAAGTATAAAAGGTTTTGACAAGGTTTTGCTTAAAAGATATATTAGACACTCGATCAGTGAAAGGTATCCCGAAATTCAAGTATCCTTATGGGATATATTTATTCCCAATGATATTTGGTCTGTGAGAAATCGAAATTCAGAGTTAGATGATATTTTCTTTGAAAGAATGTACGAAACATTAGAAAATCGTATCAAATCAGACAGTGCTTGCTCTCAAGACTTGATGAATCAGTATACTTATGTATCTCCTGAAATTTCGCCTACAAAAATCAAAATTAAAAGTAGCATCTTCAAAAATGCTATTTTTTGCTTGACTGGTGAACTGGAAGAGAATAGAAAAAAAATTAGTACAATGATAGTCGAGAATGGCGGAACCGTTCTAGTGAATGGTTTTCTGCGATTATTTAACATCTCGAGAGATTCTAGCGGTAACGTAAGCTCTTTGAGTATTTCAAAACAATACAAGAGTGCTTCTTTTGCAGCTGTAGTAACAAATCAGTTCAGTCGAAGTCAGAAATATCTACAATGCTTAGCGTTAGGTTGGCCTACCTTATCGACATCTTTTATAGTTGATTGCATCAAATTCAATAAATGGTTAAATTATTGGATTGGTTATAGACTTCCCGCTGGTGAGTCAAAGTTGGTTAAATCTATTCAAGGAGCTAATATTTCAAATTTCTGCTTGAATTTGCGGAAAAACTCTGGAATTGAATCACAATTGCAGAATAATAGACACATTCTTGAGGGCTATCATGTTATAATGATAAACAAGAAACCTTCAATATGCGAATTTCTATTTCATGTATTAGGAGTAGAATCAATTTCTCATATTGATAGTTATTCTGAAAAAATATTTGTGAAAGCTCGAGAAATTCAGCTCAAAAATTCAAGTATGAATATTCTTTTATATGATCAGAATAATATAAATCATATCTATGAGAAACTATTGCAAGTGAAAAATTCTAATAGTCTGAAACAAAAAACATCAAAAAAGCGTTCTCTCAGTGCAAAATCAATAACACAAACCTCTAAAAGAAGAAAGAGACTGACTGATCCTCACTTTAGTGAAAAAGAAAGTGTCAAAGAGCATGATGAAATGGTACTAGAAATAGAGCTATGTGATTGGGAATGGGTTGTGCAGTGTATAATAAGTGGTGTTTCTTGGCCAGTAGAAAAAAGATTTCTTATTTTTGAAAATATGTGAAAAAGGTTTAAAGCAGAATATTGATCTACTAAAAAAAAATGATTACTTGGCATTCTGACTACTTGTTCTCCATTCCATACTATATGACACACTTGTGCTATCGGCCCAAGCTCTCAAAATTTCTTTATCTATATCTATATTCCTTATTTGTAGCAACTTCTGAATTTCCGTTAAGGTGATCGGGATATACTTTAAGATTTTCGAATAAAGAATTTCATCTTCTTCTACAACATCACTTATGAAATTAAAAAGAGCATTTTGGACATCTCGACTTTTTAGCATCAGAAGCTTGTCGTAGAATTGATTAATTGTTTTCTGTCGATTTTTAGCTGTGACTTCCTTGGTTTCATTTTCATTAAAAAAATTTTGAGACTGAATTTCTATTGAAAAATCTTTCTTAATAGTACAAATTATTGTGTAAATAGTAGAAAGAAACCTGGAATTTTCTATCTTATTTTTTTTGGATTTAAAACCCCATTTTGATAACAAAAGCCTAGTACCTATAACTGTAAAATCGTTAAATGTTTGAAGCACGGAAGAATTTACAAAAGGATGAGTTGGTGATCGAATATTATTTGCCTCCAGCGTTTCTGCTACATCTGAGTCATTCTTATTTTGGCTTGAAAAAACTTGAATTTCTGAAAAATTATTGTCCAGTTTTGGTTCCAAGCTATTATTTGAACTTCTGTAAATGCATGCGGTAGCTGCATCCTTTTTTGTTTGAACTTCCTTCACAATCTCTATTATACTAATTTCGCCATCATTTTCGGAATCGGTATCCAAAATCACCTCAGGATCTTCTGATCTTTTTTCATGCGTAATATTAGTTTCAATAAATTTCCCGAATGGGGCCTCAAAAACCGATGATAGATGACCCTTGAACTCATATCGTGTTTTCTTTTTTATTAAATTACAAGAAGACCTCACTCTGGATCTTTTCGACAAATTCCCTGACTTGCAAGAATCAACGTCTGATTCCGGAATTTGTGTTTCTTGCAGCAAATCAAGCGATAAACATTGAAGCTGATTTACCTCATTTTTATCTTTCTTCAAGAGTGTGTTTATTTTTTCATTAGTTAAGTAATGCTCATCACATGAAAAAGGATCTTTCCAATCATAAGAGCCCAAGGTGTTTTCAAGAGAAGGTTCTATTTTGTCCTGTGCACTTGTGAAAACTTCTGCGTTTGACGAAAGAATAGCCAAAGCATCATCAGTTTCAGAATCTGGTATTACTTCAATTTGACTGCTATTATTATCATTGATATGTTGTAAAGTATTATTTTCAATGTTATCAAAGGATTTTCTATAATTCAAAAGATTATTATTTTCATTCTCTTGACCTTGTGGAGATGCAGTTATAGTAGTACGAATATCAGAATCCTTAGCGAAATTCAATTTTTTTTTAATTTCATTAATTCTTTTGGAGGAGATAATAATTGGTGAAGCTCTTGGAGAAGAGCAGGGAATAAAAAATTCAACTTCATCATTACTGAAGTTGTTAGGGGTAATAATCTCCTCAAATCTTCTTTTGCTTTGGTCATTATTCAGTTTTGAACTGTCAGAAGTTGATATAATTGACTGATAAGTCACAGTATCACAATCTTTTTTTTTCTCCGAAACGTCATCAAAATTCTGTGTTAAATCAATTAGGTTTGATCCAATATCAGGTATACTCTCTTTGAGATTTCTGTGTTTATCAATAAGTTGAGATAAAGTATATATGTTATTTTCTTCATCAGGTTGGTCAGTATCGCCAAAACTTGAACTTCCACTAAATTTTGAACCATTGTCATACAAATCATACAACCATTTCAAATCTTCGTCAGTCAATCGCGTCTTCGGGAAAGAGCTTGCCATATTCCATAACACTGGAGTCTCGTCTTCTATTGAATTCAGAAATCGTGAAGTTTCTATTTCTGTAGCTGAACTATCATAATGAGCTTCGTATTCCTTATTAATTTTTGATAAAGTTAATTTTGATTTTTTCGATAAATTGGGGAAATTCACACGTATCACTTTTAGTAGATTGAACCATTCGTCTTTTGAATACACGACTTCTGATACATATTGTTCCTGTGTCTCGATAAGCTCATTGGAATTCCCATCCAGTTTCCCATTTTCAATTTCATCTATTGTAGACAATAAGTCATTCATCTTTTTTTTTTTCCCTGATAGCAATCGGTATAACGAGTTTTTCTGTTCTGAATAAAGTTTTGTGACATGTGCTCCGATTGATTCCAACTTCTGGCTTCCTTTTGCGTTGTTTGTCTTCTTTCGTTTTTTAACCGTGGTCAGCGCAAGAATTTTCTTGTCCTTGTTTGTCTTCTTTCTTTCAGTTCTATCCTTCTTTTCTGAAAAAATTATTTTTTGATTCTGATCAGAACTCTGGCAGTTTGGAGGTTCTTTGGTATCCAATGCACTCACTCTGTCTAAATCATCTTTGAACGCAAATCTTTGCTGTAAGCTAGTAACAAACACATTCTCGGAATTCTGCTTTTGTATTGAATCATCCCACATATCCAAATTGGACTGGGCTTGGGTATTGAAGAATAATTGATCTATCTCGCTAATCTCATCTTGTTCCATGATATTTGATACTATATTGAAGAGTTTCAAGCTGCTGATAATATGATTATTTCCATAATCATTTATATAAAGGTGTTTTATTGGTAATCACAGTATTTTTATTTTGCTTCCAGAATTAGTGAAGATTGCTTTCCATCTTGTAAGTATCAGTGGCACACTAGTTTGGTGGGAGTCATATATCAATTGGTAAAGAAGTTTTGGTTCAGTCTCATGGAACAAATAATAACGGGATCAGTTAAACACACGCTACGTGATCTTTTCACCTGGCCTCTGTATTGGCTTCAAAAAGTAGAATTCAATTTTTCTCGATGAGAAACATTGTAGCCGACTTAATAATGGAAAATAATAATCCAAAAGAAAAAAAAAAAATCAAGAAACGCGACGCGTCAAAATAATTATAAAAAGAAAATTGAAAACTTGAAATAAAAAAAAAAAAGCGTTTGCAAATGAATTAAAGTGTACAAACTGCCACATAAAATGATACATTCTTAGAAACAGAACTAAGATCTATCAAAATTGGATGAATAAATTTGGTTCCAAGTATGTGTCAGCTGCTGTTAGATTATCATAGTACGAAAGGAGATAGCACCGTGAAAATAATGATCAATTCTTCGGACTCTGGTCTTGAAACTCCCCCAAACTCTCTGCCAAATAATGCTGGACAAAAGTCTGCAGCTGAAGTGATTGATGTGGAGTCATACATTTCGAATGACAAAAAAGACCTTGAAAGTGACTGTGTGAGTTCTAGTCAAGGTAAAACGGATTCTTTATCGAGAAAAAGAAAAATTCCCCACATTGACGACATGAGTGTTGCAAGAACACGGAAGATACTAAAAAATGATGACGATATCTTACAAGATTATAAGAGTAGCAAAGATGTAGATCATCAAATCGATAAAATGAAAGATATAATAGGTGGGCACTCCCAGCATTCGACGAGTGAAGAATCAAGTAAACTGGGTTCACATGATTTGAAAACTAAGATCGAGAGTCGCTCTAAGAAAACAGGCAAAATCTCAAATTCAAAAGGAGAAAACAACAAGATAAAAATTGACCTTGAAAAGAAACAGCGAGAGTTGAAAAAGCAAAAGTTGGAGGCCGAAAAAGAGTTGAAGAAAAAAAAATTGGAGGAAGAAAGAACACTCAAAAGACAAAGAGTTGAAGAGCAGAAAGAATTAAAGAGAAAAAGAATCGAGGAAGAGAAAGAACTAAAAAGAAAAAAAGTTGCTGAGGAAAAGGAGTTAAAAAGAAAAAGGCTTGAAGAAGAAAAGGAACAAAGACGAAAGAAGATTGAAGCTGAAAAAATGGAACGAGAATTGAAGAAAAAAAAGCTAGAAGAGGAAAGAGAGTTAAAGAAAAGAAAATTAGAAGAGGAAAAAGAATTAAAGAGAAAAAAAATTGAGGCCGAAAAATTACAAAAGAAAAGGCTTGAGGAGTCGAAAGAGAGATCACAGTCTAAGATTTCTAGTTTCTTCTCGGTACTGAAAAAGGTTGGAAGTTCCTCAACAAAGAAAACAGATTATAATAGTACATTTTTGAATTTCAATCTAAAAGATTCTTGCTATCTCATGCCGAGAAACGTTTTGAATGATAATCAATTGCAACAATCCATAAAAATGTTTGATGAAGCAATGCAAAAAAATTGTTATCAAAAACACGAAACTGTCGAGAGTTGGCTTTGTGGCAACCAATTGAGCGGCAATAACAATGGTAAAAATAATATAAGGCACAGAGGTTTCAGATTAATCAAAACTGCAGAAAATGTGGTTTCTTCTATAAATAGTGAAAATTTAGATGAAAATGAAATTTTTCAACTTTTACAAGAGTTACCAATTAAATACGTTCAGTTTTATGAAAATGTCAGGCCTCCATACTGTGGAACATACACCAAACAAGACAGCAATTCAGAGAGTATTTCTGCGCTACAACTTGAGCCTGCTGTTGAATCAAGAACATCTGGTTCTTATGATTGCATATTCAAAGACCCATTTTCTAAGCTTCCGAATGTTGATTATTCTTATGATAGTGATGTCGAATGGAACGCAGAAGACGACGAGGATGGTGGTGAAATTGATGATTTAGATGACGATGATGAAGATGATGACGATGAGGGTCTCACTGGATCGAATGATGAAAATAATAGTGATCTAGATAGCTTCGTGGATGATGAAGACGATCTGTTATCCATGAATACCAGTAAAAAAATAATGATTGGAAAGTTAACACCAATTGTCAAAACATTCGATAATGCGAGTACAGATAATAGAGAAGTTAGCATGGATAACTCAATTATGGCTTCAATGGTAGTTCCAAATTTGGAATTTCCTATTGATCCTTTCAAAGATTACTGCTTTTCAGACAAGGCAAACAACAATGCGAAAAATATACCAGCATTAATTACAAAAAAAGCTGGTAATACGACCCCGAATAAGAATTCATCAGAGTTATTGGGTCTTGTTTCTAGTGAGAAAATTCAAAACAAAGCAGAAACCTCAAATGGAGCTCAAAAGAACAATAGTATATCTGGTAAAACAAATATAACGGCGAACAAGATAACGAATATTCTAATTTCCAGAAAAAAAACCAAAACTGTGATTACAAATGAAGAAGAATTGCGAAATTTCATCAAGTTTGTGAATGATAATAATGATTTTACTACCTCTACGTTGGTCGAAATTCTAAAAAAGCGGTTTTCCTCGTATACAAAGATCATTGTCAGAAATACTCTAGAGCAGGTAGCTAGCAAAAGAGGACCGAAAGCAACAGAAAAAGTTTGGGTTATTAATGACGAATTTTTGTCTTTTTTGAATTCAGCATGATAGAATGTTCGTCTTTTTTTGTTGGCTTCACTGCATTGTTCTGATTAACAATTTCTTGTGGCTGTAATTAGCTTACTATAAGCATTCTTGAATTTGAGTAGATTCATCTATGAGTTGTATATTTTGTTTTTTTTGCTCTGTGTAATCTTTTATAGAATTTACAATGTTTCATTATATTAATGTTTTATGCAAGTGATAATCTAAAAGAATAAGAAAATACAATATAGAAAAAATGACCATAAAGGGAAAATCAAATATCAAAATGATTTCGGGCCGGTCCTGCGAAAAGTTTCGTTTTTATTTTTTCTGGGGATTGAATTTATAGTTTGGAAATTGTTCCTTATGGATATTTTTTTCAATTTCACTAAAAGATCTAAAATGGTCCTTGACTTTTTCTGACTCAGACACCCAAAGAAAAGATATTATATAGCAAACAAGTCCATAATTATAATTTAAATTGGTACTAGCTAAATTCGTTTCTTTGGTTTTTCTTTCTATTGAAGTTTGAAATTTTTGTAGCAATTGCATTCTTATGCTTTGAGATTTTTTGTATTTGGACCCAAAATCATCAGAGTCTGAGTCTTCGAGTATAAACTCGTTTCTCGAAAATATTATGTGAAGTATTTTGTTCTCGAAGTTTTGAAAATTAGGTAAATTGCTCTCTTTTTGTTTTTTTAAATCATTCTTGATTAGTAGAAGAATCAAGTTTTCTAATTCTGGAGAAATGCAATTCGCTATATTTTTGTTTGAAAAAATTAGCTCACAGTACTGAATTATTAAGCTATTTAAGGTATTCAAAATTATTAATATGATCAAGCTTTTGAGAATACTGTTACGATATAGCATGAAAGAATTCGATGGTCTTTTGATATAATTTTTAATTTCTTGTTGATACTTTCTTTTTCTTTTATTTTTGAGTTCATTATCATCCATCACTCGTTTAAAGATTTTGAATTGATTTAAAGCTACTAACCATTTTGGGTCAATGAAGCATAAGGAAACAGGCTCTTTATTTTGCTTTTCAACCAAAATCGATGAAGTTTTTCCTGTACAAGAACTTCTAATCTTTAAAAGCAAACCATTCGAAGTCTCCAAAAAAGGAAATCTGTCTTTCAATTTTAAACAGTTCTCTTTTTCCATAATATCTTGATTTTTGCAGTCGCAAATTAAAAAAAGAATCTCCAATTTGGAGCTTATATTAAACGTTAGCTTGGGCTTATGAGTAACAATACTATTGTCCGTAACTTTAGTGCTTAATAATGAAAGAATGCTTTCTATTTCCTGCAAATTTAAGTTTTTCTCAGCTGCTTGGTTGAGAATGAATTCATATCTATCATTGTTAATTGATGTAAATTGAGTGATTCCAATTACAGACCCTACTAAATTTGTATCAAGATTATTTTTGATAGGTTTCTTTTCATCAACTTTGTTTTTCCTGACTTTTTTGGAGATTTTTCTATTATTCTCATACTTCAGCTTCTCTTGCTGACTTGTTTTTGGAAAGAGTTTTTTATTGTTGCGCAAACAAGGAGCTAAAAAGTCTGATGTCTCATGATCTAATTTTTTTTTTGTAAAACTTGAAGTCTCCACAGCTTTATTCTCGCATTCCTTAAAATCTAAGTATTGGAAAATATCATTCTCACTTGAAAACACGTTATTTTGTTCATTGGATTGATATGACTGATAATTCAGCGAATATTCTATGTATTTCGTATTTTGATTTCCTGAAGAAGCAGAGGATAGTTCTGGATTCGGTTTTTCCAATTGTTGCAGTGTTTTTAAGGAAGAGCTAGAATATTGAGTGAGCGGACTCGATAGAATAAAGCTGTCTTGCCGTTTTGTTTGTGGAGATGAAAATGACTCCTCCAAACTAGATTGAAATAAGATTGGATCTATCATCTCCGCATCTGTGTGGTTTTCTATTTCAGAATGAGAGGCATTCCTTTTATCTGGATTAATCATTTTAATGTTAACTTTTTACCTTGATTCTGATAATTTTTATGTCTTGTTCTTCAAAAAGGTTCTTCAAAAAGGTTCTTCAATTGAAGGGGAAAAAAACGGAAAAAGACAAAAAGATGTTTTGGGTGCAGTATATCTATTTGTAAACAAAACTCTTTCTACCAACTAAATCCCAAGCCAGGAATACTCTAAGTAATCTGCATCTTTTTACATACACTTTTAGGTTTCCCTTCTAGGAAAATCACCAAAAATTGCAAGGGTATTCCCATGCCACATGTAAGGGGCGCTGACGCGCATCCGCGATTTTCCCAAACCATAAATTTTGGTAAATGTTTCTTTCTTTCAGTTTCTGGGCAAAACCAATCAATTCGTATATTGGTAAAAGTATCATTAATTGAACTCAGTTTCTTGAACTTTATAGAAGATTTCTAGAGTGTTTACTGTAAAAGCTGTTGGTTGTTAATTTCTGTTGGTAACATGGATCAGTAGGTGAAAAGATACCTATGGATTCTCCTAAAATGAAAAAAGAACAACTTTAAAAGACATCCAAAAATTGTATTATTCGGCTTTGATTATCCTGTAGTAAATTTGTTGTATATCCTTGCTTCTCTTTGTACTAGTTTTCCATGTGCTTAGATATTTCCATTTTGTTTTAAATTAGAGTCAAAAACTCAAACTCTGAGACAGGCAAATATGAACAAATTTTTTTAATTTTTACTAGTTAGCGATAGTTCGTGATAACTTTTATCGCCAAAAATATTGAATCCTACAGCAACTTAAATCTTCAGAATAAGGTCCAAAAGGCCGTAGAAAACAGCTTTTATAGTCGATATCATTGCATTTGATTTATAACCACATGAACAATCATGAATTCTAAGCCTCGGGAGGACAGTTTGCACAGAACAGTTTCCAAAGAATTGTTTCAAAAGAAAAAGTGTATTTAAATGCCCTGATGAGAACAGATAGAAGAGAATATTCTACAGAGTCAAATTACAGTAAATTTTTGGCTACCCATAGTTTTCATCCATAAGGAATTCAAGTTTCTGATTCGAGCAAATTCATTGTGTTCATAGAGTTGACAGCAGTTAGTACTGTTAAGAATTACTTATAAACTTTCTATTGTATCATTATTCTTGCCAAGTGGTTTTTGATAGATTTGAATGGTAATAGAAGAAACTAATCCATAAGCTTTCTTTAGTGTTTAGAATTGCAAACAGACAATATTTGGTAAATAATTGATATTAGTGCGCGCGTTTAGTTGCTCCTTGAAAATTACTATTGGAAAAAATTCTTGTCAAAATATCGATACACATGATGATGTACATTGTACATTGAAAAATCCCTATAAATCAATTGTTGTTTCTGGTTTCGGATACTGTTGCAAAGGGTTGACATAATTTGATTTAAACAAGGTACAAAAAATATCTAAATGATATATTGAGAACAAATCATGGCAAAAGAAGAAACCGAAAAGGCTGCGTCCAATGAACCAGCAATGGATGCTCAAATGCAGTCAGAAAAAATCGAAGAAACTAAGGAAGAAGAATTGGATAATGACGATACCAGCGAATCTAGTGAGGAAGAGGAGTCCTCAGATGATGACTTTGAACTCATTATCACGGATTCCCCAAAAGACGCAGACTCAACTGCCCAAATCACACAAATTTCTACCACAAAAAATAGCGAACAAGATCGATCAACAACGCTTACAGGTTCTACTAGTATCTCAGCTGCTGATTCAACCACAAATAAATCCAAAGTTTCCTCTGAATCAGGCCTTGCAAATACTTCATCTGCAGCAACTCTGGATGTAGCTGCAGCAACTCTAGATATCGACGAAGTAGGCAAGTACAAAGACACACCAATCACAGAATTAGATCTCGATCAATTGCAGTCTAAACCTTGGAGACTTCCCGGTGCAGACATCACAGATTACTTCAATTTTGGATTCAACGAGTATACATGGATTAAGTATTGTTCAAAGCAAGACTCAAAAAGATCTATCAACGCCTCTCAGACTGCTGCTGCCTTATCTTCACTTCTTTCCAGCACTACCTGTGATTCTAATACAGGAATCCCTGGTGCTGGCCAAGGCCAAATTAATTCGGGTTTTCCTAATCCAATGCACATTTCCTCCGGCTTAGGCTTACCACAGCCTCCACCATTTCCAATGACAATGCCTCCAATTCCTATGGCAATGCCTCCTCTTCCTAATATATCTGCAAATGAAAATAATAACAATAATAATACAAATACAAATGCTTCTTTTATGTTTCCGCATAACCAGGGATTAATGATGCCTAATCATGGAACTCCTCCTCCACAATCGATGCCTGCTTTACCTATTCCTTCTGCAATGTTGTCAATTCCTTCAGTAGCACAACAGAATAATATGAATAACAATAACAATAATAATAATAATAATAATATTCCGATGAATGGTTTAAGTAGTAGATCTATTGACACATTACCAAAAATGCCTCCTCCTGCCAATAATAATAATAATAATATCAGCAATAGTAATTCTGGTAATGATTCTGATAAATCATCCTCAAGATTCGAGAAAAGAGATAGAGAAAGAGTAAGAGATCGCGGTACATCTTCTAATAGACGTGGTGGATACAGAGAGAGATGATTTGAAAATATTCGTTTACAGTATTAGTATATTAAGAGAGCACTATCAATCTTTAACTTTCATGTATAGTTATAAATACTTAAATTTGTTTTGTTGCTGTTTGAATAAGAAAAGTGTTCATTTTAGGTGTAGAATTTATATTTAGTTAATTCCATTTTGAACCTTAAATAAATCCCAGGCTTTGTTGAGAGTAACAAAGATTTGCTGAGCTATTAGTTTTTGTTCGGTAGAAAAGTTTTTTCCCATCTTATCAGGATGAGTCTTTGCGATAGCTTTCATATAGCATATGCGGACTTTCTTATCTATAATTAAATCATTCAATTTGACAGGTTTCCAATTCATATCAGGCCAAAGAACTTGATCTAAAGAAACAAGTAGTGCACGAATATTATCTTCTTTTCCATGTTTCCAAGAGTTTATTTTCTGCTCCACAGTGTCATATAAGAGATATTTCTCTTGCTCAAATCGTTCCTGTTCTCTATTATTCTCCTTCACCCTCTTGACTGCTTCTGAAGTGCTATTTGTGACAGAAGGCCCGGGTTTTTTAATTGTTCTTTGAGGAGCAACAGTTGTCTTCTTTTTGATCTTTCCAAGAGCCTCCAAACAACGACGTTTCCCATCAATACTACTTTTAGTGGCTCCTCCATTTTCCAACACTATTTTCCATTCTGTTAAAGCCAAATCATATTTATCATTTAATTCATATGCTTCAGCTTTTTTACCATGAATCTTGACAAAAAATTCTTTGGCGTTTTTCTTGTTGGTTTCAGGAATTATTACTTTCTCTAAATCCCCATTATTTCCTTTTTCCATACCGAAAATTTTTCCATCATCAATCAACTTTAGAGCTCTATCTGCATTTAAAATTACATTGCTAGTATCTCCCAATTTCATATAAGTAGTGCAAAGATTCGAGAAAGCGAGAAGTTGAACCTTTGAGTCTTCAACGGAGCACAATTGAGCTTTTTGATAATAATTTAGAGCCTCGGTAAAATTACCCTCTTTGAAAAAATCTCCTCCTGATTTTTTAAAGCTGTTAAATTGAGCTAAGGCGGCAGAATCAAGTACCGTTAAATTATTATCAGCTATTGTCGTGTTGAACCCTTCATTTTGAGTAGTGCTTAGAAGTCCATTTTGAGATGAAGTTATAGTGAAGTCATCGAACAAATTAACCAACTTTGAAGGCTTTAAACCTGTTCCTGAGAGATTTTTTCCGGAATTTGATACATTTTTGGAAGTTTCTAATGAACTAACGCTCTTTCTCTGAGGAGGTAAAGGCGGTTTGGCTGCTTCATAATCTTTAGGTTGATATTGCTTGTTTCTCGACTCCGTGTTTGAGAGAACTGTTCCATCAAAATCAATGACTTCTTCATTGTCAAAATCCATATCTACATCCCAATCGCTGGCATTAGCTTTACGGTTTCTATTATTATCTCTAAGACATTTTTCATCAGCGTCATAATACATCCATGCAGGATTTCCTGAACGTTCTGCTTTTTTCTGAGCCTGATATTTTTCGATGTTTTTATTGAGAGCCTGCTTTCCCTTCGAAAATAAGATTGAAGCGGAATTGAATAGTTCAGTAGCAGTATCTGCAACTAAATCTGAATTTTTATTAGAGTTTAAGGTAGAGCTTGTGCTGAGGTCATCAAATAAGTTTCTTACATTCTTAGAATTTGAAGATGATCCATAGGCCGAAGTATTATTAATTTTTGGATTTTGATTGTACGATGCAAATTCATTATCTTCAAAATCATCTTTAAATATCTGCGTATTTGTGTCATCAAAAGTTTCAAGTTTTTCTGCGTTGGCATCTTGGAATTTCAGAGCAGATGGTCGTTGTGGCTTCTTAGGGGGGATATTCACGCTGGATGCCATGTTTGGAGAAAAAACCAAATCTGATTCAAAGCTACTTGGTGGTGCAGCAGAGGGACACGATACTGGCAGAGGATTATCGAAAACCGCAAATAATGCGTCTAAATCCTGAGTTGATGGTTTTTCAATTGCTCTTGAGGATTTCAAATTGCTCAGATCAGTAGAATTGTTGTTGGTTTTATTGACATCAGATACTTGCTGGCTCATGTTATTGAGTTTCACATTTGTATTTTTTTGTTTGGGGAGCAAAGTACCGAAAGACTCGCCGATTAAGCTGATATTATTATTATTAGAATTATTATTATTCTCATTTTGCATGTAGTTCAAACTACTAGTTGTGGTTACTCCATTTATTAAATTAACAGAGCTATTGCTTGCTGTCGAGGATAAGAAATCCAATCCTACAAAAGAGTCTTGTTTCTTATTTCCATTTTTATCTAATGAAATTTTCAGTCGCTCAGCCAAGGTAAGCTTGGAGACGTCGTTCTTTTTACTTGAGGAAGCAAATAAATCAGCAAAAACATCCTTATTTGACATTATCACAATATGCTGGAATTTTTCCTGATCATCAATTTGCAAATATTCTTCCTAAAACAGTGATTAATAGCAATTAGGCTTTTCGAAGTGGAGGTATTAACTACAACTGTTCTACATCTTATGCATTAAGTATACTATTGTTATTTTTCTGTAAAGAAGTATTATTGAATAGTTATTTTTTTTTTTTCAAAAAATTCGTGCTTTTTTGGTTGCAAAGGTGTTCTAATTTCACAGCAAAAGGCGCGTCTCATGTTCTTATAAGATACTTTCCAATAATCAACATGTCCTTGTTGGACACATTATCTGAGTACTACATAGATAGAAGGAAAGAAACTTTTGATGTTCCGGTAACATCTGTTTTGATATTCATATTGATATATTTTACTTATATAACAATACCAGCTTTATTTTGCCAGAATTTTCGAAAATTAATTTAGCAGAAATTGAAAGTTTATTGATCTCGTGACGACTGAACGATATCCAATTATCCTCTCAAAAATCTTCCATATTCATTATAATTATGATTGTTCTACGAAATTGCTCATGTGGCTCCTTTAAAAATTCAATAGCTTTATTTAATTCCGAAGGTTTAAAGCGCTTTCTGTCAAAGAGATTGAATGTTCTCTTCAAATACCAGATACCCAGAAGATTAATAGTATCTTCTAAACTTGTGTCCTCGGGAAACAATGAGAAGGCTTTTAATATTGGAGACTCTCGAGGATTTAAGCTCAGTGATGAACAGCTCAAAATATGTGATTTAGTCAAGCATGGCCATAATATATTTTACACTGGTAGTGCAGGAACGGGAAAATCAGTATTATTAAGACATATAATTAGCGAATTGAAAAAGCAATATCCAAAGAGTTGTTTAGCTGTAACTGCCAGTACAGGAATAGCTGCTTATAATATCAATGGTATCACATTGCATTCTTTCGCTGGAATCGGTATTGGTAGTGCAGATGCTAAGAAACTAATTCTAAAGATTAAAAAAAGTGAAAAAAAGACTAAAAACTGGAAAGATGTTAAAATCCTAATTATTGATGAGATATCAATGATACATGGGAACTTACTAGATAAACTAAATGTTATAGCCAAGCATTTCAAAAAATCAGATCTTCCTTTTGGTGGGATTCAATTGATTTTCTGTGGAGACTTTTACCAGCTTCCTCCTGTGATAAAAAAGGAAAGAGAATATAATAATAATTACACTCGTATGAACAAATACTTATATCGTGATAGGCAAAACCAGAATCAGAATCAAAATGATCATTCAAATGTTACCTCAGATTTCGCTTTTGAGAGCAAGTCTTGGAAAGAGGCTATACACTATAAACTAATGCTTACAAAAGTGTTTAGACAAGGTAAAGATATGAACTTCATCAGTATGTTAGACGAACTAAGGCACGGCAATCCCTCAGATGATACTGTGAGCAAGTTTAATCTTTTGAATGAACCCGTCTCTAATTTGGATGGTATAGATCCTGCTGAATTATATCCAACGCGATCAGAAGTAGCTGCTTCAAATTCAGCTAGATTGAATAACCTTCCGCATAAAGAATTTGTTTATAAATCTAATGATATGTTTAATGGAGCAAATAGAAATTCACTAAGCGATTGTATTGCTGCTGAAGAATTGGTTTTGAAGAAACATTGTCAAGTAATGATGTTGAAAAATCTTGATGAAACTTTAGTCAACGGCACGCTAGGTAAAGTTATTGATTTTGTGGATCCACATTCTTATTGTTTTTTGAAAGAAGACAGCATTTCCAATGATGGAAAGGATGAGATAAATTTTATGATTGATGATTTGATTTTCGATTCAATCAAGATAGAAAACCTAGAAAATAAGGATCCATTGCTTATCGAATCAATAAATAGAAAACAAAAATATCGCGACTACTATCTGAGTGCAATGTCTTCTCAAAAGTATCCGCTTGTAAGGTTTCTATTGGGAGATGGAAGTACAAGAGATGTTATTGTCTGCCCTGAAACTTGGACCGTTGAGGATGAAAATGAAGTGGTGATAGCAAGTAGAACACAGATTCCTTTGAGTCTTGCCTGGGCTATCTCTATCCACAAATCGCAGGGTCAAACTTTAACGAAGTTGAAAGTTGATCTAAGAAAAGTTTTTGAAAAAGGTCAAGCGTATGTTGCTTTGAGTAGAGTTACCAAACGCGAGAACTTACAAGTATTGAATTTTTCCCTGAGCAAAGTTATGACGGATCAGAAGGTTGTTGATTTTTATAAGGATATCATTCCTGTAGACAGCCTCGCCATCTTCGAAGGAGATGATACAATTGATGAGTTTGTCACAAAAAGATCCAATAAAGAGGAGGAATTTAATAGCATGGAGAATGTTAGTGTTGTGGAACAGAGTAGTGTGAAAGAAAAAGAGGCAAGCGACTTGCCAATTTTATCAAAGTATTCCTCCCTAACAGAAATACTACCAAATCCTCATACAGAAGTATTGTCTGATGCCAATGTTGATGTTGACAATAAAAAATCTCAAAATGCTATCAAAAAAAAAGCGTCTACTGATTTTGCAGAAAATAGAGCCTCTACCCAAATACCTGAAACAGTTAATCAACGACCATACCTCTAACACAATGATTTTACGTTGAGTCAAATAACGAAAAAATGAATGATCATGTATAATTCAATAATTCAATATAGATTCCTTAAAGAAGAAAAAATGCTTCTAGTTTTGTTTCTGCCTTTCAAAAGTTCATATAAATATCATTTAGTTGCAACTACCCTCGAAATAATGAGGTTCAGATTGGTAATTCTTGACATTGTACAATTATCCGCTGTAACTATCAAGCATTGGACTTCAAGATTTTCGGATGTCAAAAAAAATTTTCTATAGTGTAATTTTTTTTATCGATGAAAAATTTCAAACGAGTATTGAAAAAAATAAAAAGCTCAAGACAGTAACAATAGCGATTGAATTGAATTAGACCAATTCACTTGATGGTTCAGTTCAGCAGCTTGTTTAAGAACATCTCTCTGTTGAACTACGGTACTACAAGAATATTATTGCTATTGGGTTGAGAAATTCGAAAAGAACATGCTTGGAAACATTTTTTCTTCATTTAGTAAAATAAAGGCTTCCAGTCCAACGTCATTACTAACCAACTTAGCAGCTAAAAGATATTCTCACGAGTATGCTCCAAGATATCAAAAAATCAGAAAAGCACATAAGGGTAGAGTTCCAGTTCGTACAGGGGGTTCCATTAAAGGGTCCACTTTGCAACTTGGAAATTTTGGTCTCAGATTGAAAAGTGAAGGTGTCCGTTTGACTTCGAAACAATTAAAAGAAGCTGATAATGCGATAATGAGAGTTGTTAGAGGTAGCGGTGCTAAGTTGTATAAAAGATTTGTAACTTCGGTTGCGGTTTGCATCAAAGGTAACGAAACCAGAATGGGTAAAGGTAAGGGACCATTTGATCACTGGGCTGTTCGTGTTCCAACTGGTAAGATCTTATTTGAAATTGAACAAGGGCCTACATTACATGAAAAATTGATTAGAGATATATTCAGAAAAGCGGGTGACAAGTTGCCAGGTATCTATGAAGTTGTCACCGAACTGCAACTACCAAGAGTAGGACTCAATGTTACTACAGAAATTCCAGAGAAAGTAAATGTAGTAGAGCAGAAGTTAAGCAATCCTTCAAAACAGCAACAAAATATTCTCAAGGGTAAACAAGAGCAATACAGATTGTATAAAAATTATTGATTTCAGGATGAACTTTATGTTTTTGTAAATTAAAACTACGTCTTTACCTTTGATTCTTCATGTACATATTAAATATACATAATATTGTTATCAGTTTTCTACCATGTTTGTAGATAGCATTGTTATCGAGAAAAAAAACTTAGTTTTTTGATTATGGAATTGAGTCTGTTTTTCCTCATCATATGGATATACATTTATATATATATTATATTGTTTCAAGTATCACCATCACTTTGGCTATGAATCCTTCAAGATGAAATATACTCTTTGAGCCCAAGCTTAATCTTTCGTCAAAAACTGAGCAGCAGTCAATGATATTACCCTTTTGGGCCTCACTGACTCTGAAATCACTCAATAAGTTGAAACATATTTTTTTCAAAACAACTTTGTCAGGGATACAATGGCTTAGTAGTTCATATAACACAGAACGAATCATAGATAAATTCTTGACTGATCTATCTTTGATTATACTATTCGATAAATTATTTAATACTACCTCCCAATCTAATTCTACTATTTGGGAGTTTGCATCCAAGGATGATGGAGAAGCCGAGGTCATAGCTAATGCTTCCAACGTTAAAATGCTTCTTCTTAAATTTCTCTCTGAAGCATTAGCGATTCTATCAAATATCACTGTTTTATCATTAGAGTCTAAGATGATATTTTCATTTTCGACAATTCTATTCAAAACTGTATGGATTTCGGGGATAGTTGGTAAACTCACTCTAATTAATAACGTTCTGGATTTGATTGGGGCAATGATGTTGGATGTAGAGTTTGAAATCAAGATTAATCTTATGTTGGTAGAATATTTTTCCATTGTTCTTCTTAGTGCTGCCTGAGCATCTCTTGATAATGAATCAGCTTCGTTTATGACGACAATCTTGAATTTGAACTTTCCTTTATTGAACATTGCTTGTTCAGTTTGTCCGATTTCCTTTAAAAGATCCTGGATGATGATTCTATCATTATTTCCTAAATCACTCGGGGTGATCTCGATGTGAAAGGGTGATGACACAATGTTAAACTCGATTTTTCTGCTAGTATTCGGGACCTTGAAGATTCTCACATCGATTTTCATTTTGGACACTCCGCTTCCGTACAATTCCTTTAACGTGGCTAAGATTCTGGTCTTTTTACCTGCACCACTGGGGCCATAAACAAGCAAATGTGGGAAATCTCCAGAGCTGGCCAACGACTTTAATCTGTCGGAGATATCGAAATGATAGTCTATTTTTGATAGATCTTTCGGTCTGTATTTGTCTACCCACAACGACATTCTATTTATTATCTAATTTCTTCAAACTGATGTGTATCTCTCTGCTACTTGAATTTTCAAACGACTCTCTCATGAAATGGAGCCAAAATAGTATCCTTAGGCACCCGCACTAGAATATAAGAGAATTTCTATCTGGTCAATTGAACACAATCTGTTTTTATAAGCTTTTCAAATACAAATGGACAGCTTTATCAAGCAGTATAGGTATGAAGCATGAAGGGTTTTTGAAAGAAAACTTTTTTTCACTTATTATATTGGGAAAAAATCTCTTTTTTCAGAATTATTTTCAAACGCGTCACGAATTGGCTGACGCGTCGTGAAAATAAGTAGTCAACCAAGAGCTTTTCGATGTGCTTCAAGGCTATCCTACGAAATAGTGGCTTTCATGCTTCGAATTGAATCCTAGTAGTAGAAAATAAAAAAAACTAAAAGAAAAAAACTACTCTAAGAAGACATGAAATTCAGGGCTGGTACTCAGATTTGTTCCAGGCATCAAGCTGCCAACTTACGGCTGAGCATGTAAACATCCTTTATCTTCCCCGATTTTTTCTCCAGTTTCATATAAAATCAAACACTGAGTAAACTGAAAACATACCGGGATTGTTGTTTTGCTGGCAAGATTGCAAAATCCTATTGATCAGAGAGTTTTGTAAAGCTTTTTGGTTGCGGTGTGGCTTACTCAGTATGTTTATGTGGTAAGATGTGCTAATATGTAAGCATAGTATGATTTCAGAATAATAAGTGGCAATTGCTTTCGAATAAAAAATTGTTCGTATTTTTTTTTTTTTTTTGTAGCTCTTTCTTGGAGTTAGAGTTACATACGTTTGTAAGATTCACTATATATGCTGATTGCAATAAAGAGAAACACATCTACCAATACTTGAACCCTAAAGAGCAAAAAAATCAGCTTGATTGACCCAACCCAGAACAAAAAGGAGCAAAAAATGAGCACAGATCAATTCGCAGGATCAGGGATCGCTAGAATCCCAGACTTTCAGTTAACCCAGTACAGTTTCCAGTTGACAAAGCCTGAATTGAAAGATTGCCACCCAGAAGCAGTCAAATACATAAAGGAACAGATTGAGAAAGAAAGCTTGGCCCCATACTATTTCTACTTGTACAACGAGTATCTTCCAAAAGGAACCCTCGAGTGGGACGAGGAATTGTACCAAAGACTCGCTGCTGCAAACGACGCAGAAATCAAGAAGATCACGAGCAAAATCGAAAAGATCGAGCAGCAAGAACAAGAAGAAGAACTCTTGAAACAATCCAAGGGCGAGGTTTCCAAGAAGAAAGCAGTGACCAAATCAAAGACAGATGATGACGACGAGTTCGATAAGCTCAATGCCATAATCAAATTAGGTGAATACTACTCCAAGATTGGCGACCGTGAAAACGCCGAAAATACTTTGAGAAAAGCCTTCGAACTCAGCTCTTCCTCCACAGGTGTGAAAATCGACATTCTCTTGACAATGTCTAGAGTCGGATTTTTCTATCAAGATCTCAAGTATATTAAAGAAATTTTGAAAGAAGTCGAAGTATTGGTCGAGAAAGGTGGAGATTGGGAAAGAAAGAATAGATTCAAGACTTATCATGGTATCTATTTGATCTCCATTCGTGACTTTGCAAAAGCAAGTGATTTATTGATTGACTGCTTAGCCACATTCACCTCTTTAGAAGTCACCACATATGAGAATATCGCCATATTGTCAGTCTTATCTGGTTTATTAACATTGAAAAGATGCGACTTGAAGAAGAAAATTTTGAATTCTCCTGAGATTTTATCACTAGTTAATAAGTCAGATGAATTGGCGCTAGTCATGAAATTGTCAAACAGTTTGTACTATGCTAAATACCAAGAATTGTTCCCAACATTAAGCTTAATTTATGATAATGTATTGATCAGAAATAACATATTGAATCCCCATGCCAAATATTATTTAAGAGAGCTCAGAAGAAAGGCTTACTCGCAGCTTTTGGAGTCCTACAAGGCTTTATCGTTGAAATCTATGGCGAATCAGTTCGGCGTATCTCAAGAATTCTTGGATGATGATTTATGTAAATTCATCCCAAATAAAAAATTGAATTGCATCATCGACAAGGTAAATGGAATAGTTCAAACCAATAGACCTGATAACAAAAACTCACAATACCAATTATTAATAAAACAAGGAGATGCCTTATTGACAAAATTACAGAAACATGGAGCTGCTGTGAAATTGAGTGGTGCTACTATCAATTCGTCAGCCCCTACTACCAGTTCTGCAACAGCATCTGTCTAAATGGTATCCTTATATAATCTGAATCCTATATTTATATCTATATAGATTATTAAGATTGTTATTTATTCATTAATTTTAGATAATATAAAAAGAAAACATGATTTATCAGTGATAAATGTATAAGAATCAGAGTCTTATTGGGTATACATAAAGCATACTATCATTAGTAAATCTTCATCTGTAATTTCACACAGGATTCTATTCTCATTTTTTTCTTTTTTCTTTTTTTTTTTCTTTCAGGTTGAACCTGACAATTCTTTTTTTTTTCTTTATTTTTCACCTGTAATATGGACACCTACGAAGCTCGATCCTTTCTAGTTGAATCATTAATACTTTTTCATTCATCAAAGACTCGACTTTGAGGCTAAAATTGAATAAATTCAGATCCTATCGTTACTTCAACATGCTGCTGGTTATTTTAAAGCCACAGAATTTACTTGTACTGAATCTTTTCAAAAAGATTACATCAAGTAAATTTCCACTAGGCTTTCAACGTACCTATAGTCAAAATAATAAACCTTCGGAATTAGGAGAAATTACTGTTGATTCAGTGTCTTATAAAACTGATGATTTTACGAATATTCCAAGCTCCGTTTTAGAATTGACAACGAGAAAAAATCATTTGAATCCACAACATCCAATTGGTATTCTATTGAAGCTAATAAAAGAACAGTTTGATGAAAAGGAGTATACATTCTACAATAACTTCAAGCCAGGTGTTACAGTTTTTGAAAATTTTGATGTTTTGGGATTTGAAAAAGACCATGTCAGTAGAAACAAGTCAGATACCTATTATATCAATAAGGATAATTTGTTGAGAACACACACATCTGCTCATGAATTTGAATGTTTCAAAAAGACAAAAACACCTGGATATTTCATTAGTGCAGATGTATACAGAAGAGATGAAATTGATAGAACACATTATCCGGTATTCCATCAGATGGAAGGTGCCAGATTATGGAAAAAAAACGACATACAGAGATTAAAAGATGATTTGAAAAAAATTCCAAAATTGGAAAATATGATCGTGGAAGAAGTTAGTCGATCTTATGATAGTGTTGAAAATCCAAAGCAAGAATATATGACTGATGAAGAAGTTGATTTGGTTGGGCAACACTTGAGAAGAACTTGCGAAATTATAGTCAATTCCGTTTTCAACGAAGCCAAAAAGGTTGCCCTCGCCAATACTGAAAATAATAAGATAGATGAATTTTACAAGGAGCCATTGAAAGTCCGTTGGGTAGAAGCTTACTTTCCTTGGACTGCTCCTAGTTGGGAAATCGAAGTTTGGTGGAAAGGTGAATGGTTAGAATGTTTAGGTTGTGGTATAATTAAAAATGATGTTACAAGTAAAGCTGGGCTAAAGGACACTATCGGGTGGGCATTTGGTATTGGTTTAGATAGAATTGCTATGTTATTATTCGGAATCCCAGATATTAGACTCTTTTGGTCTTTGGATCCAAGATTCACGAAACAGTTTAAGGAAGGCAAAATTGTGAATTTCAAGGCCTATTCGAAATATCCATCTACAGCAAGAGATATCAGTTTTTATATAACCAAGCCATTTCATGAAAACGATTTGTTTGAAGTGATTAGAGAATTCGGGGGTGATTTGGTAGAGAATGTAAGTCTTGTTGATGAATTTCTCAATAAGAAAACTGGTAAATTGAGCAGATGCTTCAGAATTAAATACCAATCAATGGACAGAACCTTAACTAATGAGGAAGTAAACGCTATTAATGAGAAGATTCGAGAGAGACTTGTTGATGAATTTGAAGTCGAGCTCAGATAATTTCATGTTATAATTCCATCAGCTTGCTCTCAGCAATCCAGTATTAATATTTTATCACTTCAAGTTAGCTCTTGATTCATGAAAATCAGTATTTTTCTACCTCATTTTTCTAGAATCAATTTCCGTGCTAAAATCATATATATAAGTCCAAATACATTCTCATGTAAATATGTTGTTATCCTATACCGATATTAGTAGTACACCATATTTTGAAATTTGAATTTGTAAAAAAAATAGAAAAAACATCGAAAAAACATCATAATACTCTTCAAATTGATTTGAAATTCTTTCTTGTTATCTTAAACAGCTTGATTATGTGACAAAATACCCATTTTTTTGGGCCCTTTTTTATTCAAGCAAAAAATATTGTGTATTTTAAAGCAATTTTTTTTTAAGCCATTAATTTGTAATATATTCTGTCACTATTTCAAAAACTGCAGAAAATATACCAATAACTTGAAAAATAGTTTTTTTTTTATTTGATGCTATTGTATTTAAGGAAGAATACAGCTGATCACTGATACCACCTAAAGGATATATATTTGTATATCAATAGATCATCATCAGACTATTTGAATTCCAACAAGACAGAACTAGATGCAAGGTATATACATACATTTCTAGAAATTTGTTTAAGAAAGAAGAGAATTGTACGGGATAATGATAATAAGCAACTGCTTTGTGGGTAATTCAATTACTGTGGATCCTAATTCATTTCAGAACTTATCAGCTTTCAAAAATTTTATAACAGAAAAACTCGAAATTTACGATAGTAAGAAAGGCAATAATATTGTTATCTTGAACGATAATGGTACGAAACTCAAGGAAAACAATTTTAGAAACTTTGAGATAAGTTATCTTTTTGATAAAGACATATTGGATAGTTTTGATGAAACAAATGAAGGCAATTATACACTGATGGACGATGATGATGAAAATAGCAGCAACAGTTTAATCAGGCCTATTGAATCTCCACTCAATTCAATAGATAACATAAATAACTACACAAGTCGGCAGCTAATTAGTTTATTAACCACAAATCTAAGCTGGCTGGACGCATTGTTAAATGATTCCAAAATCATTGAAAGTCTTATCCAAATAAATGTCCGTGATATACATAATAAAATCGAAAGTATAAATATCGTTGACAAATACGTTAAAAGATGTCTCAATGATTTGAATAAAAAGTTCACAGCCTCAAAAAAAATATTGTCATCCTTGAATGAGAATAGCCATATAGATAATATAGAACAAATTAGTTATCATAAACTTGAAAATATCCATTTAGTAGACAATGTTGAAGACAAACAGAAAACCTTAGCAAATTTGATCAATTTTGATGATATATCGAACAAAATTAACGACTCAAAAAGTCTAATGAGCCAATTGAATATTGAAAATGGAAAAATAGAAAATCAATCGTCAAAATTATATGAAATATTGAATAGCTTGAGCGCAAAGTTCGATTCCTTCAAAGCAAAAACAGATATAATTGATTTCATATCTCATGTTAAACTCAAAAGTAAATCTTTAATTGAAAATATTGAAAGAATCTTTCAAATATTTCAAAGTGAAACAAAGAATTTTATAAACAGGATTCCTATTAATTACTATAATGATTTGACTTTAAAACTAAGTGAGGAAGAAAAAGGTTTTCTTGAGGCTGTTTTGATAAAATTTAAAAAAACTCTTATTCCCGAGTTTGAGCGTTACTTTAGAGAAGTATATAATTTTCAGAAAGAATCAAAAATGTTTCTTTCGCAGATTAATCTGTTCTTGAGTTCGAAACATTTGAAGAGCGAAGGATATCTCTTGGAGACTAAAAATTTTTTGGAAGACTTGAATAATTTTAAAAATGACTTGAAATCAACGTTTTTCCATCGCATAAATGATTTACAGATTATTAAAAGCCAGGTATCCATAATATTTGATTTACCATTCTTATATGGGATATACCTAATTGAAAGACTAAGAAGAGTGAAATTTGAAAAGAAGATTCAATATGTAAATACTAGCCAATCAGCCTTTAAACGAGGCTGGTTAGATAATTATGGTCAAATATTGTCCATACTTGAAATCTCTGAGGAATCATTCATGAATTCTGATATTATTTCTATAACTTCTCCTTCTAGTCTATCATTAGATATCGATTCTATCAGTGTTGAAAAATATATTGTAAATCTCAGAAATAACGGCATCCTTGAAGATTACACCAAGGTTTTGACAAAAGAATTAACAAATGTGAATGATCATAACGATTTGAAGATTAGTTCAATTTATACGACACCACAATATGATGAGCTCGTAGAAGGCTATCAATCTAGAATCAAAAAATTAGAATACATGTTACATGAACAAAAATTTAATAATATGTGGAAAAATAACAGCGTTGGCCAGAAGAACAATATACTGAACAACTTTTCACATGATAATATTATGGCAAAGCCTCCTGCAGTACTTAGTTTTGCTAGAACAAATTCTACTACTACTTCTACTAATAATATAATCACATTAGTAAAAAGTAAAAGAGATGATTCTCTAAATAATAATTTGAATAATGATAAAGCTTTCGGATTCTCATGGATCAAAAAAAAAGATCCAAAAAATGAATTGCTAAGTAAATTGACGCATGATAAAAATATTGAGTTGGTCAGTTCAATTATTTTGCCAGGAAATTATGAAGGATTAAATAAAAGTAATATTGATGTCATTGATAAATCAAAATGCGATTTAAATGGATCAGATAATAAGAATAAAGCTGATCACAAAAATTTAGTGATTGATAAAAATAATATAAAAGTCAGCAATACCGAATGGAATAGAATAAAAAATGAAAATAATGAGTTAATCGTTGCTATTAATGACATTCAGAATTTTCAAAAGGCGGAGAGTGAAAACTATCAAAAGAAAATTGAAGATTTAACAAGCTTATTGAACATCCAGAAAAAAGAAAATGCAAAACTCAGATATGAGAATTTGAACCTACAGACAGAAGCTTTGAATTTGAAGGAACAAGTTGCTACAGCGAATGGCAAGCTAAATAATATATCCCAGAATCAAACAAATTTAGAGAATAACAACTCGAAATACCTCAAAGAAATTGAAGATTTGACAAACTTTAAAAATAATATAATGGCTAACTTGCAAAGTAAAGAAAGAGAGTTTCAAATTGAAAGAAATCTAAGCACCGAAAAGATAGGTTCGTTGAATTTGAGGATTGAACACTTGGAAAATGTTGAAGATGAGTTGATTACAGTTAATAAGGAATTAAACTCTAAGATTTTGATTTTTTTCAAATATTTTAACAAGTTGCTCCAAGACGTCGATGAAAATCATATAAAATTCTCGGAACTTCTAAAAATCATAAATATGAACTATAATTTATTCTTCAATGTATTGAAATCTATCGGATTACTAATTATCAATAATGATGAGAATTTTAAAGGCATTAGTGGTTCTTTTCTAAAAAATGATACCGTCAAAGTTTTAAGAGTAAAAGGCTTAAAAAACGCAAAAATAGAATCTCTTTTGTTAAATGATTATGATAAAAAATACGCCGCGTTAATGGACCAGATCAGCAATTTAAGTATTAATACTATTAATCAAGAAGAATATCTTGTCCAAAGCATTCACAATAGCAACGTCATAAAATTAAAATCTGGAGATAGTGTATGGGCAAGACAGTCAGATGGCTCTAATGAAAACGGTTTAGCCCAGGAAATTGATGACAGTGAAATATATTCACTTGAAGTTCAAATAAATGAGTACTTTGCTAAAAGTAGTGATTATTTATCACAACTAAGCAACTTCATTGATTTTCTTGAATCTATCAATTCGGAGGATTTGTTATTTAACGCAATAGTTAAGCGATTTAAAGATATTGAATTACTAGCAAAAAGATTACAGAAAAATCAATATTCAAGTTCGTCAAAAATTACAATCAAGAATTTCAAAGTAAATGATCTAGTCTTGTTCTTACCAACAACCGATGAGGATATTGAAGATAAAGACATTAATTCAAAACCTTGGGTAGCTTTTAATATTGGAAGTCCTCATTACTTTTTGAATAAAGTCAAGAATTATGAAAAGGATTACTTAATTGCTAAAGTTACTAAGATATATCAGTATAAGGTTACAGAAGAAAATGCTACTGACCCTCAACAAAACAGGTATAATCTTAGTGTTGGGTTGACTTGGTTTTTGGTGGATGTAGAAGATTGTGATGAAACTGAACTTAAATAAGTTCCTTTTAAGAATTCATATATTATGAATATTGGCGACTTATGAGCGATATAGCTTTCAAGCAGATATTCAATGAAAATAAACTTTTATTCGTTTGCTAAAGTTATCAGAAAAATAAGGATAACAAAAAACACCCTCTCCACATATATGACAAATTAATCACAGGAAAGCCTCAAAATTGTGGCCTTTTATAAAAGATGAATATTATCATATGAAGTTAATTTTTTGACAGGCAAATAACAAAATTAATAATAATTTATTCTTCTGATAAGAAAACTTTAAATACAAACATTATCATTTAATATTTATTGTTTCATATAAAAATTTCAGAATAGATTCTATGCTTAATTCTTTTGTTTTATTTTCATTCATCGAAAGAAATATCATTGCATATTGCAAGCGCATCGTAATGTATATACTGTTTATTGTCATGAACATCTCCCTTTCACTGTAATATACAAACCTACAAGTCATCGTATATCTCTTAAATACATAAAATTCTACCATACTCTATAAGTACATGATGAGTAATGCATTCATTATCCTCATTTTTGGTGTCCGCATTCGTTAGATTAATATCAATTAGTAGCTTATTTTTCGGTTTATTTCTCAGTTTATTTTTACTTAGTTTTCTAATCACCAACCAATATAAGTTGTCAAAAAAGAACCGTGAATTCAAACCACACAGTGGTAGTTGCAATTAGAGTGTAATTTTATTTCCTGACCTCAAAATGGCTCCATCCTTATTGATAATGTTTCATTCAGAACAATACTAAGAGTTAAATCCTAAATAAAAGTCTATTTCGTTATTTCGTTAATTTTTTTGGTAGCTCACAGACATAAAAAAAAACTATCAAAAACCCTGATAAAATAGAATTCAACGGGAAAAATAAATAAAAAAAGATATTTAGCTATGAAATTCCAAATCAAGATACAAACAAAAAAGACAGAATTAAGATAATCCGAGTATTTGAAAAATAAAAAAGAACAGAAGGGAAGCGAAGTATTTTCTTCTATAAATGTCTTCTGAGAAAGTTAAACGAATCGAAAATCCACTCGTTACGTATCATCAGATAGATTGTGATAATGACGAAGAGACAAATAAAATAAGGAAATTGGTAGCTGAATACATTCTGGAGCCATATTCTAAATATGTTTATCATTTTTTTGTTGGCCAATGGCCTAATTATTGTATAGTTGCAAAGAATAAAAAAAAAGAAATTATTGCAGTGATTATCTCAAAAGTTGAATCACATAGAAATGTGAGGCTAAGAGGTTACATTGGAATGATTGTGGTTCTACCAGAGTATAGAGGGAATGGGATTGCTAATCAGTTGGTAAAATTAACTATCAAGGATATGATTGAGATTGATAAGGTTGACGAAATAATGCTAGAGACCGAAGTCATTAACACGGGTGCTTTAAGATTGTATGAAAAATATGGGTTCTTGAAAACAAAAAGGTTATTCAGATATTATTTGAATCAGCATGATGCATTCAGATTGATTTTGCCAGTGACAGAAAAGAGTTTTTACAGATCTAAATTTCTTTGACCGGATCTTAGAACTTTCAAATTTTCAATGCAGTTCTCTGGATAAGATTGATTCTGAAACTTTATAATATATAGTATACATTTCGATATTGAAAACGAATTTTTCAAAAAAAAGAAAAATACGTGTAAATCGCCCAAATATTTTTCAAATGTAAAGCAATTGTTTTAAAATAAAGAAACTATATATGTTTATATATGACACGCTAAGAATGAATGAGTAAGAAACAACAAAAAATAAAAATATATTTCAAAATAATTAGGTTTATTCTTCATCATCGAATTTTGGAGCTAAGTAGAAACGCAAGAAACCACTTGCCAATTGATATTCGAACAATGCTGGTGATTTGTCTGATAATTTGACAGATACGGTATCTGATAATGTTGTAGCTTTAATGATATCAGCAATGAATCTTAAACCGAAAGTCAAATCAACTGGTTTTTCCAATGTGATTATAACTGATTCATTGGTATTTTCCAAATCGGTGTGTGGTTTCAATATGACATTACCTGAGCCTGAATCGCCTTTGGCAGCAAACTTAATAGATTCTTTTGTCACCAAAATTTCTAAAGATTCACTCAAAGTATTTAAATCTCTTGCAATCTTCTGGAAATCAGTAGAGGATAAAGAGAAAGTAGCATCGAAAGACATTTCATCGATTTCCAAAGATTCAGAATCAATATCAGATAACTTCAAGGAGTATTCAGAAGTTCTGTCCTTTTTCTTATCTTCAAAAATTAAGGTCACGCTGTCTGGAGAATCTTCAGCAATTAAAGTCAAGTAGTCTTCATTATTACCACACTTCATGATTTTACTGAATGGCTTCAAATCAATACCTAAAATAATGTCTCTATCGCATCTATATTCGGAGAAAGAGTCAGCACCGATAAATAAAGATACTAATAAAACTCTAGAATTGTCAATGGCTTGGACTGTTATCCCCTCTGGAGTACAGTTAAAATTGCAAAGCTGAACACAATCTTTGATTGATTCGACAATTTTCTTCAAAAGAGAAGCTTCTTCAAATTTACCTTCAAGCATTTTAATATGTTTATTGACAGTTTAAGTTATTATAACCTTGTAATAAAGAGGATTAATTTCTATTAAAAAGAATGTTTCAATTTATTATGAAAAACAGGTAATTCAGAACAAAAGAGCAATTACAGGAAAGGATTTTAAAGTAATGAATTTGTTCACCAATTCAAACAGCATTCTCTTTCGTTGAAATAACTTTTATTATATATCTTTTTTTTCTTTTATTATTATTTTACAGAACACAATTAAAAAAAAATTAAAAAAAATTTTCGCGTTAGAACGCGTATTTTTTTTTTTTGATTTACCGAATTGGGAAATAACGCGTGAAAGTAATTTTATCAACACCAACACTGAACAGATATGATAAAATGTGACTGAAATGATTATCAATAATCACATCTGGAAGGCGAAACAGCATTGTGGATATTGGCATAAATTACTTAAATTACTATCAGATCGTAAATATCAGCTGTCCATTATTTTCTGAGTTGTAAATAGAAATGTTAATTTGAGAAGAAAATGCAATTCATTTCAAGGAAGTCTAGCTAATATATGGTATTGAGAAAGGCTTCGTTTTAGAGTTGAACACACCATTATGGGATTTGCGGTACCAATGGATGTGCATTTTATGGTAAGTAAACAAAAGGCACAGATAAATTTTAAAAATAAATAATCTTGTAAATATTTTCTTACTCATTACTTGTAGTCAAACACTCTAGATTGAAATATTGCTCAATTAAAAATTAATGACTTGTGATATTCAATTCAATTAGCGAATCTCGCTCAAAGAATCTTTTAATTCAGTCTTGGAAAGTTTTAATTGAATGAATAAATTATAATAGTTTTGTTTCTCAAACAGTACGACACTGGACTACTTTTATTATATAAAATTCGGCTAAGTTTCAACCAAAATAACAGCTTTAAATTTCAAATACCATCAGTTTTTGCCCTGTTCCTGTTTCAACGTTTTTGTTTTTTCAGAACAAACATACAAGAGAGAAGTTTACGGAATTAATTGTTTGGTTTATAAAAATAATTTTTGAAAAAAAGTGAAGGAGCATGATTATATTTTTTAAGATTACCAAAAAGCAAAGCAGCTGTGAATTTGAAAAAAAATTTACTCGAATCAGTCATTCTATATCTGATGTACATCATTTAGTTTGGTTCGGCCCATAAAACAGAAGCTAAAAGTGGAAACTTAAAATTCATTTACTCACATTGTAATTTTAGGTTGAAAATATGGCTCGGCCAGAGTCCAAAATTGGTCGCTTCGTATTCCGAAGTGTTAGGGTGTGGATTCAAGAATACAGCAAAACATCAATGTTGGATTCTTGAGTACGTTTTTGGGGTTTTTCTCACGGTGTTCCAGAAACTTAGACATTGAACACTGATATTCTTCGAATCCAGCTAGAGCACGTGACTTTACATTAGTTAATAGATTATTAGAACCAGTATACAGTGCGCATTCTGGCTGACAATATCATGCTATAGTAGAAAACCTTTTCTACACATGTTTGGTGCTTATTTTACGAAAGGAAATAGCAAAATCTTAGTGGCAGTTCAAATAATCCGTTCTTCCAATGTTAAAGGTCTAGCAATACCAATGTGGAATGGATGCATGGTAAAGTGTTCAGAACCGTGTATTTTTTTTCTTGAGTGCGAGACTATTGATTCGCCATATTGCTGGGGTGCCATAAATTAGACACCAATACTAGTTTATGTCTGTGGTGACCACCAGTCAGTCCTCTTAGCTAAAAGCGGGGAATGGTATCCTTACAAATGTATACCTTAACGTGGAATATATATTATATATACTATCGAAATCTCAAATATAAATGGAAAGAAGCCATTTCAAGAATAAATAGAAATGAGTCAAACAATTGTCTGAAAAGGGGATATGCCATCTGCAGATCAATAACCGACAATTCTGAGACCAGAATACAACCATTTCTTAACGAAGAGGTCAAACAGTTTTAACAAACAGTTCGCAAGTATTCAGCCAAAGGAAATGAATACAAATATTGAATATATGGAGTTTTTTTGTAGCTGGGATATGGTTGCAAGATTCGCAAAAATAATACTATATAATATGTACATATGTAGATGGGGGCAGCCAGACTGAGGAGAGTGTGCGTGGGTTGATGGAGGTTGATATGGAAAAAACAGAGCATTTTGCAAGACTTACATAGAGCTTGGGGCAGCAGCCTGTTTGACGGCCTCTGGGCCCAAGGTAGGACCACCCTTTCTCTTTGATCTGTAGTCTTTAACGGCGCTCTTGATGGCGTCTTCAGCCAACATTGAACAATGCAACTTCACAGGAGGCAAGGACAATTCTTTGGCGATAATTGTGTTTTTGATTTGCAAGGCATCGTCCAAGGACTTTCCCTTCAACAATTCTGTGGCAAAGGAGGACGAGGCAATGGCAGAGCCACAGCCAAATGTTTTGAACTTCACGTCTTCTATTATTCCTGTGTTGTCGTTCACTTTTATCTGCAATCTCATCACGTCACCGCAGGCTGGGGCACCTACCAACCCTGTACCAATATTTGCTTCAGACTTCGCAAAAGACCCCACGTTTCTTGGGTTTCTGTAGTGGTCAATCACCTTTTGGTGGTATGATCTGGTGGCGGAGACCACTGGTTGTCTGAGAAATGTCTTGTTGATGGCTCTAAACATGGCAGTTTGCGCTTGGATTATGGGGGAACCAGTATGGCTAAGAAAAACAGTAATATAAAAATGGAAAGCACAGTACTTTAGCAAAGAAAATAGTGGGAAAATGTGTGTTGTGGGGGCACTGAAGTTAGTCTCTCTTTGATGAATTCAGAATTACTAAATAAGAAGTCAGGATATTGCTGATTCTTTGCATTATATATATATATATATATATATACTGATAATTTATCAATGAGGAGGTCGGGTTTAATTATTTTTATATTGCGCAAAGAAGAATAAAAAAAAAAAAAAAAAAAAAGAGTGCGTTAAAATTTCACAGTTTTCTTGCGTAATACCTGAAAAGAAAAAATCAATTCTACCAGTCAAAGTCGTTTTTTTTCTTTTTTTCTTTGCAGTGTTCCGCGATATTTTTGATAAGCAAAACGGAGGTTTCAATAGTAATATTAGTAATATTAATCACAATCCACTGAGCACTTTGACTGACAAAGAGAAAAAAAAACATGGCAGACGCAGGGCACCTACCAGATTCTAGAATTGCAATAATCTCTCATGCATGGGGTGTCGCAGAAAAGCCAGATCGGGATATTTCCGATTGATCAAACAGATAACCGAACCAACCCCAAACTGGCGAAGGCATACCCGCAAGCAGTCAAACTGCATCGGAAAAACTAGAACACGAGAGATATTAATTGCGAAAGAGATATTTATCGTAAAACAGTAATTGTGAAAGAGATAGTGAAACAAACAGTGATTGTGAAAGAGAACCCGCTGCCTCAATTGATACTTAAAACATTGACTAAGTCTTTGCATGGTTCTACAACACTATCACTAGCGTAAAACAGGGCCCCCACAGTGGCCACACTGGCATCGATGAACTCGTTCACCAAATCTTTCAAAGAGTCCCCACTCTGTTTGAAATCAGGATACGCATTGACTTCCAACACCTTGACGTTGTATTGGTCATCCACAAGGAAATCCAACCCGTAGAACTCAAATGCATTCTCCAACGGCTGAAAATTCATTCTATCCACGTTGATGGCGGCCGCAAACAACTCTTTGATGTTTTCGTTTATCTGACTCAAAATGTGTGCCTTGGAAGTTTCCAGAACCTCCTCAAGCTGAGAGAATTCAACTACCACAACATCGTTCGCTCCCTTCGCTTCTTTTCCACTTTGAAGACAGGTATTGGTCAAATGTTCTTTCAAGTCGAGTTTCTCAAAATCAAATGTCTCGCCATCAATTCTGTCGTATTGGACTTCGGAAAACAACGCCAACATTCTTTGGAATACAAAAACATCGATATCGCCATTGCACATTACATAGGTTCTGATATGAAATTTTCTGTTATTATACGCTTTCAATAATAAAGGATTTTCCATATATTCCTGCACAATAAAATGTCTTAACTGTGAAGTGATCACCCTTGTATCATCAGCTCTTGCTGTTGTTTGTCCATTTTCTTCGTCTTCTTCTTCTTCTTCTTCTTCCTCAAAATCATCAAATATGGCCTGCAATTGGTCCATAGTTTTAAAGATTCGAATACCCTGTCCCTTGTCACTCATACTCGGTTTCAAAATCCAGATTTTCTCTTCTTTCAAGATCTCGTCTCTCAATTCATAGAACTCGTCCAAGTAATCATCCAAAAATTCAGCGTAATCTATCTCGAATCGAAAAGTCTCCAAATACAGTTGATTCAAAATACTGTCTGGATTCTTACATGTGTAATGCTGGATCGTGTTCAATAAGTAATGCTTTCTAATTAGCGATTTTCTGTAAATATATGAACTGAAAACATAGTTTTTGTCCTCCACAATCATATCAATATCCATGTCTTCATAATCCCCGTAATGCAATATTTTACATTCTTTATCCTTATTTTTTAGTACATTCAAATCTTGCAGAATTTCAACCGTTGGAAATCTAGATTTCACACACTTGACAAAAGCATCATAAAGATAACTTTTTTCGTCAATACTAATCAAAAAGAGTTTTTTATTGTTCTTCATTTTTTTTTTTGATTATTATGCTTTAGAATATTTTCTCAGAGTTAATTTCCCTTTAATAAAGTATCCATGAACAATTAACCAAATAATCAAATAATTCTTTTCGATCTGAAGTATCTCTCTGTTAGCAGGTTTTACATAATTGTATTATTCAAATAAAGCTAGGCGCGATTGCGCGTTTCGTATGTTTGATTTTTTTCATTAGCAGTGCTCGAAATATCTTAACTTAAAATCCTCAATACATTCTAATAATGCTACTATTATGAATCTGTCAAGACCAAAACCAATCTTCACTAAGCCATTCTTTTATCAAGTTTCTAGGAGTGAGCAAGTGGGCTAGATAATTTTTGTAACAGTGCTGTGTGGAAGAATTACAGGAAATATGAATAATAATTTCAGAAGTTTTATTAACGCTTCTTTTGAAGACGACGACAAGATGATTCCTGCCAGAATTCTTTATTTCGCTATAATAGATAAAACACCGCCAAAAAATGAAACTAATGAAGAGCTAAACAAGCAAATACTATGCTACATTACGAAAGATGAACAAAGTAATTCGGATCCAAAAATACAGGAAGATATTCGATTAAGACAGATAGGATTAATCCAAGGTATCATAAACTTTAGCTACGAATTCAGTAAAGAGAACTTAGAATATGTAGATACCGAGAATACAAGAACTTTGATATGTGGCGTTGAAAATAATCAATTCTACTTAGTCATGTGTTTCCAGCTCACCAAGTTTATCATAAATAATATTCCAGAATACAATTGTTTCAATATAGCACCTCCTGAATTGTTAAACAGAGAACTTATGAATATTTACGATATGTTTGTACTAAATAATGGAACACTCAAGCAGAATATAAATGCAGAAAATCAGAATAAAGTGATAAATGAATGGTTTGATGATCAGATTTACGGTGAAAATCCAAATTCTCGCACCTTTAATTTGAATGTTCAATATAAAGGATTTCTCTCTTTGCTAAATAAATACAAAGTATCCAGAAAAAAAACAGTTCTTCAAAAAAGTCGAAACTCTTCTGACAACAAAAAACTAAACTTTATAAACAATAGGTTGTCAGATTTTTTTCAATTGCATTCTTCTAATCTTTTAGATATGCTCATTTTTGCCAATCCTAACGGATTATTGACAGAAGCTAGTAATGCAGACAGTCATACAGTACCCTTAACCGAAAACTCGCTGACGGGTGACCACTCCAATAGTTACGCAAGCGAAATTGAAACTGATGATTATAACACAGGTATTTTCGGAACAGATTTAAGAAATGGAATTAACAAAGTAATTCCTACTAATCCTTTCAATTATCTTTCCTCAGGAACAAATACTGTGAATATTCAGCCCGTAAACAGGAAAGTTAAAGGCAATATAGTTAACGAGTCTATAGAAGATTATGGTATCGTTTTTTCTGGATATGATATTATATCATATAAATCGTTTCTATCTATCTATAATTGGATCGAGGATAGTCTAATTAATATAAGAGTATCAGACCGGAATACAGATAAAAACTCTCATACTAATGATGATAACATCAGCCATGAAGATCAGTTAAATGGTAATGATGGATCAGATGTTATTTTCAATCCGTTTCTATCAACTTTTCAAAAAATCAATAATTCTTTAATGAATAATCCTGTGAATAACAACATATTGACTATTTTGAATACTATAAGCAGTCCTGTCATAAATCTGACGGGATATTACAGTAATAATGATCTTTCTACTGATACTGTTAGAAATACCAATTCTAGTAAGAACAATGCTAGTAAAACTCAAAATGATCAAGATTACACACAAATCGAAAACTTGAATAAATATCTAAAGAATTTGACCACTAAAAAAACAAAATACAAAGGTAATTATTTGATTGGTTTGAAAAATAAGGATAATTTGGAAAATAATATGACTATTATCAATGAAACAGAATTATCTCCGAATCCAAACTATATTTTGAATTCACCACTCCTCAGGAATGAGATCACTTACAAAAAAATCTTTGTGAGAATAGATGAAGATTTTGATGATAATGAATTAGATGATTTTAGTTCCTACGAAAGCGATGAAGACAATGAGAATTGCAATCTAATTGAATGCAACATTGTAATCTACTGTTTAGGAGATCTTTGCTTCGCTCTTTTGTATAACCATACATACAATGACTTGTCCAACATCGAATTTTATTACAATTTAGAAGAATCACTAATAGATCTCCATGACTGTATCAATGATTATTTTACCCAAGAGCGTGAAAGGCTGCTATCAAATAATAAAAGCAAAAACAGTATGATACAGAAGAATAGCACTAAAACATTGTTTCAGTTACCATCAATTCCGTTCTTAACACCATCAAAAGTTCAGGAAACTAATCACAGAAATATAAGCAATGGTAATGAAGAGAGCGAAAACCAAGAGTTGTCGACGGATGAGTTTTATTATATATTGATTCGAAAGGATGATCACAGTTATCAGACTTCTATTCCTATTCTTACAGATGTTACTGATGATTACAACAATAATGGTACTGATTGTGAAGAAGACTATGAAAGAGGTGATGATTATTACTATGGACACAATAAGAACAACAACAATAATAATAAGTATAATGTTTTGAAGGAATCAGTAACATCTTTAATATATATCCATAATCAATTGACTTTGAATTTCGCAAACTTAATAATCGGAGCAGGAAACGTTGAGGAGAAGTTGATAAACACAGATAAGAATTGGTGTATGTTTTTTAAAGACTTACCAAATCTGCAGGTTATTCTTTTGAAGAAACTACAATTTAATAATACTAATTTGTTGTTCAATGAAAACAACAAGATCAAAAATACTGGGTCCAAAAACTATAGTTCTGATTTTTTGAATATATTTGGGAATAATGCTAGATCTTGGATTGAAAAACACTGTAGTTAGTGTTTATGCTTGCATTTGACTGCAGAAGTCCGACTTTTTTATGGGTAGTCTAGTTTTCCCTTTCTAATCTTGTACGCAGGTATTGGTTCTTTGGTTCTCATTTTGAAATCATAGAATTGCAACCGAGACAAAGTTATGTATAAATTTTGAACCGTGAAAATATAAAATTATAGTAGGCAATTAAGGGAAGTTTCAAAAAGCGTAGACTAGTTGGCTGCTCCCCATCTATCACGGGTGAATGCATGGTGCCATAATCAGTTAGCTAGAAGAAATCAGCATAAAGCTAATGATCGGCCATAATGACACAGCCATCCCATTTTTACTATTGTTTTTTAGGTCTAGTAGTAGAATAAAGAAAAGACACTAGCAGTAAATACGAGACTTTTTTTTTGAATCCAGCATGAGTGGATGTTTTCAAAGATTTTAGTTCGCTCTTTCTTTTTTTTCTCTTTTTTTCTGAGGGCTTTTTTTGTTAATTTTATGGTTGCATGTATCTTGAAACGCATCCAAGTTTGAGTTTTATGCATGTTGAATTATCCTGCTTTTCTACAGAAATTAGGGCTCTTGCTCCTACACTATAGAATGTGTGAAACAGTCCTATGACTAGTTGGATTTGTATTTCTTACCATCCATAATTCATGAACAACTTGTATTGTGAGGATTTCTATTAGATATATAGGATTAAAATCCCTTGTGAATAAATTGTTTGCAATTTGTTTTTTTGTTTTTTCATTTCTTTACTCGTTTTCTTTGATTTCATTTTTTGAAACTGTCATCATTAAACTAATTTATAAGGATGGAGGCATACTACAACAACAACAAGAATAACAAGAGACTACTGAGAAGGTTCAATAACTTCGGGAACGATTTAAGCAATCTCAAGCTTGATACGGAAAATTATAATCATGAAGATCAATCAAATCATGTCAGCAATAATCATATTAGCGAAAAGATAACTCCGGTGGAAAGAAGTATCATTTATATCTCGCTCCAAAATTATAATGCTAGATCTTCAAGTGAAATTAGTATTGAATACAACGAGCATCTAAGATTGATTCAAAATAATAACAATGGATTTCTTTTGGTTCAAAGCACAAGAAACCCTAAAAGCATTGGATTGGTAGCTTCAAATATGGTAGAGGTCTTGGATTTATTTGGTGATATTGACGATTCTGCAACTCCTAAAAGACATTTCAGTAATTCGACCAAAAAATCATATTCCGAAGATCCTATGAACGAACCTACAAATTCCCATGAAATATTTGATAATTTATCACCTATATCAGTTTTGAATACGCCGCTATCATCTCTTCATTCACCGCAGAATAAATGGGATAGTTATGATTCTTTCAAACCTTTAGATATTCAAAATGTCCAAATTTTAGAGATTCAATTTAACTGGGCGAAAATTGAAATCAGGTATTCTGATGATAGAAGAAAAATCTTGAAAAGAAATTATCAAGATTTTGTTGATTTGAAAAATCAATATTATAATGTCAATATGAGAAATCAATTGTCTTTCCAAAATGTAACTGAGCTAAATAATTTTTTCCATGAATTAATTGGTAAACTCAATGATTTCACTTATTTTGAAAATTGGATTAGATGCAAACTGGGTGATTTTGATTCTCTTAATTATGGCTATGATGATTCCTCAACTACTGGAAATATATTATCTTCCCCTAAATTATGTATCCCGAATGATTCAAATTATCAAACATCCTCATCATATTCTGCTGAAAGTTACAGTAATGAGCTTTTTGCTCAAAATCATAACGGTTATACTCCAATGAATATGAACAATGATCATTATCAAAACAGCAACAATATTAATATTACTCCTATTAGTAACAATTATTCCCCTATGAATAGTTATTCTTCCCCAGAAAATAGTTATACCACAAACTCAACTAACTATAGTACCCCATTGGAAAATAATTCTTCTCCAGTACCTTATTACAATAATAAACTTAATAGCTCAATGAATGCCACGAATGTTTCAAGTTCTTCTACTCCACCTAGATCAAGAAATAAAAATTTACCACCAATTCCACCACCAAAATCCACTCCTATAAAACGCTCGAAAATCAATATAATTTCCCCGTTTAATTCAATCGAAGTCAAGGATGAATCAAATATTGTAAATGAGAAATCTAACATGGAAATTATGAAGGAAATAGAACTAGAAATGGAAAACCAACAACCTCAACCTATGAGTGTAGCTACTAAATTTTATAATACTTATAAAGTTAAAGATAAAGTTCGCTTCAAGGTGTTCTATAACGACGGGAACGATATTTTTATGATGAAAGTTTCTTCAGAAATCAAAATAGATGAGCTCAAGCATCTTATTTTCAAAAGATTGGTGGAAGAATTCGAAAAATATAAAAATTCTATTTTGAGACGTATGACTAGCAAGGATGCAATATATGTGTATAATAAAGGTGCTGAGGGTGTATATAACCCTATTGAGGAAGATTCAATTTTGAGAAATATTATTGACAACAGCGTTGACAAAATAACTATCAGAGCAGAGGTCGACTAGTTATTAAGAATTGATTCATTGTATCAAAAGCCGGTCTATGATATTTTGTTTCAACTTCAATTCAATCAGGGATTTTTTAAACATCGTTATTTATTTAGATATTATTTATAGAATAGAATTTATTTTTAGAGAAAAAAGGACTAGATGTAGTAAGACTTCAGTGTATAAATTTAAAAATCTTGAATGGAAAATTTCTACTGAATATATAAGTATAATTTTCGCATATCAAAATTTACAGACAAGAGATGGAAATATCAACCAATATTTATATAAATACTTTAGATGAAAAACTACATCAACTGATAAATAATCACAGTTAAAATTCCGATCAAAAATGAAATAATAATGACAATTTTTTCTTTGTCGGTAACTGAGATCTTTGAATCGTTTTCTAAAAAGAACCATATAGGTGACTTGAAAGAATTCCTGGTACTAGTATTAGTAATATGACTATTATCATTATCGTTATCCGCTTCGTTACTTGTGCTATTCATATGCGATACTGCGTTCAAGATGTTATTCCTTTCCTCGGAACTAGCACTGTTGAGATTTTTAGACATGTTTAGATCCAAGCTATCAAAGTTTCGATTAACGTAAGGTTGTTTTTTAAGTAATTTTAATTTCAAATCTTTCATAAGCTTTTTTTCACTTTCTTTAGTTGAGTCAAAGGTATTGTAACTAAAAGAGTAGTTAAGGTCATCTTTTTTTGTGTCCACTACTTTGAAAAACCTAAAATTATTCTTTATAGGCGAGGAATTACCAGATTTCGAAGGAGTATATCGGAATTTTTTTGGAGTAGCTGGCAAACGTTTGTTCGTTTCATCAGTGGTCTCACTTGAATAGACCAGATCCAAGGATTCATTTAAGGAGGATGAATATGTAGGAGTTGAAAAACCAGTATCACTTTCAGCCGTACTTGGATTCCATGAACTTCTTTTGGCTAAATGAAATGTCCTACTGAAAATAAGAGGCAGAATTTTTAAATCTGATGCCTTTTTGGTTAATGTATTATAATTTATTAGTTCAGTTTCGTCGTTATTCTCCCGTGAAGCTTCATTGATTTCATTTTCGTTTTCACTTTCCTCCTTGTCAACTTCAAGTTTATTTTTATTTATAATGTTATCCTGAACAACTTTATGTATATTCAATTTAATTTCGTTCCACTCATGATATATATCTTGAAGATTCAAGAATTGTGATCTATTTTCCTTTTCGAAAACAGAAATTTGTGTTAATTCATCTTTCAAATCCTGTCGAAGTCTCGAAAGATGTTTCTCGCTTAACGTTTCAATGTCTTGAATCCATTCATCATTACTAGCGTTCATTAGCAATCATAAAAATTCACTTCTTTATATCATGAGTCTTTCGAGTGTCATCAATAATCCAGGGCACAAATTGTTGTTATAAATTGAACTTAATGAAGTTTATTAAGTATTTTGTCCGAATATTGTAATTGAAAAAAATTGATCGATTTAATTGTCAGCATTTTTTTTTTACTCCAGCAATATGCTTCTTGATAAAAAACCAAAAACCAAGAATCAATCAACATTTTCAGAATTTTTGAATTCTAATATTACCTAAAAGACGAGCTATAATAAAGCAATACAATTCTTTCTAGAAGTACAATATGGCAAGATATCCACCTCTCCTTATTCGAAACTCGGTTGCTGTTGGCTGCAAATATTTGCTTAGAACAATAGTGAATCCGAAAAATATTATTGAAAACTTGAATCAAACTTTGAAATCGCATTCTCATTCCTACAAATCCTTATTATTGTTTGTCACTAAAAACCATTGTGCTAACGACTTTTTAAAAGATCTTTTGCATTTTCAAAATGAAAAAGATATTCAATTGATATTTGCTGCTGTGGATACTATTGCTCCTTATTCTAATAGATCCGGAGTCCTGCAAATTTGGTTAGATAGAACTATTCAGATAGAAGATAGCCAAACTTTGGAACAATATAATGAGATTCAACTCCAGAAATTCAAGAACAATGAAATAACCAAAAATGGAAGAGTAATATCCAAGAGTTTGGACTTGAATCATACAAAATTACATAATAATTATTTTGACATGCATGTGAATTTCATAAATTCGAAGTTTGCTAGTCGTCACACAAATAGTAGTTTAAATTACAATTTGAAATTTAAAAATGCGAATACTCTTTTCAATAACAACAATATGCAAACATGCTTCTATTTATTATCTGCGAAACAAAAGGCTGTTTTGGAGAAAGTTGACCCCAAGCAATTTCCAAACTTGAAAAAACTACTTGACAATAACAACAATTTACTTAATAACATTGAAATATCATTACCTCCTATTCAGTTTAAGTCTAGACTTACTCTTGATAAGTATGATAACCTAACCGAAGTTGGAGAAAAGTTTTCGAAAATTTCTCAAATCAAAGGAAATTTGATTTTCAAAATTGATGATCAACCTGCATCATCGATACTACAAAACAACCCTGATTTAATGAATCTCATGGACAAAAATTCTAGAATATATGCGGATATTAGAATATCCGGTGGAGAAACCAGAAAATTTGAAATCATAGCTGGCGGCGGAAGTTATGGTGATAAGAGCAACATTTTAGCAATTGACCCATCTTGTATAAAATTTCTCGAAAACAGCAAGGTACATGGAAGCAGAGATATCGATATTAAATTTTACTTGTATAAACCAAGAAGTATTGAAAGTTCGATTCAGCAAAAGAAATTAACTTTTGAAGGGAATAGTGGTTTATATTTCGAGAAAGCTGCCGAAGAGGAATATTTCATAAAAGAATCTCACGAAGAAAGGGTGCTTGAGAATTTCATTGGCATTGGAAGTGAAGGAGCTGTGTTATTGAACGACTGTATGTTTAGTGAAAATGAAGTATTAGGCCTCAACACCAATAATAAATAAAATACTGAAACTTTTTGATTTAGCGAGATAGTAACTCAATATAGCGTGTAAATAATAAAAGTATTTAATTAAATAGTTTGAAACTCAAAAAATTGATTATGGTTAAAAAAAACCCAAAAATCTATTAGAGGGTACTTAAAAAAAATGAAAAAAAGTTTATTGATCAAAAGCTTGCGATATTCTGAGATCCTGTAGATGCAATTTATTATTTATAACTTGATTATGGTTTACATCTACCAGTAAATCTTGGATACAATGAACAATCTCTTACAGTAAATCTATCACACAACCATGCCAAAATTCTTTCGGTACCAATACCATAACCACCGTGCGGACAGGTTCCATACTTTCTTTGATCAATGAACCAATAATATGGGTCAGGATTGATACCTTCTCTCTTAAAACCCGCAAGCAATTCATCCAAATCATCAATTCTCATTGAACCACCAGTAATTTCTCCAACATTTGGCATCAAAAGATCAAAAGAGTCAGTAACTTTTGGATTATCAACATATTTCTTCATATAGAAGGATTTAATCTCAACCGGAAATCTTATCAATAAAATAGGAACGTTCATGGCGTCAACCATTTTACGTTCCGCAGCTTCTGCAATGTCATCTCCAAACTTGAATTCTTCATCATCTTCATTCTTTATTCCATGTTCATTTAACCATTCCAAAGCTTCAGTATAAGGCAATCTTTTGAATGGTAAAGTAGGAGGAACGAACTTAGGGTTCAATTGTTTGATTAATGGTCCAGCGACTGGATCCTTAACGAGCCTTCCAATTGTCTCGCAGATAATAGTTTCAATATGGCTCAATAAATCTTCAAACGTGAGAAAGGCTAATTCAGCTTCAATATGTGTGTATTCACTCAAGTGTCTTCTGGTATGAGACTTTTCAGCTCTGAAAGATTCTTGAATGCAGTAAACATCATTTAATGCAGGCAAACAAGTCTCTAAATACAACTGAGAAGATTGGGTCAAGTATGCGTCTTGATTATAGTATTTGAGGTTGAATAAAGTTGAACCACCTTCGACTTGAGTTTGAACCATACATGGCGGGGTAACCTCGGTGACGCCTTCATCAGAGTAGACTTCTCTAAGATATCTAAGAAATGCGGCTCTTACCTTCATAATGGATGACAAAGATTCACCTCTCAAAGCCAAATGTCTTTGATCCAAAAGTAAAGAAGGATCGGCATTTTCTTGGATTTTGTTGGTGAAAGCTTCATCACCGCTTGGTGCAAGACCAACTATCTCGTAAAAGTCAGCAAGTAAGTCGACACCTTGAGGAGCAGTTTTTCCCTCTGGAAGCTTTTCAACAGTACCATACACAGTAATTGTGGATTCTAAAGTTAAAGTAGAAGTTTGATAAGCATCAGCTAAATCGCCAGTAAAAACAACTTGAACAAACTCGGTACCATCTCGTAAAACGATAAAAGCTTTAGATTTCTGCAATCTTAATCTGTGGATCCAACCACTGACCTTCACTCTTTTGCCAATGTAGCTGGTGATTTTGTTTATTTTTACTTTTTTGGCCTCTGGCAAGGATTTATCCTCGACAATAGTGATGCTCATGGCAGCAGCTTGTTTTGCTAAATCATCTGCTTCCTTTTTAGCCTTTTGTTCGTCGAGCAATTTTTGCTTTTCTATTTTCTTCTTGATACTCAAGGAACCTTTCTTGGCCTTTTTCAAAGCAGAGGCACTGATTTCTATGTAATCTTGAGCTTCTTCGTTGAATACGAACAACTTGGCCTCCTCATTGACGAAATAAGCGTAAGCAGAAGTTTGGAAAGGCTTATCCTTAGAACCCGTAGATTCAGTAGAGTCAGAACCTGACTTATCGTGGATGTAAAATGTAACAGACATATTATGTTTATCCAATGAAAATAACTCAACAAAAAACCAAGTTATCAATAAATAGTTTATCAAAAAACCTTCAGATTTGTTATTAACAAGATTAAATAAATAAAGAAAAAGGTTACACTTGGATTTCGAAATAGTAGTTTCACTGGCAAAGTAATATATTAATTTGTGAGTCACTTTGGAGTTTTGTCGCCTTTATATAACAAATAAAAAAAATTTACCAATTTTTTTTTTGAATTATTCGTTGACAATTTTTTTTTCTTTGTACGCGTTCTCGAAGTTTCATCAACGCAATAAACAAGGGAAGTAGTTCTCTTACACAAAGCTTCTAAGATTGAGATGGTAGTATGATGCATGAACATACCACATAGTAGGCAATTCTATTCAGATAACAATTCCCATCTGAAAAGCAGAGAAGGGGATGAAGAAGAAATTTAGGCTGTTGTGGTATTGAAATGGTTTGAGTTAATTACCTTCAATCGTTGAGAATGTTTGTAGAATAGAGAAATTAAATGAAAAGAAAATGCAGCAGGCTTTCTATGTATCACCTTTAAGCTTTGAAATACAATCTGCACAAGAAATTACTGTATTTTGAACTGAAGTTGACACTTTATGCATCCATCAAACCTATTTTATGTAAAAAAACTATATTTAAACGTGCAAATTTATTCGAATTCTATAATAACTGTCTTTGTTACTATCAATGTTATACATGATCTTCTGATAGACATACTTTTTTTTTAGAATCTCGAATCTTTCTCCCTATCCACTATCGAATTCAGTCCTGTCAATGTACATATACGGTGTGGATTCACTTTTTTTTTTGTCTCTTATTTTTGGCAGCAGGCTTTCTGACGGCTGGTTTTTTTCTCTTTTGTTTGATCGATTTATCTTTAGAAATGTCAGTGTCATCAACGACTTCATCATTATCCTCATCAGCGACAACATCATCATCTTCAAATGCATCCTCTAAGTCAGGCTTAGCATCACTAATGGCTTTCTTTGAAACACCTGCAACACCTACATGGTGGATTGCAACTGGATGACTACTGTTATTGTATTTTCTGGTAAATTGAGATTTAACAGTAGTTGGTATCTGCTTATTGATTTCCTCAAAGAGATACTTACTTGAGCCAATGTTCAAACTGAGCAAATATTCCCAGTCTTCCTTGGTCAAGTAATAATCGTCTAACACACCGATAACATTATCAATACCATTATTTCCCTCCTTAAGTAAGGGATCAACTAATTTCATACTCAATAAGTTGGAATAATTTAACCGGAATTCTCTCTTGTTACTATGCGTAGATAAGAAACTATGATAATTCAAATCCGTCAACAATCTGTTGAATTTATTTGCTCTAGACATATTTCCTAAAAGCGACGTGAACCCAATTCTTCCGGATATCTGACCGTTCACAAAGCTTGCAGGTCTGACAAACGACATCATACCATGGGATGGCATCAATGACCATAGTTGTTCACTAGAATGTATTTTCTTATCGATCAAATCTGCTTCTGAAATAGAATCAGCTGCTTTACTTACTAAAATCAAATGCTCTAATGGATTTCCATGTGCTTTGCTAGGAATAACATTTCTATAGTTCTCATGAACCATCAAAGGTGCAATAGAGAAATCTTCGAAATAATATTGCAATTTGTCATTCAATGTTGCTTTAGAATTATTTGACCAAATCTGAGAAGAAAGAATCCTACCAGCCAAATCAAAAGTTTTGACTGCAACATTTTTCTCCCAATTATTAATAACTTGTTTATAATTACCCTCATTGATGGTCTTCACAGTTTTACTCACTGTTGACAATAAGTTAATTATTTGTCTGATATCATTCTTTGTATATTCAACCAATCGATCGATGATTATTGGAGGTATATTCAACTGTTCTCTATGGGAAATTGTCATAATTCTAGATTTAACTTCAGTGGCAGTTGGTCTTCTAAAAGCCGCGTCCAAGGTAACTCTATCAAATGGTCGCATTTTAGGTAAAGATTTGTCATTACAAATCAAAATGATAGGTATCGAAGTATGTCTGCAAAAACTTGACAAAGCACCAATCCCACCAATATCACCACTAGACATACCGTCGACTTCATCCATAATTAAACAAACCTTTTTTTGCTGTTTTTTTTGAAAAAAACCAACAATCGAACTATTATCAAGTAGATCTTTCACCGTGGTATTCAATAAAGATTTGCTTCGAACATCAGATGCATTTTTTTCAATAATATCATAACCAAGGGACTTTGCTATAACATGGGCAGCTGTTGTTTTACCAATTCCTGGAGGACCACTTATCAAAATAGCTGGAAAAGATTCACCAAAGTATTTGAATTTTGATTTTTTATTCGATTCCCAATTATTAAGCCATTTGGTTATTTTCTGTACCTGACCCTTGTTACCACATATTTGCTTAACCTCTTGAGGAGCATATTTGACTGTCCATAGTTTTTCAGTATCAGGCCTATCCAGTGGTTTTACATAATTACTATCAGCTGTTCTAATCTTTCTAAGCTTTTCAGCCTTTTCAGCTTTCTCTATTTCTAACTGTGCTTCCTTTTGGACTTCCATTTCTTGCTGTTTTCTTTTCAAAAGCATTTTTTCCGCGGCTTCATTATTGGATCCACCTGCTTCAGGCATTCCTTCAATTAGTTTAATAAAGCCAGCTTCATCAATATGTCTGATACCTAGTTCCTTAATCTTTTTGATTTTTGATGCACCAGCATCTTCTCCAATCACTACAAAACTTGTTTTACGACTGACAGACTTTGTCACTCTGCCACCATATTCATTCACTAACAGTTCGCATTCCTCTCTGTTCAAATGAGGTAAAAGGCCAGTGAAAACAATGGTCAAACCAGCTAAACAATCTGGCATTCCAACTGGTCTTTTAAAATCAGGATCACTTTCAGCTGGGGCATCTGGCTTCTTTTGCCAAAAGCTAAAAGGTTTCGAAACAACATTTTCAGGTAATTCAGTGTCAGGAATTGAGTTTAAAATATCATTTGCACTTGTTGAGGGAGCTTTACTACTAGCTGATAGATCAGGCTGGCTAATTGCTTTCTCATTTGCTTTTGATTTGGCAGGTTTTCCAGGTTTTCCAGGTTTTTCGGCTTTGGGAGGTTTTTCAGGTTTCGCCAGCTTTACAGGTTTTTCAACTTTGGAAGGTTTTGCGGTTTTCAGCGGAAGGTTTGGTTTCTCATTTGCATCAGTATTTTCAATTGTCATCTCACGTTTCTTCGATGCCCTAGAGTTTGATTTCGGAATAGCGTCATCACCATCATCTGACAAATCAATTACCTCAACAGGATCAATAACAGGTCCTTTTTTCGAAGAGGATGACTTGGACACCTTTTTTACAGCTTTTCCATCAATGTCAGCAACAGACACGGTTCTTGTTCTTTTATTTGAAGATTTGTTGGCATCTACTTCTTTTTTTCCAAAGAAAATAGAAATGTTGGGTTGCATATTGACTCTGGTCTCTTGAAAGTTGATTCTTATGAATAATCACTGCTTTCTATAACTTTTTTCGACCTTCTGTTGTCATATCTTAGTTTGATATTCATGAATAAGTCTTATGAAATCCCTATGCCTTAAGCCTGTCGTTCAACAATTTTTTCTAATAGGTATTTTTTATTTCTTTGCTTCTTTTATTTTTTTTTGAGATAATTTTTTGAGACGCGTTGATCGCGATATAAAAAAATGCATAAAAAGCATAGTAAAGACGCGTCACTGTGATCTTTGAAAAGAATTAGACAAGACAATTAATTTATGGTATTGATGAAGAGCCACAATAATCTGGAAAGATAGTGTAACTTTGCTTATTCATATAATGTGGTAGTTCAAAGCCTACTAAAGAAGTAGATCATTAAATTTTTTTTTCAAGAATGACCTTTATCTACATTACAGCGTTTTCAAAGATTAACGAACAATATTTCAATTGATTACTGGAATGCCCGAGATAAATAAACAAAACTTGAAAAATTTGATTCGATAAAAGATGTAAATAACTTAAGCTGTTTGAATATGTATAATAACATAAAACTTAGATCACTAAATTAAGCAAAATGAATAATAATACAAAATAATAATAATAATAATAATAATAATAATAATAATAATAATAATAATAATAATAATAATAATAATAATAATAATAATAATAATAATAATAATAATAAAAGATAATAGTCTAAATATAAGATCTGTTAGCTTTCCGAAAAATAACAAAAAATTAAAAACCTGTATCAACAGCTGGAGACAATAATGCTTCGCTATAAGCTGGATTGAACATGTCGATCTCACGACCTTTATACTTTTTATTGGAAGAACCTTTCTTTGCGTCTGAAGAAGACGGAGTCGACGATACCTTTGCCAACATTTCCAGAACGTTGAAAACTGAATCATCTATTTCCTTATGAATACTGAGTCTATCCATTGTCTCACTAAGTGCAGCTGCGCTTTTCAATGCAGCTGCGCTACGAGCAGCGGAAGAAGAAGACAATAATGAAGAAGAATTATAATCATAATTAGTTTGGATTTTGGCAATTTGCGGATGACTATTACTAGTGTTAGGAGAAATCTTTTTGACATCTGAAGGTAATGGAAGTTCCTGACTTTCTTTTTTTATATTCTTATTCTGCAGACGTGGTGGAGAAGGCATACTACCCAGAGCCATCGGTGAGTACTGATTCTGCTGTTGCATGATATTTCTCATTTGTGGATTCATAGAATCAGATGGGAGAGGCAATTCCGAATGGTTAATCTTTGGGAGTCCAGCTTGATTAGCAGAAGAGTTAGGAGGTGCTAGAAGCGTTCCATTTGGAGCCATACCGGGACCAGTAGGAGCAGCGCCCATTACAAAAGGATTCATATTATTTGAGTTGTTCATTGCAGCATTTTGTCCATATGGATTGGGTATACCTGGATTAGGGATACCTTGAGGAACAACGGGAATTTTCTGACCGTTCTGACCATTTGATCCGTTTTCAAAAGGATTCGTACTAGCCTCGTTTCTCATGTTTGATTTATTGAGATTTTCATCAATGCCCCTGTACTCATTTTCATCATCGTGCTTGAAAGACTTATCAAAGGTAGGAGAAATAGGTGTTCCAGTGTTCGAGCCACTTCCGCCAAATATAGGAGACTTAAGAGCACCGGAAATACCATGAACCGAACCACAACCATTGTAGCCCTTCACCATTTTCTGTTTCAAAAAACCTTTTAAATTAGAGAACCAATCCAAGTCTGACCACGAAGTCATTGCAGCTGGGTTAGACTGTACTAAGGAAAACACATCGTCAAGTTCTAAATAATGAACATGCGGCAATACTGGCAAACCAAACAATAATGAAGAAGGATCCATTTTATCGGCGTTCAACTTAGTTGGACGACCATAGAGATGGAAAGCATCTAACGTTGGAATTAAGAAACGGATCAAAGTATCATAGCCAGGAACATGTGCATGTGCATCTGGCATAATGAAGATACTGGAATCGGTAGGCTCTTTAGCACCTGATCTTGTGAAAACTACTTTACCATCTATTTTAACCAAAGAACTTGAATCTATAGCAATTGTAGCATTAGGATATGCGGCGTAAGCCCTTGATGCGAATGTTACTTCAGCAATAATCGGAGATTTTTTAATTTTGTCATGTTCATAGAGGATAATTTTTCCAAATTTGTTATGTGATTTTTTTGATTTTTTTGGACTAAGATCAACGACTGCAAAACATCTCTCCCAAGTAGTACCAGCACCAAAACGAACCGAAATCCAATGCTGATAGTTATATTTACTTTCAGCCAAAATGACTCTAATATCTGATAATTTAGCACCTTTGGAAGACAAAAGAGAGGCGGTGTAAGCTTCTTGTAAAGACACATACTCGAAATTTGCAAGTCTTATGGCACAATGCCATTTAGTCAACATTTCCTTTGATTTGAATTGCAAAATGTATCTATTTTTCAAGGTGGTACTGATAGATATGACGTTACTTAATGGTTTCCCGTTTGTTGAGGGCAAGGCGTCCATGCATTTGAAATTTGCGTCACCGAGATTCAAGTAGAATGGTTTATTGACCGAAAAGTCTTTGTTTTTCAATTTTCTGGCATTGCTTAGCGCCTTTGCGTCCCAAATGGCAAGCTGGATACCTGATAAAACCCCATAGACTTCTGTCCATTTTCTATCAGCGGGTTGGCCTTCGTTGTTCAAGTCATGCAAAAGCATGAAATTGTTCTCCAAGTAGTGTCTGTGACCTTGGGCCGAAAGCAATGTCACGATAGGAACAAGCTCTGGGCTGATGTCTGTTGTTATATTTGCTGGATCCGAGGCCATGCTTGCTATTTCTGCTTGAGTTTGATTAGGGTTTTCTCTAATATACACCCTCGATATATGTTCTGTGTTCCACTTTTATTTTGTCTATGCGTATATATATGTGAAACAAACGACTGATATAGGAACAATCTAGGGCTCACAAGATGTTTGTTAGATCAATATATGGCCAGTAGGGGTCCTAGAGTCAGCCTTTCCAGCAAAAGATATTAGGTTAGAAACTTCAAATTATATATGTCTGTTGAAAGAAAAGAAGACGGAGAACAAAAAAACAGTATATTATTAAATCAAATGCGTCTCTCTGCCACTACAGATAAAAAAAAATTCAGGGAAAAGCTATTATGAAATATTAAAAACTTGACGAGTTTTAGGGGGTTTTTTCTTGCGCATTACATGGCTGCTGATTTAATTAACATACATATTGAGAAAGTGTCCATACAAATAGGTTTGATTGAAATATATAATTGTAAACGATGATCTGTGTGCCAAATGGGAGTTGCTTGGCTTATGTTTAAAACCAGCTCTTGTCCATTGATTATACTAAATATCGAAGAAACCAAATATTTGGGTGGAAAAATACAAATATTTAGGTGGAAAAATATGCAGCGAGTAGAAACAGCTTTATCTTGCACATTTGAGATAAGGACTCACTTGAAACGTAGAGAACAAAACTGTAAAGTATTTTCAATGTGTAAGACAGTTATTTCTTTATTTCTTGACAAAAATATTCGTGTGAAATATAGAGAAAAGGTAATTTGAGATACTGAAGAATATTGAGATAACGAAGAATATCGAAGAGTGTTGAAGAAAGTCTTCATCAACAGTATTTTCGCTTGTTACTTGTTTTAATTGTTTTTTTTTTAACTCAAATAATGTGTGAGTAGCTAATCAGCTCAAGTGAATGTTGAATAATAGGCCAACAGGGACAAACAGAGCTCACAAGAAGCTTGTGCCTGTGATTGCATGCAAACGGCTTTCGTCCGCCAGTGCGGATTTTTAATATACGCCACGAAAAAACTAACATGGGTAAGCCGAACAAGCTGGGCAAGCTGAGTAGGCTGGCCAAACTGATGCGTGGAGGGGCTCAGTCCAATTAAAAGAAAAAAGCTTATTATATGTTATGCAAAACAACTATTGTGGCCAGTAACATACATTAACCAAACCAAAAACCAAAGGATAGTGAAAATGTACCAAAAGAGTCGGAAAAAATGCCAAAAATGGTCGCAAGAGAGTGCCATAATAAAAATTCTAATTACGTCGAAAACTCAAAATTTGATGATTAATACTCTGATTTCTGGGAATCCAATCAAAAATACAGGTTTTCAATATTGGATTGTGTAGTTGTTTTAGAGTGTTTCTAGCAACTAAATAATAATATTGAAAAGTAATCACTGAAGGATCAAAAGTGATTTAGTTACTTTCAATAGATAAAGAGAAAATAAATAATGTATTAAATATATAAAACTCTTTAGTGTAATAATAGTTGAGTAAAATCCTTAGTTTAAAATAAACTAAGTAAATAATAAAATGAGATAATAAAATATTGAAATTAATAGGATTTTGTTTCCTTTATATAGTTCTTCAAATGGACTTTTAAATGTGGTTATTATAATCAAATATAAATGACCGTGTCAGTTTTCATATCCTATGAGTCATTCGTTTGTGAATCATTTGTTATCAAGGTTGGATGACTAAGTTGTGGTTAGATGATCCGAGCATTAGCACGTGAATATCATGTGGATTAAATATTCATAACAATTATCACGTGAATATCATGTGCGATAAATATTCAGAGCGACAGATTGTTTGAAATCCAAACATCACGTGATGTTATTTTCTTCTGTAAACTCCCTACTTTAAACTCGATCCCAGCATAGCTTTATAAAAGGCTTAAGATCGAGTCAGTACCAAAGATGAAATAAAATAACCGTGAAAGCTTACTGTTGCATTGTGCCTGTCAGCTCCTAATGTTTAGCTTGGAAACCTTTGTTTGCATATGGAACAAAAAATTTAGCAATATTATTTCTGAAATTATGCAGCATGGTGTTTCTGCAATGTCAATTGCAAATGGACAATTTCCCACTTTTTCTAATAAGATCGAAATCTCGAAGTTCTTATATGTCTGCTAAAGGGTCCGATCAATAATACTAGTAGTCATCTGGTTTGATATTCAATAGAACAATATAAGCATAACATTCCAACATTGTACCAGGGCTCATGAGCTTATTTTTTTTTTTTCTCGCTATTTCTTCTTTCATGCCAGTCAGTATATTCAGTTTTCATTTACAATTAGAACCACCAGTCTATTGAACTTTGATCAAGAAACAAGACCTTGATCCAAGTATAGATATTGATTCTAACTCCAGACCGTTGAAACCTACAGCGAAGTGCACATAAATTTCGTATATACAATCAGAAAGTGCATAGCTTTGCTCGTGAGATACTTTCCCAAAAGAGAACAAGAAAAGGTACCCCAAAGCGAAAAAAAGCACTGTCAACAGAGAGCTGAAACAAAAACAATTCCAAACATCATCGCCGGCAATTGGTCAATCTAATACTCGAGCTTAACAAGAAGGAGCCACAATGAGCAACCCTGCAGCCAAAGAATCATCCGACTTATCGCAGATTGCTGTCAAAACTTCTCAGCAGCAGCAGTCTGTTCTGGAATCTCATAATGAACCATCAAATGGAGGTGGTGCCTCCTCTGTCAAACCTGGAAATTTCAGCAACAGTGCGAACAAGGCAGGAAAGTATGCAGCATCAAATACGGCAAAAAGCTATTCTTCGTCGGATATAAATAAAATAGTCCTAGAGTATCTCAGTCATAAAGGTTTTCACAGAACCGAAGCAATGTTGAGGAAAGAAAGTGTAAATTTTCCTCTAGGTTCAAGGCAACAGAATGTGTTTACAGAACCTGTAACTGCGGCAAATACCTCTGTACCTGATATAAACCCTATCATTCTTAAGCTGAATGATGAATCGTTAACTGAAGATAACGTAAAGCAGGTTTTAATGTTCGATATCCATCAAAAGAGTCCACTTTTGACAAGCAATGTTAACAGCCCCATATTGTCAGAAACAAGCAATAAGAGTAGCGCAGTAGTTTCCAACGCTTCTCTATATTTGAATGGTTATAGTATCTTAAGAGATTGGGTTCATTCCTCTTTGGATTTTTATAAACCTGAACTTATGAAGGTTCTTTATCCTATATTTATGCACTGTTATATTGACCTAATTGAGCAAAACGAACTTGTTTTAGCTAAACAATTATTCAGTCAATATATGCAAGACCATATCTATTCGTTTAAGGATGAAGTTATCAAGCTTTCTGCTATCTCCTCAATGGATCAACTACATGAGAGTGATTTTGTGACGAAATATCGTGATGACGAAAAATATAAAATCAAGATTTCCTCAATTCCAGTATACTTGCTTTTGTTTTTTTTGACAGAAAATAGATATGTTGGTGGTGAACTTATCATAAGAATTATCAATCAATTTTTGGAATTCGAAGTTTCCCCAGATAAGTTATTCAGTAATTTGAATAATGATTATAATTCTTCGGTCGCCAGTGAGAATAATAACACAGCCTTTAATGATACAGATGCAGATAATTTCAATAACAAAAAAATAAAAATGGGAAAGTTTCCTCGAGATAATGAATTTGATGAAGAAGTAGAGCACGAGCTCAAATTGAAGGATGAAAAGGAAACTTTGAAACGAAAGCAGCATGGATCTGCCACTTCAAAGCCTTCTCTTGTAGGTGAGTTCAATAAAATTAAAGCAGAAAAATCAAATCCAACCACTACTAAAAATTCTACGGTTTTCAGTACAGGAACAGAAGAAAATAATGAAATAAGCAAAAATGATCAAGAACAGACTAAAAAGGAACACGAAAAGGATTTGGATGACAATGTGTTCAAAGAAGGAACAATTTATGATAAACTAAAAATAAACGACGCAAACTTTGATCCGCCTGAGAAGGAATCACTTCCACTTCCTGCCAAATCTTATTTCGATTTAAAAAGGGAAATTCAAATAGTTCAAGACTCTAGATCTACGTTGAGACTTAGTTTTGATGAAAATCAATTTTCTCCACCATCCATTTGTATGTATACCTTCCACAATTCATTGGATGAAATCACTTGTTTGGAATTCAATGAAAATAATAATATAGTTGCTGCAGGGTTTGAGGATTCTTACATCAAGCTTTGGTCGATCGATGGTAATCCATTGAAATCAGTAAATAAGTCTGATCCTGCGAATAAACTGAATACACGTAAATTAATAGGTCACTCCGGTACTGTTTACGGTTTATGCTTTTCTCCGGACAATAGATATTTGATTTCTTGCTCTGAGGATGGGACTGTCAGATTATGGTCTTTGGATACTTTCACTACCTTGGTGGTATACAAGTCACATAATAGTCCAATTTGGGATGTAAAGTTTTCACCATTTGGCCATTATTTCGCGACTGCCTCAAATGATAACACCGCTAGATTGTGGTCTGTGGATCATATATATCCTTTGAAAATGTTTGTGGGTCATCTCAGTGATGTTGATTGCGTGGCTTGGGCTCCTAATGGATGCTATGTGTTTACTGGATCCACCGATAATACTGTAAGAATGTGGGATGTAACAAATGGTGAATGCGTGAGATTATTTTTAGGGCACTCCTCAGCTATTAATTGTTTAGTCGTTTGTCCAAATGGAAGAATTTTGGCGAGTGCTGGAGAAGATTCAGTGATTAATATATGGGATATCTCCTCTGGAAAAATATTGAAAACTATGAGGGGCCATGCTGCCAGAGGTTCCATTTATTCGTTAGACTTTTCCAGAGATGGAAACATTTTAGTCAGTGGGGGTAGCGATAATTCAGTTCGAGTTTGGGATGTCAAGAAAAATTCAGATCATCCTTTGAGTGAGCCTGTTCCATTCAAGACCAATGACGATAGAGGAAAGCCAAACTTATCCGATGATACAAAGGAGAAATCGAAAACATCTGCCATGTCTGCCATTGACAAAAGTAAAGATTCTGACGCAAAGGATTCGTCCAGCAAATCCACTGAGAAACCTAAAAAATCCAAGGAAGTGCTATCCACCAAGGACCAGGTCGGAGTCTATTTTACCAAGCTGACAAGCGTTTACAAAGTTCATTTTACAAGAAGAAATTTATGTCTTGTTGCAGGAGTCTTTTCTTCAGTTACTAACAAGGCTTGATTACTTTTTTGCCTGTAAAGTTTAAATTCTTCACCCTGATTGTTTTCCTAAAATTGTATATATCAATATATTCTGATTACATAATATAGACTTGGTATGTCCACTTATTTCTGTTTGCTCTTTGCGTAGTGAGTATCTTGGTATTTTCGTATTGAGGACTTACCCGGATTGATGGTGATCTGTATGGTGTTTTATTTTTTTTGTTTTTCTTTTGAAAAAAAAAAAAATTCAAAAAAATTTATTTACAACATAGAAGCTCCCCAAAAAAAAAGAATAAATATTCGAATATTGCTTTAGGCTACTTCTACTTACTTCGTCTTACCTTTAGATACTTTGACTTCTCCTTGTTCTCCAAACATCAAATCTTGAAAACTGTCAAACCTTTACGGAAAAAAGAAAGCGCTTGCCAACGACTTCATTTTTATCCAATAAAACCGAACAAATTATATTATTCGATAGCTGTTCATAGTCAGAAAGAACAATAGGAAAAACTCGCAATCTTTTTGCCATCAGAATCAGCTTTGTTTTCCCAAAAGAAATTGGTTTTACAGTGACTTCCATTAATATAATATCCCTTATTCAAAACATCCCTTATAGACTAGTTCAAGTTTTTTCCACTGCTGCATTGAAATCCTAACACCACCTATTTCGAGAGCAGAAAATTTCGTGTCTACCCACAATATTTTTTCTATACGCACCAGGAACTTACTGAGTTTTTTTTGTCTTGATTTTTCCATCTATTGAAGATAAAGAACGAAAAACTATTCATACATACTCTCACTGCAGTAAAGAAAAACAACAACAACAACAAAAAAAAAAAAATAAACAAACAAAAAAATAAACAAACTATTAATTTTTGAGAGTTTCAGATACACAGTCTTGTTGTTCAGTTTTTGACATCTTAATAAGAGCTCTCAAAGTTTCGACCAAGAATCAGCAAAAACCTTTCTGAAAAAAAAAGAGGTTGTCAAAAAAGAAAAGAGATAGAATTCCACTAGCTTTCTCGAATCAAATTTCGCATTAGGATGTCGTCTGAGAACCAAGAATTCTATAATAAAAACATGAATACAACATTATCTGCTGATCAGTCCAAAGAAAACCCAGCAGGCGGGTTCACTCAAACATCGAATGAGCAATCTAATAAACCATCAGATAACGCGTCTCCTTCAACCGGTTCTGCTACCAGATCAAAACCAACAGCCGCAGAAGTGGCAGATGGAGCTCAAAACAAACCAGAAGCAAAAGAAACTTTGTCATCTAAGAATTTAAGCAATGCCAGAGGAAACAATGTTGCAAAGTCCAATTCTCACAACGCTGGGTCTTCCATTGTCGGCAGCAGTGGTACCCAAGATCCATCTGCTCAAAACAATGTGTCCAATGACAGTGGAAATCCTGCATCTCAGGTTTCGGCAGCTGCCTCCAATGTGCAAATGAATCCATATTATAGAACAATGTTGGAGCAAAATAACTATGCTGCTTTCTATCAAACTCCTCAAGCACAACAACAACAAGCACAACAACAATTCTACCAATCATATTATCAACAACAATCTGCAGCTATGAAAAATGATGAGTTGAAAAAAATGGATAATCCTTCATTGAATAACGGCGCAACAAATATGCATCCATATCAACAACAAATCTCTTCTTACCCAGGATCATCAACTGCAAATTCTTTAGTGAATTCATGGCAACAACAGCAGTACACAAATATGAATGCCGTAGGTACAACTCCTGCGAACGCCGCTGCTAGACCCATCGCTAACAAACCTCGTATCACTACCACTTATTGGGAAGATGAGAACACTGTTTGCTATCAAGTTGAAGCCAACAAGGTCACCGTTAGCAGACGTGAAGATACTAACTTTATCAATGGTACTAAGTTATTGAATGTTGCAGGAATGACAAGAGGTAGACGTGATGGTATTTTGAAAACTGAAAAAACAAGATACGTGGTCAAAATCGGTGCCATGAATTTAAAAGGTGTCTGGATACCCTTCGAAAGGGCTTATGAGTTGGCCAGAAATGAAGGAATCGCAGATTTATTGTTTCCATTGTTTGTTCGTAATATCAAGACATTTTTTTTGAATGGTGGATCAAATAATTCATATGTTCCAGGACAAGTTTCTTACAATTATCCAAACCAACAACAGCCACAGCCTCAACAGTCACAACAACAACAGGTTCAGCAACAGCAAATTGCAGGATCGATTTCTGACGGAACTTCTGATAATTCAGGTCTTACTCAGTCCATCGCTACAGGTTCTAATGAATTAGACGCTTCTGCTGTAGCACTTTCTCAACAACAGCAACAACAGCAACAAGCTGCAGTGGCTGCTTTTTATCAACAGTATCCGCAATATAGTTACACAGCCGCGGCTTATGGATATCCGTCTAATCAACAATATTTGTATTACAATCCTTACAACGCAATTGTCACCAATCAACAGCAACAACTGCAACAGCTTGATGGGGATGAAAATAAGAAATAATTTCACGCACCCTACAATTTATTTATTATTTAAAAGAATTAACTAGTTGTAATTTTCATCCAGGCGTTTTTTTTATATAACTATTTTATTAACATTATTTTTCATTCAATACACTTCGATTTTAACGTACTCTACTGGAGGCAGATAGATTAGAGGTTTTATATAATATAGCGAACAAATTAGTTGGATCAGTCGAAATGCAAAAAAATGGACGAGTTGGGAATCGAACCCAAGACCTCTCCCATGCTAAGGGAGCGCGCTACCAACTACGCCACACGCCCAGTCTGTTTATTATTTCTTAATAAGTGGTCAAATCAGAATAAAAGGATATATTGTTTCAAAGTTATGAATTTGCTCATCTTTTTTAACATTTAATACACTTTTAGATATGTATAAACATCAATTAGGAAACAAAAATAAAGATTTAGTATTTAATACACACATATTGTTACTCGATATCAGGATATTTGCTTACTCTCTTTCTCAAATTTCTGTTTTATTTCGTCATTTTTCTATACATCTATTTCACTCTATTCTGATACTATTCATATTACATAACCAGTTCATAACATTCTATGATTTCTTCATATCAGTAGACGCCTTGCTAAAGTATTGCTTAACCTTACCTGGGTGCGTTTGAGCCATCCCTCGCCAATTAATGACTAATCAGTTGCCTGCCTAGAATTTTTCGGGCCCCTTTTTTTGAATTCATTAAATTGTTACTTATTCAGATGGTGCAAAGATTATTGGTTTAAAGTTTACTAATCGAAATCTAATCAAAATATCATAATTACTATCAGATATAGAGTTCTGGAGAAGTTTATTTTCTATAGATTGGTGTTTCTCCATATAAAGTTCTATGCTGTACTTGCAAAGATATCATTTTGTCATCACAATCGTGTCTAAAAATTCTTGATTCAAGAAAAAGAACTTGATTGGCCATTAATTGTTTATCTATCAAAAAAAAATTTCTGGATAGATACTAATCTAATATAAGACACATAGCAAAAGATTGATTTCTGGGTATTTGGGTTTTATAAACAATTAATAGTCAAGAATAAGACGCCATGATTAAAGCTGGTGACATTATTATTTTTGTAAACTGATTTCTCGTTATATGCCGTACTTTTTTGAATTCACTACCATAGCGCGTGTTTTCGAGAATCTTTTGGTTATGTAATCAAAACTTGTTCCACTCATTACTAAAATCAAATACCGCATTGAGCCCACTATCTCTTTCTGTAGTGTTCACTATAATTAGGGTGTCATCGTATTCGTTTGAAGGAGACGTAGATTTCAAAAAGTTCGAAGATATATCACACCTCAAATTTATAGGTTTTTGATAAATAGTTCCGTTTAATTGAACGCTTTGAAAATCCTGTGACGCGTCAAAGTCAGCTAATTGTTCGAAAACATGCTCAAGAGAGTATTCTTTTACTAGCTTCAGATCGAGCCTTAGATTTTCTGTAATTGAATCGATATAAGAAAATGTGGAGTATAAAATTTTTAAGAAACTGTCATCAAAATTTGAAAGACAAATCGAAATTTTTTTATTCAATAAATTTTTTCTTAGAAAAACTCTCAAAAATATTGAACATTCGTAAAAGGTAGTAAAGATTTTACCAAATTTGTATTGCGTGCCATTTATTGAGTCATATTCAAGATTATTGCTCACAATATTTTCATTCTGTAGTAAGATATAAACTTTCTTAACTTTTTTCAAAACTTGATACTCCAACAAAAGATTGTACTCAGTAAATATTTCTTGTTCTGATAGAATTTCGAATTTATTGATGGCTTGACGTTTTTCTTGATTTTCAGATTCTAACTCAGTAAGTTTTTCGTCTATACCCGACATACCATTCTCCAAATTTACTTTCAAATTTGACAAAGATAATTCCTCTGTTTCTTCGAATTGAATTGAAGACTCTGCATTGTACCATTCCTGCAACTCCTTCAACTCATTAACAAGCCCATCTATCTCATCGGATAGTCCCTTAGTGCCCATATTATAACTCATATTGTCGGCTGACATCTGAGAATGCCTCAACGCATTGATTTCATCTGATATTTTTTCAGTTTCTGCCGCAGTTTCCATCAATTGGGCTTTCCAATTATTTGACTCGTCGAAGAGCGAAGCCTGCATTTCATTTATTTTTTCAGAGAAGCCATTTGGTTCGGATTGCAATGACCGGTATTTTCTTTTGAGTTTCGCTTTATTTAGTTTGAGAGCGTTTTTCTCAGCACTTAACCTGTGAAGCTCGTCATTTTTCTCCACAATTTGACTCCTAACCTTTTCTATATCCAATTTGATGCCATCAATTTTCTTTTTATACAAGTCATTTATATTTCTATTAATTACATTATCGACATCTTTATTGTTTACCATATTGTTAGCAGTTTCAGTTTTACGATTAGGAGAAGCCCGTCTGATAATGATTCTCGAAGGGCTGTATGTGCCATCATAAATATTCATTATTTCATCAAAAGTAGCGACTGAACGGATATATATAGGTAGGTTCAAGCAATTGTAACTCTTTTACTGACTTGTTGAATTACTATATGTGATGAAAACTACATGATTTATCACAATATTTGAAAGACACGATTACGATATAAAAGTCTAATCAGGTCTGCCACAGAGTGCATATAGGGTGTCAGGAATAAATGTAGATTTATACTTCAACATTTTTTTTTTTTCTGATATAACAGGTATTTTTGAAATGAATATTTATTACATACACCACCATTCTGCGTATATATATAATTTTTTTTCGCCTCCAGGTTATGGATATGGCCTCTTTAATATATGTTTTCAAGATTTTGGGTCAATTGTATCATAGTGCTCATCCGTACAATTTTGGTGGATTAATTTGACTTCTTTTGTGTATAGTCGAGTTAAATCCATAACGATAGCTTGCTAATATAATTATATAAATCTAAGGTTCAAAACTGAAGTACATTGATTGTTTGGTGCCTGTGAGCAGCTATATTTACATGTATATATATATTATACATACAAATCTATATACCAGACTTCGAGAAAGATCATAGAAGATGGAGGCATCTAAAAGCAATGCTACTAAGGAGTTCGATAGTATTTTAGAGGGATTGAGATCGAAAAATGAGGATGAAAGACTAAGAAATGCCTTAACTCTCAAAAACTTTATATTTGACGGAGGTGCAGGGGGAGGTTCCACCTCAGCATCTAGCATGGAAGGTATCAGTAGTAGCAGCGAGAGCAAGTCAGGGCTTACCGATTCATTCATTTACAACAAACTTCATGAGTATACTATATGTAAGGATGCATCTGTGAGAATAAACACATACTATTCCATAAAGTCGTTTTTAGAATTAGTAGCTGGTCCTGAATTAGAGACGTCAAGATTTGTGAGATTGCTTTATCAACTAATGTCAATGCCAGAAATTTCCAAACAAGTTGCCGATACCTTGGGCTCTCTATTCAAACCTGGCTGGTCACTAATTGGTGATTTTTTCAAATTTACAGTCGGTAATGCTACCGAGAATTTGTCCAACAAAATGGATGCAACCAAAATTAACTCTATTTTAACTTTACAATCTCTTACTGTATACAATCCAGGAGCTTTATACCCATATATTCAGAATTTCCTACCGAAGCTTTCAGCAAATTTGAAAGATTCAAATTTAACAATAAGAAAAGAATCCTCCATTTTATTAGAAAGATGCTTGGCAATAATTTACACAAGAGAACAAACAACGCAGAACTTTACACCCTTTTATAATGAGGCTGTCAATAATTTGAAATCATCTTCCACAGAAACTGTGCATGCTGCATTCTTGATTTTCAAAGTAATATTGAAAGGTGTTATTTTGTATAACGTGACAACACAAGATAGTAATGAAGTTTCAAGTGGTAAAGATGTTCTTTTTAATGATATGATTGATAATATTTACTCAAATTGTTGGCAATTCAAGGAACACAAATCATCTACTGTACGTACAGAAATCATAGAAATATTTCCCTTAATTGCTAAGGCAAACTCGAAACTATTTGTTTATAAATATCTCCAAAATATTATAGATTATTACCTAATTCGTTTGAAAAAAGACAAAGATAGAATTTCCACACTCATTTTATTTGGTAACTTGTCCCCTGTGATCGGGAGTGCAAGTTGTTTAATCTATGCAAAACCCCTTATAATGATCATAGAGAACCTATTACATTCAATAAACCAAAATAATAGTAGTGATATCAACAGAGAATCTCAGGTATCTTCATCCAATATTAAGAATAGCAAGTTGACTCAAACTGCAGAGGCTTTACTAAAATTAAATTTGAACAATTATTCTTCGTTTAATCCAAATACACAAATTCAAGCATCTTCCAACAACAACAGGAAGTCAAAAATTTACAGACGCTCTCACAATAATTCTGATAATAATGAGACAGATAATACAGATAATATTGGTAATGATGATAATTTTTTCACCTACACAAGTAAAGAAAATAAATCCATTCCAAATGAAGAGTTTGAAATTTATATTCTGTCAGATTACAAAGGTTTAAGAAGGTACGATTTTGAGAAGGCAATTTTTTTCGTAATTGTCAAGCTTTGTGAAGCCCTCAAAAATAAGATAACTCAAGTATTAACCTTGAATCTAGTTGATTTGCTTATTTGCAATTGTAATATTACTACCCACTTACAGGTTTTACTTTCTAAATTAATTGAATTTTACCCAAACCTTGAGGGATTTATTCTACAAAGAGTTTTGAATAGGATCTCGTTATTGTTGGCGGGATGTGAGTTTATGGAACCGGGAGTTCTGATAAATAATTTAAATTTGTCAGATAAAGATAAGCGTAGATTAATTCAACAATCTGTGATTGGAGTTTATTACGATGAATCGACACAAAGAGTTTATGTCAATGGTAACGGAGGAAACCATACCTTTAACAATGAATTTTTGAATAACGCTAAAAAGGCTGAAATAAATATCTCGTTAAAGCGATCTATGACAACTAATATCAATGATGATATTCCAGGATTTGACTCGCGTACAAATGATTTGAAAAAAAAAATCAATATCTATAAACAGGCTTACTCCATCTCAACGGCACCGTTATCGAATTACCATACAAAGGATTTAAATGCTAGTTTCAATAACTTCACTGCCACACATGAGGCTTATTCATCTCCAAATTATATAATTCCATCATCGGGTAAGTTGGCAGACCAGGATGGCGATATTCGTGCCCATTTTATCAGCATTAATGATTTATTAGATTTGAATAATGCTAAAAAATATAGAGCTAATATTCTAAAAAATTATGGATTTCAGTTAGGAGGTAGTTCAAGCAATAAGAACAGCAGTGCAGTTTTGCAAGCATGGTCTAAACTAACGGGGACTTCTGATAATTATTATTATCAAAAAAATGATAGCAAGGTTGCGTCGATAGATAATTTATTTACCAGCACAGATAACGGAATATTTTTCATTTCTCTGGGTTTTCCAGTAGATAGTTTTGAGCATCAAGAAATTTGTTTGATGGTTACTTGTTTCGCTTTTTTTCAAAAGTTTAATTTTTTCAAGTACGTGTCTTTATTTGAGTTTGCAAGGTATGTTACATTAGTATATGTTGACTATCAAGAGCCAACTATTCATAAATTGGCTGCATTGACTACCTCAAAATTATTCTCAGAGGATAAAATTTTGAACTCTATACAGATCGGATCCTTGATATGCATTTCTGAGGTCCTTTCGAAGTTGCTATTAACAGGTGTCACAGACCCTTCTCCGCAAACAAGACTAGCCATTTTCCAAAGCTTGAATTTCAAATACGATCCTCAGTTAGCCCAATCTGACAATGTTAGATTATTATTAATGGCATTGAATGATGAAGACTTTGATGTCAAGAAGGTGGTGCTTAATTTACTTGGAAGAATTTCAGATAAAAATCCTGCATATATAATGCCTGCTCTAAGAAAAATTTTAATGCAATACTTGAATGATTTGAAATATGCTCCTTCTTTAGGTGCCAAAGAGAAACAATGTACGTTATTGACATGCTTGGTTGCAAGTGCGGAAGTATTAACAAAGCCTCATGTAACCGCAATCATGGATGTTTTGGTGCCATTATTAGAATCTAGCGATAAGAATTCAGCTATATGTTCAATTGCAATTAGTTGCGTTGGTGAGCTAGCTAGAGTATCCGGTGAGAATTCAAAGTATTTCTTGAATAAGGTAGTTCCATTGATTTTAACAATATTAAAAAATAATTCGACTTTAATTTCCATGAGAGAAAAAATTATAGCAGTTAAAAGTTTAAGTCAGTTGATAAGAAGTTCCGGTAAAGTAGTCGAACCATATTTTGATTATCCGGATTTATTAGCAGAAATTATCAAGATTGTTAGTGATAGTAATGTAGACGCAGATTTAAAAGGTGAAACAATCAAACTTCAAGGTATTTTAGGGGCAATTGATCCATACAAAGCCTCCATTTTACAGAATTCCTATAAGTCAAAAACAGGTGACATATTTAGAAACGCTGAGCACAGTTTCTTCAAAAGAAGTGTAAGACATGAAGAAACAGTCAGCGAAGATGCTATATTAAGTGAGAAAAAAGAAATTAATGTGGATTTCACGAATGCAAGTGAAATAGCGAAAAATTGGGGTCATGACCCTTTGGGAGAAGATTTTACTTATGGTATTGACATAAATGAAATGCTAAATCTCACTGACCCTAGTTTGAGAATTCCTAAGTTAATTCAATTCGAAACTCCGACAGATTTGCTTATTTTAATGCAATTAAATCCTGAATACCGTCCTCTGAATGAAACAGAAGATTATTATTTGATTTTAGTCGCAAATATTTTAATTAAGGTTTTAAAAGATCCTTTAGCAAACTTACAACATGATATTGTGATGGCTGTTATGGTCACAATATTTTCTAAAATAAGAGATAAATGTTTAAGACCAGCTAATTTAATCATTAAAGGAATGTTGAGTGCAATAATATCATATACATTTCCCAAAATGACTATGGCTTTCGAGAGAATTGATCAGATTGTGAAATGCATAGGAATACATGTTAGATCATCTGTGCCAGAGCTCTTGAGTGCAGTTAATGAGTGTTTTAATAAAGCTGACAAGATGGCTTTGATTGGTTTGGTTGAAACTATCTCAAAAAATTTGAAGACAGAATTTAAGTCTCATTTATTTATGATTTTACCTTTGTTTTTAGAGGCGTTAAAGAATGATAAAACTAAAGAAAGAGTTGTTTCTCGAAAGATAATACAAACTTTTGTGTCATTCGGCTCAAGCATTGAGGAACATTCTAGTTTGATAATTGAAAACATTTTGTCATTTATTGAACCTAGTTCAGGAAATCTTGAGTTGCGCAGAACAGCAATCGAATCAATTGGTCGGTTTACATCATTTATAAATATAACAGAGTACTCATCTAGAATCATTCATTCGTTCTTAAGGCTCTTGAAAGATGAAAGTCCTGCTAATATTCAGTTACGGTCGTCCATTTTGAACTCACTATGCGCTCTAATTGTTCAATTGAAGAGTGATTACTTTATATTTTTGCCCTTGGTAGATAATGTCTTGAGTTCAATTTCATATTCAAATCTTGCTTACACCAAGTTGGTACATCAAATCATTAAGAATGAAAATGTTTCATTCAGTTTGCCCCAAGTTTACGAACCCGAACCTGCATATAAAGAAGATCAACCGATGAGATCTATCGACGCAAAATTGATTAAACCGTTTTGGCAGCCATATGGTTGTAAAACCAAAGTTGATTGGGTTGAATGGTTGAAACGTTTGGCTATCGAATTGTTGAAAAATTCGCCCTCTATCTGTTTGTCAAATTGCTGGGAGTTAGCAAGATCCCATCTACCTGTTTGCAGAGAACTATTCAATGCTGCATTTGCTTGTACTTGGTGTACACTCAATCTTGAATATCGCGAAGACTTGAAGAAGGCTTTATTATATGCTTTGAAAAACGCACCAAGTTCTTCTGAGGTTTTGCAGAGTATTTTGAATCTAGCTGAATTCATGGAGCATAATAATACACCTTTATCCATCGCAAAGCCAATTTTATCAAAGTATTCTCTTCGTCATCATGCCTTTGCGAAGGCATTACACTATAAGGAAGAAGAGTTCAAAGAAGCAGAATCAGCTAATCGTGTATCAATAGGCATGATTGATTCTCTAATTAATATGAATAATTCTTTGCAGCAAGCAGATGCTGGATTAGGTATGTTGAAAATTGCTACGAACTTCTATCATTTTGATGCAAAAGAATCATGGTTTCAAAAATTACAAAAGTGGCAGGAAGCACTAAATATTTATGATAATAAATTCACAGAGGATGTGGTAAAAAAAGCGTCAGAAGTTGACATTGATACGATTAATGGAAAAATGAGCTGCATGCATGCATTAGGAAAATGGGAAGAGTTAGAACTGTTTGCTGAAAAGAATTGGAACAACTTTTCTAATACTTGTAAAGAAAAAGTTGCTCCTCTAGCTGCTGCAGCTGCATGGGGAACTGAAAAGTTTGAAAAAATGGATAATTATATAGGTGTGATGAAAAAAGATTCAGCAAATAAATACTTTTACGATGCAATTTTGAATGTTCACAGATGCAATTATCCTACTGCTGCGGAGGATATACGAAACGCGAGAGAGTTATTAACGGGTGAAATAACTTCATTGATAAATGAAAGTTACAGCCGAGCATATGATGTTATTGTTAGAATTCAAATGTTGTCAGATCTTGAAGAAATTATGGAATACAAAGAACTAGGGGATAATTCACCAAGAAAGAAACTTCTACGATCAGCGTGGGATCGTAGATTATTTTATTGTCAGCGTAACGTTGATATTTGGCAGAGACTTTTGAATATCCGGACATTAGTAATCTCCCCAAAGGATGATATCTCTGCAAAAATCAAATTCGCTAATTTGTGTAGAAAATCTGGTAGAACTAATCTTGCTGAAAAGACTTTAATTAGTCTCAAGGAGAGCTCTATTCATTTGCAAGGGGTTCCTGGAAATAATAATGAGGGTGCATCATTCACTAATCCTATGCTTGTATATTCTCAATTGAAACTATTATGGGATATAAACGAAAAAGAAAGGGCATTTTCAACGCTTTGTTCCTTCACCTATGATCTAAGTGCTGCTCTATGCTTGAAAGCCGACCAATTGGTCTCTCCAGAAAAACCTAAAGAATTACCGTGCGATGAGATGACTTATGATAAATTGAGAAAGATATTATGTAAATGCTTTCTAAAACAAGGGCAATGGCAAATGCATTTGAATGCTGATTGGACAAAAGATAAGAACGGAGAAGGTGGTGTTTTGGGATCGTTTTTGATTCCAACAATACTATATGATGATTGGTACAAAGGATGGCATTACTGGGCTTTAGCAAACTATGAAGTAATTGCATCAAAGTCTTTAAGACTTGGTAACCGTGAAGATCTAGTTACACCATCTCCATCTGATGCAAATAATGAGTCAGAATTGGTTAAATTACACGCAATTCCGGCAATTAAGGGCTTTTTCAAGTCAATTTCATTAACGGATACAGTCGCTCTTCAAGATTTGCTTCGTTTATTAGAATTATGGTATGCATATGGTGGTTATCCAGAAGCTGCTACAGAAATTGAGATGGGAATCAATGATTTGTCTATTGAGATTTGGCTACAAGTTTTACCTCAATTGTTTTCCAGATTACATCATCCTGATAAAGTTGTAAATTTTGCGTTACAGAAACTTCTTATTCGTCTAGCCGAGGTCCATCCTCAAGCTTTGCTTTTTCCATTAAATGTTTCTGTGCGCTCGGATAAGCAAATTGGACAGAGAGCAGCTGTACATATTTTGAGTAACATTAAGTCAATACATCCAAGACTTGTTAATGAGTCAGAAGCTGTTGTATTTGGTTTGTGTCAAGTTGCAAATTTATTGAGCGAGAAATGGTTCCATATAATTGAAACATCTGTTCAGTCGTGGCAAGCGGGGTATCCTGCGTGGAAAAGTGTTCCTCCTATGACAGCGCTTTATGAGGAACCGAAGACAACCTTTCACGAAAAGACCTTCTGGGCTGTTTGGGGAAATGACATTACCAGAGGCTATGAGTGGCTATTGAAATATAAAGAAAAGTATGATGAATCAAGAAGATATGATAGCTCGTTACTTCAATCGGCTCTTGATTCCTTTATACCAATTCATACAAAGCTATCAGGTGAACTTCAAAGTATTAAGGTTTATTACTTAGAATATGTTGCTCCTCAGTTACTAAAGTTGGGTGACCTAGAGTTAGCCATTCCTGGAACATATGAACCAGGAAAAGCGATTACTGGAATACGTGGGTTTGAAAATAAAGTTCCATGCCTTTTATCCAAACAAAGACCAAGAAGATTTTTCATCAAAGGTGCCGATGGTAGATTGTATGATTATTTATTGAAGGGCCAAGAAGATATAAGACAAGACAATATGGTTATGCAATTATTTGGTCTTATCAATAAGTTGTTGGAAAATGATCCGGAGTCCTATAGTCGACATTTGAGTCTCGAGCCATATCCTACAATTCCATTATCACCAAAATCTGGTTTGCTAGGATGGGTTCCAAACAGTGACACCTTTCATGTATTAATTGGTCAAAATAGATCATGGAAGAATATGGCTAAAGATTTAGAGAGAAAAGCGTTCAGCGCATATGCCAGTAAGCACTTTGATCATGCAACTTCATTGCGAAGATTGGAACTCTTTTTGTTCAGTTTATCAGTTTCTACTGGTATGGATATCTATGATGTTTTATGGTTAAAAAGTAGATCATCGGAAGTGTGGCTTGAAAGAAGAACGACATATGTTAGGTCGTTAGCGGTATCTTCCATTACAGGATACATATTGGGCTTGGGAGATAGACATCCTTCTAATATCATGATACATAGAGTAACAGGTAAGGTGATCCACATTGATTACGGAGATTGTTTTGAAAGTGCATCGTTAAGAGAAAAATGGCCAGAACAAGTTCCATTCAGACTAACTAGAATGACAGTTAACGGTTTGGAAGCTTCTGGAATTGAGGGCTCTTTTAGAGTTGTTCTTGAACATGTATTGAGAGTAATCAGAAGTAACAAAGAATCTCTTTTGGCGTTATTTGATTCATTTGCGTATGATCCGTTGATCAAATGGGGATTTGATATTCCAAATAGACCTGTCATGATGAAGACAGGATACAAACCTAATAAAGAGCAAGCTAGGGATAAGTTATTGAATGGAAAAATTAGTGAAGCAGAATACGATGAAATGTTAGAGGAAGATGAGAAGGCATTGTTAAATGCTAGAGCAGAATATGTGTTGAAAAGAATTACTGATAAATTGAATGGTGACGATTTCAAAAGATTCAAGAAGCTTCCAGTTGATAAGCAAGTTGATCAGCTTCTTAAGCAAGCTACTGACAAGGAAGGTTTAGCATTACACTTCTTGGGATGGTGTCCGTTCTGGTAATTTATTGCAATTAAATAGAAAGAATATTACGTTTAGTTTACTGAAAAGCTTGAAATAGTAAAACTATGAAAAATCGGCTATGTATAGTTGGTTTTGACGACAGGTAAATTATAAGCTGGTTTGATGTACTATAGATCATATATTTTGACTTAAAATTTATCGGTTTTCCAATCGTAAATGAATTAATTATATTAAAATAAGCGCGAACTGTTGGATGAAAAGATATTAAAGCTAAAACAAAAACAAAACAGTAGTGTAATAATGAGAAAAGTAGTAGTAGTAGTAATAATAGTAATAATAATAATAATAGATAGTACTAAGGAATAAACTTGCTGATATCGACAAAACCAAGTCAATGATAACTATTGATATCATCATGCAATTGAATGATCTGAATAGGATGAATAAAACCAGAATATCGTAAACATTTTGATTGAAATCTAATTAACATAAAGACTAAACAATGATACAGCATTTACTATCCTCTGATTTAGAAGAACTACTTTTGTGACCTTGTTTTGGTCCCGATGATTTCTTAGAGGAGTCATGAGAATTATGGTCAATTGTATTGTTAGGTTGAGTGTCTGAAGCAAAGGTGTTATTAGGTGGATTATTTGAAGATTGGTTCTTAGAAGCATTTTCTACAACGGAGGAATCAAAATTTTTATTGACGAAATCATTATTATTGGAATTGTGACTGGCAGAGTTTTTATAAACTGAGTCTATTGGTTGCTGCTTTTGGTCTTCGTGAGTTACAGCGGAACTTTGTTGCTGCTGCTGCTTTTCATCCTCTTGTTGGCGCCTAATAATTCTTACTAATCCATAAAAACCCTCTTCAATGTTGATTTTTTGCTTAGCACTAGTTTCAAAAAATGGGCAATTGAACTGCAGAGCTAATTCTGCGCCTTCTTCGTAAGAGACTTGGCGTTCTTTTTCCAAATCACACTTATTTCCAACTAACAAAATAGGAACCAATTCTGTATCTTTGACTCTCAAAATCTGACGATGAAATCCGTTTATTTCATCAAAGGAGTTACGCGAAGTAACGGAGTAAACCAACAAGAAACCTTCACCTGAACGCATATACTGTTCTCTCATTGCAGAGTACTCTTCTTGGCCCGCAGTATCTAAAACATCCAAAAACGCCGGCTCCTCGTCAATTATACAATGTTTGCGATACGAGTCTTCAATTGTAGGATCGTAATCATCAACAAAATGGGACTGAATAAGCTGAATGGTAAGTGCAGATTTTCCTACACCACCACCGCCAACCACTACTAATTTATACTCTTTAGGCTTCTAAAATGACGAATGTTAGTCTATAATACTTGTCTGCAATTGATACAAAAAAAGATGTTTACATACCTCGCTCATTTTCTTGATCCTCGGTTTCTAATTTTTGTAATTTTGAAATCTTTTATGGCAGTATCACAAAGTAATTTTATTGATTTGAACTACTACTTCTTTGATAGTTAGTTGTTGATCTTTTATTAGGGGTTTTTTTTTTTCTTTACATTGTTTTTTGTTGTGACTGTGTGTGTGTATTTCCTTTTACTATCTATATTACTATTAAATGATTTTTTTTTTCCTGGTTATGATGTGCAAACTATTGTGCTTCTCTACAACTTCACTTAATCGGCTAACGGTTTTATGTTCGTCAAAGGAGAAAAAAAAAAGTTTAGTTTGCTAAATGGCGAAAATATGGGAGAAATATTTTCTTTTCGAAAACTTCTAAAAGCACTAAAATAGTACTTTTTTTATCCTTGATTTTTCAACATCAATTCTATACTTGGCAATCAATTTTGAATAATTATCCCCAAAGTCGCTGGCTACATATATTTAAATTGTACTAATAAATAGCAGCATCCAATAAACAGTAAACTCATCCATACATATATAGTGTGTTGAGCCAGTAACACGTACTGACTCAATGTTACTATTAATAGAAGAACTATTAATAGCAGAATTATTAATCATATATGATGAATCACATATTATGATGAATCACTAATATGATAGATCACTTATTGTGATAAGTAAGAATTGGAAAGAGTAACCAATATAAATAGAAGGGAATCCCCCTTGTAAAGAAGGAACTTAACTAGAATAGAATAGAAGGAAGATAGAATAATCAACTAATTATTATATAACTTAATTATCTCTCTCGAATCAACTATGTCAGTTAATGTAGATAGTGATTCGAATAACGAGGAAATCTCTCTGCTCGGTAAGCAAGAAGATTTGTCTCGACATAGTGTATGTGTATCCCAAAGTTTTAATATGCAAAATAATGCACAAATCTTCCTGTATCCAAGGCTGCCAATACTTACTGTGAAATTCAATTAAATTTGTCAAGCCAGATTCTCTTGCCAGTTTAACACACACCGATGATTGTATTCCGAATCATCATTTACGCTAATAGTATTTCATATGTAATTCTTGTATCGATACAGTATTGTTAGTAACCATGTCTCAGCAGAAGTTATTGGGCCATCAATATCTTCTTTTAAAAAAACAATACTCTTTAAAAACTTTATTAAAACTTCATATTACTTGTATATAGGAAAGATTCAGCGGTCGACATTGTGAACATTGATATACAAACTTTGCGCCTCAGAAACAATATAAACTGGTAAATAACAAACCAAAGAAAATTTCCTCAGAATGTTACAATATAAATGAGAACAGCAAATGATATTCAACCAAAGTCTCTCTCCAACAGAACATCATTGATATTAGTGGTAAAAGAAGCCATGAAAAATTAACTCTTCTAAGTCCAAGTTTATTTCAGGCAAAACACAATAGAAATTTGCAAACAACGTGATATTTGTTGATATCATTGCTTTATACATACTCAACATTTATCGTACCGATATTACAGTTGTTGCACGAATAATAAGGATACCGAATAAATTGAAGAAAGAACCTCTTTTTCAGAAACCCTAAGTTGCATATTTCTATCAAGAGTAACTCTGTCTTATAAAAAACTGCAATATTCAAAGGCAGATCAAGTGAATTAATATGACCGAATACATTGAAGTATAATTCAATTTAGTAATAAAAGATCATTACGTAATTTCTCACATTCATGATAGACCAATTAGTACATAATTATTTTTCCAGAACAGTACCTAATTCCACCTTCAACATTTTCCAGTAATTTTCATTTAAGGATATAAGGTAAACTTTATAAATTAAAATTTATGTGTACAAACAACATCCAAAGTGGTTCCATCATAGTGACTAAATATTTTTCCTATCTGTGAACAATTTAGTTTTCTCCTTGTTCTTTTCACAAACTGCTTCCCAATTTACAATTAAAATTTTTGTACAGCTTATTTCTTTTTTTTTCTTGCGCCTTAAAACAAAAATGTATACAAAAATAATATTGTTAATTACATACGTAAACCAAAGAGGGGGATGTGATTATTCGCTCGTTACTGCAGGAATTTGAGAATTATCACTAATTTACGAACAAGGTAGAATAGAAGTTATTTGTACTTTCTAGAGGACAAACAAATAAAAGCCATGAAAGTTTTCGTTTTTATTTTGTCCTATTATTATCATTAGCTCAATATTATCTTAAGTACAGCGTCTCGTGGCATATTGCAAATTCTTCCGATTGAAACAGCCTTGTTCTCTTTATTAGAATCAGTATTGAAAGTGCATCTAGAATCGCTAACAAAGCATTTGGATAACGGTCATAGTAATTGCAATAATAAAAATGCAAAATTGGGAGTTAAGGTTAACTTGAAAAAAGTATAATTGGAAAAGTCAGCATTTTCGATAAAATTTTGTGTGGACAAAGCAAGTACGAATTTATAGCTGCCACAAACACACTAACTTTTTTTTTTCTGGAAGCCTTTTTCATATACTTACCATACCTTTGCAATCACGATAGAAATGAATTAGGTATCTGTTCACTTATCTTTCGTTTGTTTGTAATTTCAAAAAAATAAAAGGTAGGTATCAATCTTTCAGATATTAGTTCTGATTAATAGATATAATCAAAAATTGAGGCACAGCTATTTCTGGATAGACCCAAATAAATAGTAGGGCATATATCTTTTCTGTACAAAGTTAGTATAATGTATACAGAAGAACTCTTGAAGAGATATTTATAAATTGTGTTATATTAAAAAGTAGACATATCTGATAACTTTAATCTCGAGTGTACGCTTATAAATTGTAAAATTTTAATTTCTTTTTTCTTTAGAAATTCTGTTTCAAGAGCTCAACTATTATTAAAAGGAATATTATTGTTTTCAATAATGTGTGTACATACAGAAAAAAATTAGTACACATATCTACTATATTTTGCATCAAAAAGATTTGTATTCAAAAAAAAATTCAACTAGTGATCACTGTATAGTCCAACATTATTTCTAGAAGTTATTAACATTCTGGCATTCGAATAATAAAAAATGTGGATTCAAATTTTCTTTTCAAAACCCGAATATTTTTAAACTTTAAAGTAGCAATAAGAGGATTTTTATTTCTTTTTTTCGGTCTGAGTATCTTTTTCCAGCTCCTTTTCGCTTTACTTTCATTCTATATTCGTATATACCAAGGTTCAAAAAAACATAAAGGCGTATATATCCATAGATTGAGCAAACTTTAAGGTAGTTTCATAAATCTTCCTATATATTTATATAGGCCTGAGTTTTTTATCAGCACGAATTTTGAATAAATTTCGCAAATGTCGGGTGTGAAACTTTTCTGCAATTTTTTTTTTTGCCGATTTTAAGGTTGTGTACAAAGAATAATGTTTATGCATACATTAGAAGAGGCACCTGTCTTTTGGCGAGCTTCTTAATTTCTCAAGATCTTTAGGTTACCTATTTCAAGTTATTTGGTACAGATAGAATAAGATATTAAAATTTTCAGAAAAAAGAAAGAAAAACTAAAATAGATATAAACTTTTTATCAAACAAGAAAAAAAACCTCTTTTGTCAACATAATGAAAAAAGATCAATGAACACAAGAGAATTAGAAATTGAAAAACTAATATAAATACTTCCAAAATTCTTCTGGAAAATCAAATCTACTGTTGTCCTTTTTTATAACATAAAAACTAGTAAATAGATATCAAAAAAGAATCATTCAACTTCTTTTATCGAGTTTTTAAATTTTGACTATTGCTCAAATGCTTTTGTTTACTTTTTTTAATTTATTTGCCTCGATTTTCATCGCTGGTGCTTCTGCATACAATTTTGGTGCCACGAATTCCGCAATAGCTTGTCTGGTGGATGGTACTCCATCTATTAAAGGTTTTGATATTCGAATCTACGAATATGACTTCATGGATTCATCGACTTTCCTGTCTACCGAATACATTGAAAGCGGATATCTTGATCATACTTTTTTGGGTTCAAATGAAGGATATTCAAGTATCAATCTAAAGGAATCTGGTATAGATAATGGACAGCCAGGCTTAGGTACCTTATACGGAATAAAAACAGACATCACCAATTTCACTGCTGAAATTAAAACATACTTTTACGCAAAAGAAAGTGGATATTACATGATTGACTTGGCAAATATAGATGATTCCGCTGGGTTATTTTTTGCTTCCAATGGTGCCTTCTATTGTTGTTCATCAGATGAATCAAACCACACAAATGATAATGACCCAACTTTTGCATATAATATTGTGACTTTCAAGACATTTCACGGTGATATTGGAAAGGAACAATACTACTACCAATATCTCGAAAAAGGCAACTATTATCCATTAAGAGTTGTTTACACTAATATAGTCAGTGCTTATGCCATGGATTTCCACATTACGAATCCCGACGGAACAAATGTTAGCGATGCCTCGAGTGGTCAATTCTTTTCGCCGTCCGCTGTTGCTAATGCAGCGGGTTGTTCTTCAAAAACAGTTCTGACTGCCCCTGTGACTTTGACAACAAGTTGGACAGGCTCTACCGGATCTATTACCACTCGCTATCCAACAATGTCAACGGACGGAGTTACGGTGATAACGTATGCTCCAGATCCAACTCAAACAGTAACTGTATACTATGATGGAGCTTCTACTTCATCTGCATTCGCAACACCAAGCGGTGCTGGCACATGGACCGAAACTATATACATACCAAAATCAACAACGACCTCATATGTCGGATGGACAGGAACTAATACTGTTACAAAGACTACAGTCGTTCCAGAAGATCCTAGTATTCCAGCCACCGTTATTGTTGAGATTCCGGACGAAGTTATCACTACCACTATTCCATGGACTGGTACTGCTGTTACTACCACCACAAAATATCCTGCATC